>CM032157.1:23023634-23623634 GCA_018901935.1 Pugionium cornutum
TCTCTAGACATGTAAGGTGAGGTCCAAACACCGGAATGTACTAAATCAAAGCAATGCTCATAAATTGTAGACGATTTAGGGAAAACAACACGACAATGTTTGCCAAGGATACAAGCCTCACAAACTGAGTGATCATAAGCGACATTAGGAATTATTAAGCTCAAAGCACGAGCATGAGGATGTCCTAATCTAGCATGCCATAAGACATCTTTATTAGCAAAAACACAGGATTTGAAAGCTAAAGAATCCAAATTGCTTGGAGGGTCTTCAAGAACATAGAGCTCATCTTGAGTTACACCACCTCCAAGTATCTTACCACTCTTAATATCCTGAAAGTAAACATTGTTAGGCCCAAATGTAACATTGCAATTGAGGTCTTTAGTAGCCTTTTTGACAGAAACTAGATTAGACTTAAATTTAGGTACAAAGAAAGCATTAGTTTCTTTGTCAAATAGTCTTAATTTTCCGGTTCCTTCAATTGGAATACCCTTACCATCAGCTATAGTTACTTGTCCTAGACATGGTTCAATGTTCTTTAACAACCTAGAATTGCTAATCATATGGTGAGAAGCACCTGAATCCACTACCAACTTATGATCTGGTTTATCAAGCGATTTATGGGAGTAGAGTGTGATACCGGAGATTTTTGAGGCATAGGCCTTGATGAGATCCTCCAAGTCACTCTTCTTAACATACTCCATGGATACATTCATAGCTAGCTCCCCTCCTTGGTTGGATGAACTTGCGGGTTCAGTCGCAACCATTTGAGAGATGTTAGCCTTTGAATCCTTGAACCGGTTTGGCTTGAGATGAGGATGAAGTATCCAGCACTTGTCCTTGATGTGGCCATTCCTCTTACAATGCTCACACATCACACTTTTCCTATCCTCTTGCTTAAACACGCTTTTGTTGGCCATGACTAGTTCTCCTTTACCACCAAACAAACCAATGTTGCCTTGCTCCTTTTGAATCCGTGAGCACACCTCTTGGAAATCAGGGAGTTTTGGCTCTCTCAGGATGGACTTAATCACATCCTTAAAGGCTGGATTTAGGTTGAGAAGGAGCCCAAATATCTTGTCTTGTTCCTTCCTTTCATTAAGCACCTTTGGATCCCTAGAACTTGGTCTCAACATGTCAAGCTCGGACCATGTTGACTGGAACTTGCCCAGGAATTTTGTGAACTCCATATCCTCTTGGTGTAGATCATTGAGAGCCTTCTTAACCTCATACACATTGCTGAGGTTTGAAACATCCCCATACACCCTCTTGAGAGTGTCCCAAAGAGACTTGGCAGTTTCACAATGTGAATAAGCTTCAAGAATGGATGGGTCCAATGAATTTTGGAGGAATCCAAGGACTGATTGATCTTCTTGGAACCACCTAGCTTCTTCTTTTCTTATTGCATCATCCTTCTTCTCCTTTGGATCATCTATAGATGGAGTATTATCCTCCAAGATGTGATTCCAAAGTCCTTTGCCACAAATGGCTGTCTTGATGGTTCTTGACCATAATGTGTAGTTCAAGCCTTTGAGAACTACTGCTATCACCGTAGGTTTCAGGCTGGAACTAATTTGAACTGTATCCTCCATTGTTAGGCTTTGAAGAGCTCAAAGGAAGCAGCTTTTATGGTTGAATGAAACCGTGAGTTTTAGTCTAAAGACTGAGAGATTTTTGACAGAATTTTAGATTAGAAACTGAGAGATTTGAGTAGAAAAGATAAGAGAATGATCTTATGCTCTGATACCATGAAAAAATATTGAGATTATAGAGGAGAAATGTGAAGAATTGAATCTGAAAACTCAAAGAGAAGTATGAGAAAATGAGAAATGACTTAGACTTATGGAGAAGAATCTCCTAAGAGTATTTTATACATTGAGTCTTTACAGCCCTTTTATAGAGGATTTACAATGTGAACACAAAAGAAAACGAATTCAAACTTGTGGATGAGTTTGAATAGAGGAGGAGCCTGTCAACAACCAATGAGAAGAGAGGAGACAGCATGGGCATGACTGTTTGGTGTGGTTGCCAAGACTGTGTGCAGCATGGGCATGACTGTTTGGTGTGGTTGCCAAGACTGTGTGCAGCATGGGCATGACTTTTTCACCTTGATACTTCTCCCAAGGTAGCTATTTAACCATTTCAACCATGTGGTTAATAATAACCCATCCTTTTTCATTTCCCTTTTTATTCAAACTGAATTTTCGTGCTCACACTTGCCTTGTAGGTCAAGATAGGTCTTATTTGATTTTCCTATGTCAATAGTTTTTTGGTGTTGGCCATTCTTGTATGGCTCGAATCTTCTCCTCATCAACCTGTAGGCCCTGTGAACTCACAATAAAACCTAAAAAGACAAGCTTATCAGTACAAAAGGTGCACTTCTTGAGATTGGCATAAAGCTCTTCTTGTCGAAGGGTTTTAAGGACCATCTCAAGATGTGTGAGGTGTTCCCGTAGGCACTTACTATAAACAAGTATGTAATCAAAATAAACTACCACAAACTTACTGATGTACGCCCTAAGAACTTGGTTCATAAGGCGCATGAAAGTGCTTGGGGCATTAGTCAAGCCAAATGGCATGACTGTCCACTCGTAGAGCCCTTGCTTTGTCTTGAAAGCAGTCTTCCACTCATCACCTTCCTTCATTTTTACCTGGTGGTATCCACTTTTGAGGTCTATCTTGGAGAAGACCGTGGCTCCACTTAGCTCATCTAGCATATCATCCAGTCGTGGTATTGGCTGCCTATACTTGACTGTGATGTTGTTGATTGCTCGGCAGTCCACGCACATGCGCCAAGTTCCATCCTTCTTGGGCACTAGTAGCACTGGTACAGCACATGGACTGAGGCTCTCTCAAACATATCCTTTCTCCAGGAGCTCCTTGACTTGGTTCTCAAGCTCCTTGGACTCCTCTGGACTCATCCGGTAGGCTGGCCGGTTGGGCAGGGCAGCTCCGGGCACTAGATCAATCTGGTGTTCTATGCCACGTAAAGGAGGCAAGCCAGCTGGTATCTCCTCTGGAAATACATCCTGGAATTTGTTGAGGAGTGTTGCTACTTCATGAGGTAGCTCTACCTGTCCCTGTTCTATACTCAACACTTCCTTGAAAACCATTAGTAACATTAAGTCCTTCGAGGCTAAAGCTCTCCGGACATGACTAGGTTGAATAAGAAAGTTAGACTTGACAAGTTTCTTTTCCTTACTCATTTGGAGTTGTAGCTCATGTACTTGGGCAGGTGTAAGAGGAGCTAGGCTGACCTTTCTCTTGTCATGCACGAAGGTGTATAGATTGGTTCGGCCATCATGCCTGGTCTCTTTGTCAAACTGCCATGGTCTTCCTAGCAGAAGATGGCCAGCTTGCATGGGCACCACGTCGCACACGACCTGGTCTTGGTACTTGCCCACACTGAATGGCACAGTGACTTGCTCATGAATCTTGAGCTCCACTTTGTCATCAAGCCATCTCAGTCTATATGGTCGAGGATGCCGTGTCCTCTCTAGACCTAGCTTATCAACCATATACGCACTAGCAACGTTAGTGCAAGAACCACCATCTATGATGAGGTTACATACCTTTCCTTGATGGTGCAACGGCTGTGGAAGATGTTCTCCCTTTGGATGGTCTCTGAAGGATCCACCATTGCACTGAGGATACGTCTAGTGACCAGCACTTCCCCCACATCAGGGTACTCAATGTCACCGTACTCTCCTTCTGGTTCATTGTCCTCTTCATCTTGGGACTCATATTCTCCTGCCTCCGTAATCAGCATGACTCGGTTGTTTGGGCACTCCCTTGAGATGTGTCCACGTCCCCTGCACTTGAAACAAGTTATGTCACGTGATCTTTGAGGGTTAGAAGACTTACCAGGCTCTCTCTGGTCACTGGTGGGTTCAGGAGGCTTGCTCTTGAACCTTGACTCGATCTCTACGCTTTTGCCTTTGTCCACTGTCTTAGGCATGTTGCTTGGTGCCCAAGGTGTCTTAGGCTTGCTGCGGATGTCTTGGCTCTTACGTTTGATGTGCTGTTCAGCTTGCACAGATAGGTGGAACAAGTCCTTGAAGTCGTTGTAGATTTGCCTTTCCACCTTGCAGCTGATCCTTTCTTGGAGTCCATCCAAGAATTGCGCCATCAATGCTTCTTCATCATCATTGAGCTCCAATCTGTTCCTTAACCTCTCGAACTCTTCATAGTACTCTTCTACTGATCTGGTACCCTGCTTAAGAGTACGAAAACGTCGTTGCAAATCCCTATGAAAGTAAGGTGGAACATACCTTTGTCGCATGGGGTCTTTCATGTCGACCCATGAGTCTACGGTCTCATTCTCTTCCTCCTTCTGTCAGATACCTCACGATCCCACCAGATGAGGGCATTGTCCGTGAGTTGTGCTACTGCCATTGAGACTCTCCTAGGTCCTGGTTGGTTGTAGTGATCAAAGATATGATCCATTCTTCTCCCAATCTAGGTAAGCCTCGGGGTCTACTTTTCCTGCAAAACTTGGAGGAGTTAGTTTAACATCAGGATGAATTACCCGGTTATAGGTGTGTTCATCTCCATCCTCATGACGTCTAGGAGGCATTCTTGGTCTCTGGTGAAGACCATATGGCTCAAAGCCATCATCTTCTGCCTCTGGTTGCCGTGGAGGTCCTCTCGGCCTATGGTGATAGTTATGAGGTTGCGTGTCCTCATCTCCATCTGGCTGGGGTTCCTCCTGTTCGTGCCGTGTCCTAAGGTACTCAGGACCCTCAGGACGATCTTGCTCAGCTCTCACGTGCCTTATGGCCTGGAATCTTACTGGTCTCTCCACGCTCCAACCTCTCGCCTATGGATGCGAGTTGTGTTTGGAGTGTGGTGAACATGGCCATCATGGCTTCAGCTGCGTCTCTATTCTCTTCTCCCATGGTGTGCTACAAAGAAAGAAGACAATTAGGGTGCTCCTAAATTATTAGGAGAGTTTTCTTTTTATATGGGTTTGAAAAATGCAAAAGGAAAAATTCTAAGAAAGGAAATTAAAAAGGAAACTTCCTAGACAACTTGTGCTAGCTGTCCAATTCAAATTCTTTAGTATTTTTTATTTTCTTTTCTTTTCTTTTAATTTAACTTAAAATAATGGAAATATGATTAAACAAAAGGAAAACGTGAATGAATGCAAAAGTGAATCTAAACCCTAGTGATACACGTAGGAGGCTAGATGCACTCGGTTTGGAGTTTGAGGTTATTTTTTTGATTTTTCTTGAATACGACTTAAACTAATGCAAGAACTAAAACAAAACAAGCAAAAGGATAGAAACAACCTGGTTTAGGAGCTTTAAGCTCTGATACCAAAATGATACAAGCCTTGATTCAAGGATGTATGCGTGGGCTGTTTGTAGAAGATTAGGTGAGAAACTCAACCTTAGGCTTCTGGATAGGGGTTTTCTGGTTGGTAAACGATGGAAGGGTGAAGTGAACCACACGAGGGTGATGAACCTCGTGATAAATCACAAACTTAGAGCTAGGAGGGCTGGTCTCAACTAGGTTCTAAGCGACAAGATTCTTGAGAGAAAACTTGTAGGGAAAAGTTCTACTTTATTAATAATCAAAAGGTTGTCGAACTACAATGCTGGAAGGAGCCTTATTAATATGCTCGACAGCTTGACCTTCTAGGGTCGACTCAAATAAAGAAAAGGAAAGTTTACAAAAGTGCACAAAAGGAAAAGATACAAAAGTGTATAACCGAAAAGGACCTATTCCTAAAATGTTCTTGACTCAAAATGTAAAGCAACTAGATCCTACCCTGCAAAACAGAAAGAGGCATATATTCGAATGTAAACTTACCTTAACTCACCTCACGGCCAAGAAATGGAAGGTGGCCGTCCTTGTGGCATGCACGCCTTGCTCCTAGTCTTCGACTTGGAGTAGGGTTAAATATCTTTGGGCCTGACCTCTCTTGCCACTAAAGCCCAAGTCTCTGATGTTCCTTGTGTTGTTGAGAAGCCTTTGGACTCTAATTTGCTCTTCTGGCCCATTGTCCTTAGCTGCTCTTCCTCTAGAAGCTTGTCGACCCATAAGCTGAATTTGTGGAAGAGTGCTCTTGATCTGCTTCTTGTCATTGCTCCTGGAGGTACCACTGGTGTAGATACTTCCTCTAAGTGCATGTCCTGGAGCTGGTAGCTCATTTGGTCCGAGTCCTCTTGTGTAGAAGTGGAAGTGTGCGTGTACTGGCTGGATGGCCTGTACCGGCTGGATTGTGCGGTACTGGCCGGAATGACTTCAGGACCGCCAAGTTGATCCCGAGTCGGCGGTGTCATCAGGGGACCGGTGTCATTCACGTCCCCACCAAGTGTGCGGAAGCTTGGGCCTCTCCGGCGATGTTGACGGTCTGGTCCTATAGGTCGAGGTCCGCGGTACTGTCTGGTCCGCAGGCGCGCCAGATGGTCCTGCTGTCTCGGCAAGCTTCCTGGTCGGCCAGTCTGGTCTCCTGGCTGGATGTACGACCTGATGTCCTCATCATTCCCTCCCTCTCAGTAGGTTTGTCCTCAAAACTGGATGGGGGCCAAGGGGCATCAGAACGATTGGACACATTAAACTCACCTGGAAGCTCGATCCGTAGGCGTTGTTGTTGATCCTCTCGAGCACTCTGAATGGTCCATCTCCTCTTGGTGCTAGCTTGGAACTCCTTAGGTTTGGGAACCTCTCGCCGTTGTAGCCACACCCAATCTTGGTCCTTTCCTCCCTTTGGGAGCACGGGTCCGGTCCTCTTCTCCAAGTTCTCTGTTCTGGTGTAACCTCCTTATGAACTCTGCTTTGGATGCTTGGAGGTCCTCTCAGCTGGTGTGGTGTTTGCTCCAAGGGGAGAGGGTTGAAGCGTATACCACTTCAAATGGTCTTCTTGGTTGCTGAGTGCCTCGGTTGTAGGCAACTCAATGAATGGCAGGCACTCCACCCAAGTCTTTAGGTTCTTCCCTAGTGTTGTTCTGAGTTGATAGGGTCCTGTTGACAACTTCAGTTTGGCCATCGGTTTGAGGATGGCAAGTGGTTGAGGTGTAAGAAATGCTTCGCTGCCTAATGCTTTTCAAATGAGTGCAAGGTCCTCCACCCAAGTCTTTAGGTTCTTCCCTAGTGTAGTTCTGAGAAGAGTTGATAGCCTGTTGACAACTTCAGTTTGGCCATCGGTTTGAGGATGGCAAGTGGTTGAGAAGAGTAGCTTCGTGCCTAGCTTTCTCAAAGGGTCCTCCAGAAATGGCTGAGGAACTTGGTGTCCCTATCTGATCGATGGTCCTTGGCACTCCATGAAGCCGTACTATCTCCCTGAAGAACAGCTCAGCTGTTTGTGTGGCATCATTGACATTGGCACATGGGATGAAATGTGCCATCTTGGAGAATCTGTCCACCACTACAAAGATTGCATCTTTGTGGTTGATCTTGGCAGACCTAGAACAAAATCCATCGAGATGTCCACCCATGGATGTGTTGGTATGGGCAGTGGGAGATACAACCCGTGAGGTTGCACTCGGGACTTTGCCTTCTTGCAAGTGATGCATCTTGCACAATGTGCTTCTACTGTCCTCTTGATGTGTGGCCAGTAGAAGTGCTCCTTGACCACTGCTAGAGTCTTGTCGACACCAAAGTGGCCCATGAGTCCTCCTCCATGAGCTTCTCGGATGATAAGCTCCCTTAGTGATCCTGTGGTATGCACAGCCTTCTTTCTCGGAACAAGAATCCTCATGGATGTAGAATTTGCCATGACTCCCTGTGCTACACTCCTTGTAGCTCTCAGCAAGGTCAGGATCATCCTTGTATAGATCCTTGATGTGCTCGAATCCTAGGACCTTTGCCTCCATGGTTGATATCAAGGCAAACCTCCTTGATAGTGCATCGGCTACCACATTGTCTTTGCCCTTCTTGTACTTGATGATGTACGGAAGGTCTCTATGAACTCCATCCACCTGGCATGTCTCCTCTTGAGATTGGTTTGCCCTCTGAGGTGTTTGAGAGTCTCGTGATCAGTGTGGATCACAAACTCCTTGGACAGCAAGTAATGCTGCCAAGTCTCCAATGCTCGGACAAGGGCATAGAGCTCCTTGTCATAAGTGGGGTAGTTCAGTGAGGCACCACCTAGCTTCTCACTGAAGTATGCCACTGGTCTCCCTCCTTGGGTTAGCACTGCTCCTATGCCTATTCCAGAGGCATCACACTCCACTTCAAACGTCTTGTTGAAGTCGGGAAGGACTAGCACTGGTGCGTGTGTAAGGCTGTCCTTCAAGGCCTGGAATGCCTTCTCCTGAGCTTCTCCCCAGCTGAATCCCACGTTCTTCTTCACTACTGCCGTCAGTGGTGAGGCAATACTGCTGAAGTTGGGCACGAATCTCCTATAGAAGCTGGCCAGTCCGTGGAAGCTCCTTACTTGGCTGATGTTTCCTGGTGTTGGCCATTCTTGTATGGCTCGAATCTTCTCTCATCAACCTGTAGGCCCTGTGAACTCACAACAAAACCTAAAAAGACAAGCTTATCAGTACAAAAGGTGCACTTCTTGAGATTGGCATAAAGCTCTTCTTGTCGAAGGGTTTTAAGGACCATCTCAAGATGTGTGAGGTGTTCCGTAGGCACTTACTATAAACAAGTATGTCATCAAAATAAACTACCACAAACTTACTGATGTACGCCCTAAGAACTTGGTTCATAAGGCGCATGAAGGTGCTTGGGGCATTAGTCAAGCCAAATGGCATGACTGTCCACTCGTAGAGCCCTTGCTTTGTCTTGAAAGCAGTCTTCCACTCATCACCTTCCTTCATTCTTACCTGGTGGTATCCACTTTTGAGGTCTATCTTGGAGAAGACCGTGGCTCCACTCAGCTCATCTAGCATGTCATCCAGTCGTGGTATTGGATGCCTATACTTGACTGTGATGTTGTTGATTGCTCGGCAGTCCACGCACATGCCAAGTCCCATCCTTCTTGGGCACTAGTAGCACTGGTACAGCACATGGACTGAGGCTCTCTCGAACATATCCTTTCTCCAGGAGCTCCTTGACTTGCTTCTCAAGCTCCTTGGACTCCTCTGGACTCATCCGGTAGGCTGGCCGGTTGGGCAGGGCTGCTCCGGGCACTAGATCAATCTGGTGTTCTATGCCACGTAAAGGAGGCAAGCCTGCTGGTATCTCCTCTGGAAATACATCCTGGAATTTGTTGAGGAGTGTTGCTACTTCATGAGGTAGCTCTACCTGTCCCTGTTCTATACTCAACACTTCCTTGAAAACCATTAGTAACATTAAGTCCTTGAGGCTAAAGCTCTCCGGACATGACTAGGTTGAATAAGAAAGTTAGACTTGACAAGTTTCTTTTCCTTACTCATTTGGAGTTGTAGCTCATGTACTTGGGCAGGTGTAAGAGGAGCTAGGCTGACCTTTCTCTTGTCATGCACGAAGGTGTAGAGATTGGTTCTGCCATCATGCCTGGTCTCTTTGTCAAACTGCCATGGTCTTCCTAGTAGAAGATGGCCAGCTTGCATGGGCACCACGTCGCACGACCTGGTCTTGGTACTTGCCCACACTGAATGGCACAGTGACTTGCTCATGAATCTTGAGCTCCACTTTGTCATCAAGCCATCTCAGTCTATATGGTCGAGGATGCCGTGTCCTCTCTAGACCTAGCTTATCAACCATATACGCACTAGCAACGTTAGTGCAAGAACCACCATCTATGATGAGGTTACATACCTTTCCTTGATGGTGCAACGGCTGTGGAAGATGTTCTCCCTTTGGATGGTCTCTGAAGGATCCACCATTGCACTGAGGATCGTCTAGTGACCAGCACTTCCCCCACATCAGGGTACTCAATGTCACCGTATTCTCCTTCTGGTTCATAGTCCTCTTCATCTTGGGACTCATATTCTCCTGCCTCCGTAATCAGCATGACTCGGTTGTTTGGGCACTCCTTGAGATGTGTCCACGTCCCCTACACTTGAAACAAGTTATGTCACGTGATCTTTGAGGGTTAGAAGACTTACCAGGCTCTCTCTGGTCACGGGTGGGTTCAGGAGGCTTGCTCTTGAACCTTGACTCGATCTCTACGCTTTTGCCTTTGTCCACTGTCTTAGGCATGTTGCTTGGTGCCCAAGGTGTCTTAGGCTTGCTGCGGATGTCTTGGCTCTTACGTTTGATGTGCTGTTCAGCTTGCACAGATAGGTGGAACAAGTCCTTGAAGTCGTTGTAGATTTGCCTTTCCACCTTGCAGCTGATCCTTTCTTGGAGTCCATCCAAGAATTGTGCCATCAATGCTTCTTCATCATCATTGAGCTCCAATCTGTTCCTTAACCTCTCGAACTCTTCATAGTACTCCTCTACTGATCTGGTACCCTGCTTAAGAGTAAAAACGTCGTTGCAAATCCCTATGAAAGTAAGGTGGAACATACCTTTGTCGCATGAGGTCTTTCATGTCGACCCATGAGTCTACGGGCCTCATTCTCTTCCTCCTTCTGTCAGATACCTCACGATCCCACCAGATGAGGGCATTGTCCGTGAGTTGTGCTACTGCCATTGAGACTCTCCTAGGTCCTGGTTGGTTGTAGTGATCAAAGATATGATCCATTCGCTTCTCCCAATCTAGGTAAGCCTCGGGGTCTACTTTTCCTGCAAAAGTTGGAGGAGTTAGTTTAACATCAGGATGAATTACCCGGTTATAGGTGTGTTCATCTCCATCCTCATGACGTCTAGGAGGCATTCTTGGTCTCTGGTGAAGACCATATGGCTCAAAGCCATCATCTTCTGCCTCTGGTTGCCGTGGAGGTCCTCTCGGCCTATGGTGATAGTTATGAGGTTGCGTGTCCTCATCTCCATCTGGCTGGGGTTCCTCCTGTTCGTGCCGTGTCCTAAGGTACTCAGGACCCTCAGGACGATCTGGCTCAGCTCTCACGTGCCTTATGGCCTGGAATCTTACTGGTCTCTCCACGCTCCAACCTCTCGCCTATGGATGCGAGTTGTGTTTGGAGTGTGGTGAACATGGCCATCATGGCTTCAGCTGCGTCTCTATTCTCTTCTCCCATGTGTGCTACAAAGAAAGAAGACAATTAGGGTGCTCCTAAATTATTAGGAGAGTTTTCTTTTATATGGGTTTGAAAAATGCAAAAGGAAAATTCTAAAGAAAGGAAATTAAAAAAGGAAACTTCCTAGACAACTTGTGCTAGCTGTCCAATTCAATTCTTTTAGTATTTTCTATTTTCTTTTTTTTCTTTTCTTTTCTTTTTAATTTAACTTAAAAATAAAGGAAATATGATTAAACAAAAAGGAAAACGTGATGCAATGCAAAAAGTGAATCTAAACCCTAGTGATACACGTAGGAGGCTAGATGCACTCGGTTTGGAGTTTGATGTTATTTTTTTGATTTTTCTTGAATGCGACTTAAACTAATGCAAGAACTAGAAATAAAACAAGCAAAAGGATAGAAACAACCTGGTTTAGGAGCTTTAAGCTCTGATACCAAAATGATACAAGCCTTGATTCAAGGATGTATGCGCGTGGGCTGTTTGTAGAAGATTAGGTGAGAAACTCAACCTTAGGCTTCTGGATAGGGGTTTTCTGGTTGGTAAACGATGGAAGGGTGAAGTGAACCACACGAGGGTGATGAACCTCGTGATAAATCACAAACTTAGAGCTAGGAGGGCTGGTCTCAACTAGGTTCTAAGCGCACAAGTCTCTCTTGAGAGAAAACTTGTAGGGAAAAAGTTCTACTTTATTAATAATCAAAAAGGTTGTCGAACTACAATGCTGGAAGGAGCCTTATTAATATGCTCGACAGCTTGACCTTCTAGGGTCGACACAAATAAAGAAAAGGAAAGTTTACAAAAGTGCACAAAAGGAAAAGATACAAAAGTGCATAACCGAAAAAGGACCTATTCCTAAAATGTTCTTGACTCAAAAATGTAAAGCAACTAGATCCTACCCTGCAAAACAGAAAGAGGCATATATTCGAATGTAAACTTACCTTAACTCACCTCACGGCCAAGAAATGGAAGGTGGCCGTCCTTGTGGCATGCACGCGCCTTGCTCCTAGTCTTCGACTTGGAGTAGGGTTAAATATCTTTGGGCCCTGACCTCTCTTGCCACTAAAGCCCAAGTCTCTGATGTTCCTTGTGTTGTTGAGAAGCCTTTGGACTCTAATTTGCTCTTCTGGCCCATTGTTGTCCTTAGCTGCTCTTCCTCTAGGAGCTTGTCGACCCATAAGCTGAATTTGTGGAAGAGTGCTCTTGATCTGCTTCTTGTCACTGCTCCTGGAGGTACCACTGGTGTAGATACTTCTTCTAGGTGCATGTCCTGGAGCTGGTAGCTCATTTGGTCCGAGTCCTCTTGTGTAGAAGTGGAAGTGCGCGTGTACTCGGCTGGATCGGCTGTACCGGCTGGATTGTGCGTGGTACTGGCCGGAATGACTTCAGGACCAAGTTGATCCCGGAGTCGGCGGTGTCATCAGGGGACCGGCGGTGTCATTCACGTCCCCACCAAGTGTGCCGGAAGCTTGGGCCTCTCCGCCGGCGATGTTGACCGGTCTGGTCCTATAGGTCGAGGGTCCGGCGGTACTGTCTGGTCCGGCAGGCGCGCCAGATGGTCCTGCTGTCTCGGGCAAGCTTCCTGGTCGGCCAGTCTGGTCTCCGGGCTGGATGTACGACCTGATGTCCTCATTATTCCCTCCCTCTTCAGTAGGTTTTGTCCTCAAAACTGGATCATCTGCATGGAAAGGGGCCAAGTTAGTAACATTGAACGTATTGGACACATTAAACTCACCTGGAAGCTCGATCCGGTAGGCGTTGTTGTTGATCCTCTCGAGCACTCTGAAGGGTCCATCTCCTCTTGGTGCTAGCTTGGAACTCCTTAGGTTTGGGAACCTCTCCTGCCGTAGGTGTAGCCACACCCAATCGCCTGGTTGAAAGATCACCTCCTTTCTTCCTTTGTTGGCATGAGTCACGTACTGTCCGGTCCTCTTCTCCAAGTTTTCTGCTACCTTCTGGTGTAACCTCCTTATGAACTCTGCTTTGGATGCTCCGTTGAGGCTGGTCATCTCAGCTGGTGGCAGTGGTGTTTGCTCCAATGGGGTGAGAGGGTTGAAACCGTATACCACTTCAGATGGTGTCTTCTTGGTTGCTGAGTGCACGGCTCGGTTGTAGGCAAACTCAATGAATGGCAGTCACTCCACCCAAGTCTTTAGGTTCTTCCCTAGTGTTGTTCTGAGAAGAGTTGATAGGGTCCTGTTGACAACTTCAGTTTGGCCATCGGTTTGAGGATGGCAAGTGGTTGAGAAGAGTAGCTTCGTGCCTAGTTTTCTCCAAAGGGTCCTCCAGAAATGGCTGAGGAACTTGGTGTCCCTATCTGATACGATGGTCCTTGGCACTCCATGAAGCCGTACTATCTCCCTGAAGAACATCTCAGCTTTATTTATAAGCCTTTACTCAAGGAGGACCAATGTTTGGTTTAAAATGATCATTTTAACTGGCCGATGAACTTGACATGTCCACAGTAAATCGTCCGTAATTTTTGATTTCGAGTTCAGAATGGCATAAATCCAACGCCCATGTTAAGCTAGCTCAAGTTTCCATATTGTGACAACATTTGAGACTAAAATAGCTAATAAAAAGCCTACAAGTAATCCAATGTAACTCAAACTGCGTGATGTCATGCATTATTCTTCATTTATAAGCCTTTACTCAAGAAGCACCAATGATTAGTTTAGAAATATCATTTTAACTGGCCGAACAACTTGACTTATCCACAGTAAATTGTCAGTAGCTTTTGATTTCTAGTTCACAATGACACGAAGCTAGCTCAATTTTCTATATTGTGACAACATTTGAGACTACAAGAGCTACGTCAAAGCCCCTAAGTAATCCAATGTAACCCAAAATGTGCGATGACATGCAATATGCTTCATTTATATGGTCTTACTCCACGAGCACGAATGATCAGTTTAGAATGATTATTTTAACTGGCCGATCAATTTGACACGTCAGCACTAAATCGTCTGTATGTTTTGATTTAGAGTTCGGAATGACGTAAATCCAATGCCCACGTTAATCTAGCTCAATTTTTCTATCTTGTAACAACATTTGAGATTTCAAGAACTACGATAACGTCTCTAAGTAATCCAATTTAACCCAAACAACGTGATGCCATGCATTGTGTTTCATTTTTATGTCTTTACTCATGGAGCACCAATGTTCAGTTTAGAAAAGATCAGTTTAACTAGATGAATCAACTTGACATGTCTCCACTAAGTTGTCTGTCACTTTTGATTAAGAGTTCAAAATGACACGAATCCAACGCACACGACAAGCTAGCTCAATTTTCTATACTATGACAAAAGTTAAGACTAAAATAGCTACGACAAAGCCTACAAGTAATTCAATATATCCCTAACTTCATTATGCCATGCATTATGCTTCATTTATAAGCGTTTACTCAAGGAGCACCAATGATTAACTAGGTGATCAACTTGACATGTCTGCACTAAATCGTCTTTAACTTTTGATTTAGAGCTCAAAATGACATGAACCCAATGCGCATATCAAGCTAGCTCAATTTTCCATATTTTAACAACAATTGAGACTAAAAGAGCTATGAAAAAGTCTTCAAGTAATCCAATGTATCCCAAACAGCGTGAGGCCATGCATTTGCTTTACTCAATCATCTGTTTGGAATGATCATTTTAACTGTTTGATCAACTTGATATGTGTACACTAAGTCGTCCATTACTCAAAGAGCACCAATGATCAATTTTGTATGATCATTTTAACAGTCCGAACAACTTTACATTTCTGCACTAAGTCGTCCGTAACTTTTGATTTAGAGTTCAAATGACACGAATCTAATGCCCACGTTAAGCTAGCTCAATTTTCTATATTGTGGAAAAATTTAAGACCGAAATAGCTACGACAAAGCCTCCAAGTAATCCAATCTATCTCAAACTGCGTGATACCATGCATTATGCTTCATTTATTAGCCTTTACTCAAGGAGCACCAATGACCAGTTCAGAATGATGATTTTAACCTTCCGAGGAACTTGACATGTATGCACTAAAGCGTTTGTTACTTTTGATTTAGAGTTCAAAATGACACTAAACCAATGCCCATGTTAAGCTAGTTTAATTTTCTATGTTGTGAGAAAATTTAAAACCAAAATAGCTACGACAAAGCCTCCAAGAAATCCCATCTATCCCAAACTGTGTGATGGCATGCATTTTGCTTTACTCCAGGAGCACCAATGATCAGTTTAGAATGATCATTTTAACTAGCTGTTCAACTTGACATGTCTGCATTAAATCGTCTTTAACTTTTGATTTAGAGCTCAAAATGACATGAGTCCAACGCCCACGTCAAGCTAGCTCAATTTTCCATGTTGTGACAACATTTGATACTGAAACAGCTACTACAAAGCTTCCAAGTAATCCAATGTATCCAACACTTTGCTATGTCATAAATTACGCTTCATTTATAAGCCTTTACTCAAGGAGCACCAATGATCAGTTTAGAATAATCATTTTTACTAGCCGATCAACTTAACATGTCTACACTAAATCATCTTTAACTTTTTATTTAGAGTTCAGAATGATGCTAATCCAACGCCCACGTTAATTTAGCTCAATTTTATATATTGAGACAACATTTGAGACTGTAAGAGCTACGAAAAAGCCTCTAAGTAATCCAATGTATTCCAAAATGCATGATGCCACACACTATGTTCTCCACACACTAATGGAGCACCAATAATCAGTTTAGAATGATCATTTTAACTGTCCGATCAACTTGGCATGTCCGTAGTAAGTGGTCCGTCACTTTTGATTTAGAGTTCAAAGTGACACAAATCCATCGACCACGTTAAGCTATCTCAATTTTCTATATTGTGTCAAAATTGAAGACCGAAATAGCTACGACAAAGCCTTCAATTAATCCAATCTATCCCAAATTGTGTGATTAACTCAAGGAGCACCAATGATCAGTTTAGAATGATCATTTTAAATAGATTATCAACTTGGCATGTCCGCACTAGATCTTAACTTTTGATTTAGGGCTCAAAATGACATTATTCCAACGCCCACGTCATGCTAGCTCAAATTTCCTTATTGTGACAACATTTGAGACTGGAAGAGCTTCTACAAGACCATTGCTTTGTCTGTACTAAGTCGTCTATAACTTTTGATTTAGAATTTGAAAGTTAAATATTGTGACAATATTTGAGACTGAAAGAAGTACGAAAAAGCCTCCAAGTAATCCAATGTATCCCAAACAGCGTGAAGTCATGCATTATTATTCATTTATAATCCTATACTCAAGTAGCACCAAATATGAGTTTAGAATGATCATTTTAACTAGCTGATCATCTTGACATGTCCGCACTAAATTGTCTTTAACTTTTGATTTAGAGCTCTAGATGACATGAAAGGAACGCCTACGTTAAACTAGCTCAATTTTCCATATTCTGACAACATTTGAGGCTGAAAGAATTACGACAAAGCTTCCAAGTAATTCAATGTATCCCAAACTGCATGATGCCTTGTATTATGCATCATTTATATGCCTTTACTCAAGCAGCACCAATGATCAGCTCAGAATGATCATTTTAACTATCCGATCAACTTCACATGTCTGCAGTAAGTCGTCCGTAACTTTTGGTTTAAAGCTCAAAATGACATAAGTCCAACGCCACGCAAGCTAGCTCAATTTTCAACATTGTGACAACATTTGAGACGGAAAAAGCTACTACGAAGTTTCCAAGTAATCCAATGTATCCAAATTGCGTGATGCCATGCACTATGCATCATTTATAAGTCTTTACTCGAGGAGCGATGATCAATTAAGAATGATGCCAATGATCAGTTTAGAATGATGATTTTAACGTCAAGCTAGCTCATATCTCTATATTGTGACAAGATGTGAGACTGAAAAATTTAGGACAAAGCCTCCAAGTAATCCAATGTCTCCCAGACTGCGTGATACCATGTCTCCCAGTTCAAAATGACACTAATCCAACGCCCATGTTAAGCTATCTCAATTTTCAATATTTTGAAAAATTTTAAGACCAAAATAGCTATGGCAAATCCTCCAAGTAATCCAATCTATCAGGAACTGCATGATGCGATGCATTATGCTTCATTTATAAGCTCGTACTCAAGGAGCACCAATGACGAGTTTAGAATGATTGTTTTAACTAGCTGATCATCTTGACATGTCTGAACTAAATCATCTTTAACTTTTGATTTAGAGTTCAAAATGACATGAATCCAATGCCCACGTTAACCTAGCTCAATTTTCTATATTGTGAGAACATTTGAGACTGAAAGGGCTACGACAAAGCCTTCAAGTAATACAATGTATCCCAAACTGCGTCAAGCCATGCACTATGCTTCTTTTATAAGCCTTTACTCAAACAGCAACAAGGACCAGTTTAGAATGATTATTTTAACTCGTCAATCAACTTGACATGTTCGCACTAAATCGTCCGTAACTTTTAATTCAGAGTTCAAAAGTAACACGAATCCAACGCCCACATTAAACTAGCTCAATTTTCAATATTGTGACAAACTTTAAGTCTGAAAGAGCTACAACAAAACCTTCAAGTAGTCCAATGTTCTCAAACTGCGTTATGCCATGCATTGTGCTTCATTTATAAGCCTTTAGTCAAGGAGCACTAATGATAAGCTTAGAATGATCCTTTTAACTCGCCCATCAAGTTGACATGTCCAAACTAAATCGTCTTTAACTTTTGATTAGAGCTCAAAATAACATGAGTCCAACATCCACGTTAACCTATTTCAATATTCCATATTTGACAATATTTGAGACTGAAAGAGCTAGTACAAAGCCTCCAAGTAATCCAATGTATTCCAAACTGCATGATGCCATGCATTATGCTTCATTTATAAGTCCTTACTCAAGGAACACCAATGATCAGTTTAGAATGATCATTTTAACTGGCTGATCAACTTGGCATGTCTACATTAAGTCATGCGTAACTTTTGATTTAGAGTTCAAAGTCACACGAATCCAACGACGACATCAAGCTATCTTATTTTTCCATATTTTGACAACATTTGAGACTGAAAGAGCTACTACAAAGTTTCCAAGTACTCCAATATATCCTAAACTGCGTGATGACATGTATTATGCTTCATTTATAAGCCTTTACTCAAGGAACAACAATGATCGGTTTAGAACGATCATTTTAACTGTCCGATCAACTTGATATGTCTACCATAAATCATCTGTAACTTTTGATTTAGAGTTCAAAATGAAACGAATGCAACGCCTATGTTAAGCTAGCTCAATCTTCAATATTATTGAAAACATTAACACCGAAATAGCTAGGATAAGGCCTCCAACTAATCCGATCGATGCCAAACTGCATAGCGCCATGCATTATGTTTCATTTATAAGTCTTTACTAAAGGAGCACCATTGATCAGTTTAGAATGATCATTTTAACTACCCGATCAACTTGACGTGCCTGCCGTAAATCATCAATAACTTTTGTTTTAAAATTGAAAATGACACGAATCACAGGCCCACGTTCAGTTTGCTTGATTTTCTATATTGTGAAAAAATTTAAGACAGAAATAGTTACGACAAGGTCTCCAAGTAATCCAATCTATGCCAAAGTGTATGATGCCATGTAGCATGATTCATTTATAAGTCGTTACTCAAGGAGCACCAATGATCGGTTTAGAACAATCAATTTAACTGGCTGATCAACTTGACATGTCACCACTAAATCGTGCGTAACTTTTGATTTAGAGTTCAAAGTCACACGAATCCAACGCCCACGTCAAGGTATCTCAAGTTTCCATATTTTGACAAGATTTGAGACTGAAAGAGATACTACAAAGCTTCCAAGTATTCCAATGTATCCAAAACACGTGATGGCATGCATTATGCTTCATTTGTAACCCTTCACTCAATGAGCACCAGTGATCGGTTTAGAATGATCATTTTAACTGTCTGATCAACTTGACATGTCTGCCGTAAATCGTCCTTAAATTTTCATTTCGAGTTCAAAATGACACGAATGAAACGCCCATGTTAAGCTAGCTCATTTTTCAATATTCTGACAATATTTGAGACTGAAAGAGTTACGACAAAGCCTACAAGTAATCCAATGTATCACAAACTGCGTGATGTCATGCATTATGTTCATTTATAAGCCTTTAATCAAGGAGAACCAATGATCGGATTATAATGATCATTTTAACTGTTTGATCAACTTGACATGTCTGCATTAAGTCGTGCGTAACTTTTGATTTAGAATTCAAAATGACATGAATCAAACACCCACGTTAAGCTAGCTCAATTTTCTATATTGTGACAAAATTTAAAACCAAAATAGCTTGGACAAAGCCTCCACATAATCAAATCTATTCCGAATTGCGTGATGCCATGCATATACTTCATTTATAAGCCTTTACTTAAGGAATACCAATGACCAGTTTAGAATGATCATTTTAACTTTCCGATCAACTTGACGTGTCTGCCATAAATCGTTTGTAAATTTTGATTTAGAGTTCAAAATGACACGAATCTGTCGCCCACGTTAAGGTAGCTTAATTTTCTATATTAGGAAAAAATTTAAGACCAAAATAGTTATGACAAAGTATCCAAGTAAAAATCTATGCCAAACTGCATGATGCCATGCATTATGCTTCATTTATAAGTCCTTACTCAAGGAGCACCAATGATCAGTTTATAATGATCATTTTAACTGGCTGATCAACTCGGCATGTCAGCACTACGTCGTGCATAACTTTTGATTTAGAATTAAAGTCATACAATCCAATGCCTACATTAAGGTAGCTCAAGTTTCCATATTTTGAAAAGATTTTAGACTGAAAGAGCTACTACAAAACTTCCAAGTACTCAAATGTATCCCAAACTACGTGATGGCATGCATTATGCTTCTTTTATAAGCCTTCACTAAATGAGAACCAATGATCGGTTTAGAATGATCATTGTAACTGTCTGATCAACTTGACATGTCTACTGTAAATCGCCCATAGCTTATGATTTAGAGTTCAAAATGACAAGAATGCAACGCGCACGTTAAGCTAGCTCAATTTTCTATATTATGAAAAAATTTAAAACCGACATAGCTACGAAAAAGCCTCCATGTAATCCAATCTATCCCAAACTGTGTGATGCCATGCATTTTGTTTCATTTATTAGCCTCGATTTAAAGAGCACCAATGATCAGTTTAAAATAATCATTTTAGCTAGCATATAACCTTGACACGTCCGCGCTAAATCGTCTTTAACTTTTAATTTAGAGCTCAAAATGACATGAGTCCAACGCCCACGTCAAGCTAACTCCATTTTCCCTATTGTGATAACATTTGAGACTGAAAGAGCTATTACAAAGCTTCTAAGTAATCCAATGAATTGTAAACTGCGTGATGGCATGCATTATGCTTCATTTATAAGCATTTAATCAAGGAGCACCAATGATTTGTTTAGAATCATCATTTTAATTGTCCGATCAACTTGACATGTGTGCGGTAAACGTCTGTAACTTTTGATTTAGAGTTCAAAATGACATGAAACCAACACCCACGTTGAGCTAGCTTAATTTTCTATATTGTGACAAAATATAGGACTGAAATAGGACAAAATATAGGACCGAAATATAGGACAAAGCCTCTAGGTAATCGAATCTATCCCTAAATGTGTGATGCCATGTGTTATGCTTCAATTGTAAACCTTTCCTCAATGAGAACCAATGATCAGTTTAAAATGATCATTTTAACTTGCTGATGAACTTGACAAGTCTGCACTAAACAGTTTTTAATTTTCTATTTAGAGCTCAAAATGCCATGAGTCAAACACCCATGTTGAGCTATCTCAATTTTCCATATTTGACAACATTTAAGATGGAAAGAACTGCAAAAAGGCCTCGAAGTAATGCAATGTATCCCAAACTGCGTGATGCCATGCATTATGCTTCATTTATAAGCCTTTACTCAAGGAGCACCAATGATCAGTTTAGAATGATCATTTTAACTCGCCGATCAACTTTACATTTTCACACTAAATGACACGAACTAGATGCCCACGTTAAGTTACCTCAATTTTCTATATTGTGACAAAATTTAAAACCTAAATAGCTCGACAAAGCATTCAAGTAATCCAATCAATCCAAAATTGCGTGATACCATCCATTATGCTTCATTTGTAAACCTTCAATGAGCACTAATGATCACTTTAGAATGATCATTTTAACTGGTCAATCAACTTGACATGTCCGCACTAAATCCTCTGTAACTTTTGATTTAGAGTTAAGAATGACACGAAACCAACGCCCACGTTAAACTAGCTCAATTTTCTATATTGTGACAAAATATAAGACCTGAAAGAGCTATGACAAAGCCTCCAAGTAATCTAAGGTATCCCAAGCTGCGTGATGCCATGTATTAGGCTTCATTTATAAGCCTTTACTCAAGGAGCACCAACAATTAGTTGAGAATGATCATTTTAACTGGTCGATCAACTTGACATGTATGTACTAAATCATACGTATCTTTTGATTTAGAGTTCAAAATGGCACGAATCCAATGTCCACGTTAAGCAAGCTCAGTTTTCTGTATTGTGAAAAAATTAAGACGAAAATAGCAACGACAAAGCCTCCAAGTAATCCAATCAATCCCAAAATGCATGATGCCATGGATTATGCTTCATTTATAAGCCTTTAGTCAAGGAGAGCCAATGTTCAGTTTAGAATGATCATTTCCACTAGCTGATCAACTTGACATGTAAGCACTAAATCGTCTTTAACTTTTGATTTAGAGCTCAGAGTAACATGAGTCCAATGCCCACGTTAAGCTAGCTTAATTTTTCATATCATGACAACATTTGAGACTGAAAGAGCTACGAAAGATCCTTCAAGTTATCCAATCTATCCCAAACTGTGTGATTACATGCATTATGCTTCATTATTAATCCTTTAGCAAAGGAGGACCAATGATCAGTTTAGAAAGATAATTTTAACTGGCCCATCAACTTTACTTGTCCGCACTAAATCGTCCGTAACTTCTGATTTAGTGTTCAGAATGACATGACTCCAATCCCCACGTTAAGCTAGCTCAATTTTTTTTATTTTAAAAACATTCGAGACTAAAAGAGCTACAACAAAGCCTCCGATCAATCCAATCTATCCCAAACAAAGGTAATGCCATGCATTATGCTTCATTTATAACCCGTTAGTCAAAAAGCACCAATGATAAGTTTAGAATGAACATTTTAACTGGTTGATAAACTTTACATGTTCGCATTTAATCGTGTGTAACTTTTGATTTAGACTTTAAAATCAATCGAATCCAACACCCAAGTTATGCTAGCTCAATTTTCTATTATGTGAGAAAAGTTTAGACAGAAATAGCCATGACACAGCCTCCAAGTAATCCAATCTATCTCCAACTATGTAATGTCGTGCATTATGCTTCATTAATACCCCTTTCCTCAAGGAACACCAATGATCAGTTTAGAATGAACATTTTAACTGGCCGATAAATTTTTCATGTTCGCACTAAATCATGTGTAAGTTCTGATTTAGAATCCAAAATGAAACGAATCCAACGCCCACGTTAAACTAGCTCAACTTTCTATATTGTAATAAAATTTAAGACCAAAATAGCTATGACAAAGCCTCCAAGTAATCCCATAGCATATAAATAATCTGTTTAAGAATGATTATTTTAACTGGATGATGATGTCCGCACTAAACCGTCTTTAACATTCTATTTAGAGCTTAAAATGACATGAGTCCAACGCCCACGTTAAGATAATTCAATTTTCCATATTTGAAAACATTTGAGACTGAAAGAGCTACGAAAAAGCCTCGAAGGAATCCAATGCATCCCAAACTGCGTGATTATACTTCATTTATAAGCCTTTGCTCAAGGAGCACCAATGATCAGTTCAGAATGATCATTTTAAGTGGGCGATCAATTTTACATTTCTGCACTAAATCGTTCATAATTTTTGAGTTAGAGTACAAAATGACACGAATCAAACGCCCACATCAATTTTCTATAATGTGACAAAATTTAAGACCTAAATACCTATGACAAAGCATTCGAGTTATCCAATCTATCCCAAACTGTATGATGCCATGCATTATGCTTCACTTGTAAACCTTTGCTCAATAAGCACCAATGATGAGTTAAGAATGATCATTTTAACAGGCCGATCCACTTGAAATTTCCACACTAAATTGTCCGTAACTTTTCATTTAGAGCTAAGAATGACACGAATCCAACGCCCACGTTAAGCTAGCTCAATTTTCTATATTGTGACAACATTTGAGACTGAAAGAGCTACGACAAAGCCTCCAAGTAATCCAATGACTCCCAAACTTCATGATGCCATGCATTATGGTTTATTTATACGCCTTTACTCACGGAGCACCTACGATTAGTTTAGAATGATCATTTTAACTGGCCGATCAACTTGACATGTGTGCACTAAATTGTTTGTAACTTTTGATTGAGATTTCAATATGACAAAAATCCAATGCCCACACTAAGCTAGCTCTATTTTCTATATTGTGATAAAATTTAAGACCAAAATAGCAATGACAAAGCCTCCAAGTAAACCAATCTAGCGCAAAATGTGTGATGCCATGCATTATGCTTCATTTATAAGCCATTACTCAAGGAAAATCAATGATCAGTTTAGAATGATCATTTTCACTAGCTGGTCGACTTGACATGTACGCACTAAATCGTCCACTAACTTTGGGTTTAGAGCTCAAAATAACATGACTCCAACGCCCACGTTAAGCTAGCTCAATTTTCTATATCGTGACAACATTTGAGACTGAAAGAGGTAAAGCCTTCAAGTAATCCAATATATATCCCAAACCACGTGATGCCATGCATTATGCTTCATTTATAACCCTTTACCGAAGGAGCACCAATGATCAGTTTAGAAAGATCATTTTAACTGGCCGATCAACTTGACTTGTCCGCACTAAATCGTCCGTAACATTTGATTTATAGTTCAGAATGATACGTGTCCAATTTCCACATTATGCTAGCTCAAATTTTTATATTTTAAAAACATCGGAGACTGAAAGAGATACAACAAAGCCTCCGAGTAATCCAATGTATCCCAAACAAAGGTAATGCCATGTATTATGCTTCATTTATAAAGCTTTACTCAAAAAGCACCAATTATCAGTTTAGAATGAACATTTTAACTGGCGATCAACTTTACATGTTCGCACTAAATCGTGTTTAACATTTGATTTAGTGTTCAAAATGACAAGAATCCTGTGCCCAAGTTAAGCTAGCTCAATTTTCTATATTGTGACAAAATATAAGACCAAAATAGTTACGAGAAAGCCTCCAAGTAATCCAATTTATCCCAAATTTCGTAATGCCATGCATTATGCTTCATTTATAACCCTTTCCTCAAGGAGCACCAATGATCAGTTTAGATTGAACATTTTAACTGGCTGATCAACTTTACATGTTTGCAGTAATCGTGTATAAGTTTTGATTTAGAGTTCAAAATGAAACAAATCCAATGCTTACATTAGGCTAGCTCAATTTTCTATATTGTGATTAAATTTAAAACCAAAATAGCTACGACAAAGCCTGCAAGTAATCCAATCTATCCCAAAATTCGTAATGCCATGCATTATGCTTCATTTGTAAAGCTTTGCTCAATGAGTACCAATGATCAGTTTAAAATGATCATTTTAACTATCTGATGAACTTGACATGTTCACACTAAATAGTTTTTAACTTTCTATTTAGAGCTCAAAATGACATGAGAAAACGCCCATGTTGAGCTACTCAATTTCCATAGTTGACTACATTGAGGCTGAAACAGCTACAAAAAAGCTTCGAAGTAATCCAATGTATTTTAAACTGCATGATGCCATGCATTATGCTTTATTTATAAGCCTTTACTCAAGAAGCACCAATGATCAGTTTAGAATGATCATTTTAACTCGCCGATCAACTTTACATTTTCGCCCTAAATCATCCGTAACTTTTGATTTAGAGTTCAAAATGACAAGAATCAGACGCCCACGTTAAGTTACCTCAATTTTCTATATTGTGACAAAATTTAAGACCTAAATAGCTACGACAAAGCCATCAAGTAATCCAATCTATCGTAAACTGCGTGATGCCATGCATTATACTTCATTTGTAAACCTTTGCTCAATGAGCACTAATGATCAGTTTAGAATGATTATTTTAACTGGCCGATCAACTTGACATGACAGCACTAAATCGTATATAACGTTTGATTTAGACTTAAAAATGACACGAATCCAACACCGACGTTAATTAAGCTAGCGCAATTTTTTATATTGTAAAAAAATTTGATACCGAAATAGCTACGATAAAGCCTCCAAGTAATCAAATGTATCCCAAACTGCATGATGCCATGCTTTATGCCTTTATTCAAGGAGCACCAACGAGTAGTTTCGAATGATCATTTTAACTGGCCGATCACCTTGACATTTCTGCAATAAATCGTCCGTAACTTTTGATTTAAAGTTCAAAATGATACGAATCCAACAACCACGTTAAGCTAGGTCATTTTTTATATTGTAAAAAAATTTAAGACGAAAATAGCAATGAAAAAGCCTGCAAGTAATCCATTCTATCCTAAACTTTGTGATGCCATGCATTATGCTTCATCTGTAAGCCTTTACTCAAGGAGAACCAATGATCAGTTTAGAATGATCAATTCCACTACCTGATCAATTTGACATGTACGCACTAAATAGTGTAGCACCAATGATCAGTGTAGAATGATCATTTTAACTGGCCGATCAACTTGACATTTTTGAACTAAATCGTCGATTACTTTTGATTTATATTTAAAAATGACATGAATCCAACGCCCACGTTAAGCTAGATTTTCTATATTGTTGCAAAATTTAAGACAGAAATCGCTAGGCAAAGCCTCCAAGTAATCCATTGTATAACAAACTGTGTGATGCCATGCATTATGCGTAATTTTTAAGCCTTTACTCAAGGATCACCAATAATCAGTTAAGAATGATCATTTTAATTGGCCGATAAACTTGACATGACCGCATTAAATCATCCAAAATTTTTGATTTAGAGTTCAGAATGACACGAATCCAACGCCCTCGTTAACCTACCTCAATTTTTTATTTTGTGGCAAAAGTTAAGAAGAAAATAGCTACGACAAATCCTCCAAGTAATCCAATTTATCTCACACTTCGTGATGCCATGCATTATGCTTCATTTGTCAACTTTTGGTCAATGAGCTCCACTGATCAGTTTAGAATGATCAATTTAACTAGCCGATAAACTTGACACGTCTGCACTAAATTGTCCATAACTTTTGATTTTGAGTTCATAATGACATGAATCCAACGCCTACATTTTGCTAGCTCAATTTTCTATATTGTTAAAAAATTTAAGACCGAAATAGATATGACAAAGACTCCAAATAATCCAATATATCCCAAAATGCATCGTGCAATGGATTATGGTTCATTTATAATTATAAACCTTTACTAAAGGAGCACAAATGATCAGTTTAGAATGATCAATTTAACTAGACAATTAACTTGACATGTCCGCACTAAATCATCTGTAACTTTTGATTTAGAGTTCAGAATGACACAAATCCAACGCCCACGTTAAGCTAGTTGAATTTTCAATATCGTGACAAAATTAAAGAACGAAATAGCTACAACAAAGCCTCCAAGTAATCTAATCTATCCCAAACTGCCTGATGCCATGCATTATGCTTCGTTTATAAACCTTTAGTAAATGAGCAGCAATGATTAGTTTAGAATGATCATTTTAACTAGCTGATAAACTTGACATGTCCGCAGTAAATCATCTTTAACTTTTGATTCAACGTTCAAAATGAGACGATTCCAATGGCCATCTTAAGCGAACTCAATTTGCGATATAGTGACAAATTTAAGAATGAAATAGCTACGACAAAGCCTCCAAGTAATCCAGTATATCCCGAACTGCGTGATGCCATGAATTATTTTCATTTGTAAACTCTTGGTCAATGAGCTCTAGTGACCAGTTTAGAATGATCAATTTAACTAGCCGATAAACTTGACATGTCCGCATTAAATCGTTTGTAACTTTTGATTTAAAATTCAAAATGACATGTCCAACGCCCACGTTACGCTAGCTCAATTTCTATATTGTGACAAATTTAAGACCAAAATAGTGACGACAAAGCCTCCAAATAATCCAATGTATCCTAAACTAAATGATGGAATGCATTATGCTTCATTTATAATTATAAGCCTTTACTCAAGAAACACCAATGATTAGTTTAAAATTGTCACATTAACTGGCTGGTCATTTTGACATATCCACACTAAATCGTCTGAAACTTTTAATTTAGAGTTCAGAATGACACGAATCCAACTCCCAAGTGAACCTAGCTCAATTTTCTATATTGTTACAAAATTTAAGACAGAAATAGCAACGACAAAGCCTCGAAATAATCCAATGTATCCCAAACTGCGTGATGACATGCATTATGCGTTATTTATAAGCCTTTACTCAAAGAGCACCAATGGTCAGTTAAGAATGATCATTTTAATTGGCCGATCAATTTGACATGTCCACACTAAGTCGTATGAAATTTTTGATTTAGAGTTCAGAATGACACGAATTCAACGCCCATGTTAACCTACCTCAGTTTCCTATATTGTGACAAAAGTTAAGAACGAAATAGCTACGACAAAGCCTCTAAGTAATCCAATTTATCTGGTCAATGAGCTCTAGTGATCAATTTAGAATGATCAATTTAACTAGCCCATAAACTTGACATGTCAGAGCTCAATTCTCTATATTGTGACAAAATTTAAGACCAAAATAGCTACAAAAAAGCCTCCAAATAATCCAATATATCCCAAACTGCATGATACCATGCATTGTGCTTTACTGAAGGATAAAAATGATCAGTATATAATGATCATTTTAACTGGCTGATCAGCATGACATGTCTGCACTAAATTATCGATAACTTTTGATTTAGAGTTAAGAATGACATGAATCCAATGCCCACATTAAGCTACCTCAATTTTCTATATTTTCACAAAATTTAAGACAAAAGTAGCTACGACAAAGTGATACAAGCCTCGATTCAAGGCTTGGATGCGCGTGGGCTGTTTGTAGAAGATTAGATGAGAAACTCAACCTTAGGCTTCTGGATGGGGGTTTTCTGGTTGGTAAAAGATGGAAGGGTGAAGTGAACCACACGAGGGGTGATGAACCTCGTGATAAATCACAAACTTAGAGCTAGGAGGGCTGGTCTCAACTTGGTTCTAAGCGCACAAGATTCTTAGAGAGAAAACTTGTTGGAAAAAGTTCTACAGAAGTTCTACAGAAGTTTACACAAGATTCTTAGAGAGAAAACTTGTTGGAAAAAGTTCTACAAAATCACAAACTTACAGAAGTTTCAATTCGATTCACCCCTTGCCAAACGTGCCTGGCCTTTGTCATTCACACAGAGTAAGCAGATAGTCCAAGGATTTTCCACCATCCTTGAGAGTATCATCCATTTCCCCATGTTTCGGATCCATCCACTTAAGAGCTCACACATCCGCAAGTTATACCATAGTTTCACCCATTCCACAACTTCAGTCCATTCATCCACTCTTCCAAAACCATTTGGAGTTGATCAGGGGCTTGATCCTCATCAGTATCACATCAAGTGGTATAAAATCCCACTCCAAACCAGGTTGTATCTCTACAAACCCGTTTGCACCCTTTCGTATTCTTGTAAAAACATTTTGCAACCTTTCGCCTTCTTTTTGCGATTTTTTTAAAATGTGTTTGGGTTTGTTTCTTGTTTAAACTTGATCTTAGATCTTTGAAGAACCTGTAAATTAACTTAAAAATAGTTTAGAACCGATTTCTAAAGGACAAAACCTTTGAAACACCCAATCGGCACCCTCAAGGTTCTAAGAAACTGTTTTTGTTGATCCGAGTTTATCACCTTTTGTTTGAATATTTTACAGATTAAAACCTGAATGAAACTTGCTCTTAAGACTTAATAGAACCAGTAATACCAATTAAAAATGTTTCAAAACGAATCTAAAATTGTTAGACTCACCCATTTCAAAACCTGAGTTCAAAGGGTCTAGAACATGCTTTGCTAGGGTTTGTCTTTGATCTTCTGTCTTTGTTTCAGCGAATTTTTGTGTCAGTTTCTGTGTTTTACTTTGAAACGTTTACTTGTTTAGTTGTCTGTATTTTTCCGGTACCATGGTAGGAACCAGCAATAATGGAGAAGAACCCTCAAACTCCAACAAAAAACTCCCTGATTCCTTTAAAGCCATGATGGATGAAAGTATGGAAATCATGAGAGCTGAAATAGAAAAATCCATGAATGAACGACTTACGATAAACCAGCCACCTTCTGATACTGAGCAATACTACAGTAACTCATCTAGCTAGGTCACAACACCCTAGGAGAATGAGACCAAGAGACGACCAACCGCATAGGAATAACCAGCCCAATCCTTGCGACCCTTTGGCTGGCCATAAAATCAAGATCACCTCTTTCCATGGAACCAATGATCATGAGGAATATCTAGAGTGAGAAAAGAAGATAGAAATAGTCTTTGATTGTAGGGAATACACTCAGGATAGTAAGGTTAGAGTAGCACCAACCGCTTTTAAAGACTATGCCTTCAGTTGGTGGAGTCAACTAGTTACTTCTAGGAGAAGGGCTGGGGATTTTCCTATAGATTCTTGGAACCAGATGAAAGTAATATGAGGAAATGGCTTATAACAAGCCACTACCATAGGGAACTTCACTTTAAGCTTAGAAACCAATCTGAAGGATCTAGAACGTTGAGGAGTACTTTAAGGAGATGGAAACCTTATTGCTTAGGGATGATGTTCATGAGGATAGTGAAGCCACCATGGCTAGGTTTATGGGTGGCCTTAATAGGAAGTCATAGATAGGCTAGAGGTTCACTATTATCTCGAAATAGAAGAACTTCTCCATAAGGCTATCATGTTCGAAAAACATCTTAAGAGGAAAAACCATAAACCCGGATTTAGTTCTACTAGGTTTAGCCAATCTACGGAGGATAAGTCTAGCAAAGATTACAAGCCTTTCACTAAACCTAAGATAGAAAATTAGAAACTTAGGGGAATGAATACGGGTTCTAGCACCAAAGCTAGGGAAATTCAGTGTTTTAAGTGTAAGGGCTTTGGTCACTACTGTAGAGAATGTAGTTATTAGGGCTAATGGTGAGGTAGAATCAGAGGATGACCATTCAGTTGCTGAGTCCTTGAAAGAAAATGTAGGCATGCCCCATGCTGGACAACTCTTCGTCACTAGGAGAACTCTAAACTTACGAACTAGGACAGAAAAGAATGAGCAAAGAGAGAACCTATTCCACACTCGCTGTCTAGTTAAGAGTAAGGTCTGTAGCTTAGTGATAGATGGAGGTAGCTGTACCAATGTAGTGAGATTATGGTAGAGAAGTTAGGAGTTGAGATTATTAAGAAGTCTAAACCCTATAAGTTGCAATGGCATAATGATGAGGGTGAGCTAGAAGTAGAGAACCAGGTCCTAGTTCCTTTGTCCAGAGGCAAATATGAAGATGAGATTTTTTGTGATGTTTTACCCATCGATGCTGGTCACATCTTGTTAGGTAGACCTTGGCAATCAGATAGAAGGGTTATTCATGATGGGTTTACTAATAGGTTCTCATTTGAGTTTAAAGGAAAGAAACATATTTTAGTACCTTTACCCCCGCAAGAGGTTCATTTAGATCAGAGAGATTTAAAGAAAAACAAAACCCAACCGTACCCAAAAGCAAACCCAATGCCGACGGCACCGCCAAACCGCAAACCAAACCACCAGTCAAACAACTGACTAGTCTTATTATTAAGTCCAACCCAGGGAGTAACTTACCACACCTACTCTTTCTGCTTAAAGAATGCTTTCATACTAACCAATCTATGCAGGACATTCCTAGCAAAATTCAACTCCTTTTGCAGGAATTTAAAGTTGTGTTTCAGGAGAAGCAATCGCAAGGCTTACCATCAATCCGAGGAATTGAGCACGAAATTGACTTTCTACCAGGAGCATCTCTTCCTAAAAAGCCAGCCTACAGAACCAACTGTAAGAATATTGAGATTATAGAGGAGAAATGTGAAGAATTGAATCTGAAAACTCAAAGAGAAGTATGAGAAAATGAGAAATGACTTAGACTTATGGAGAAGAATCTCCTAAGAGTATATTATACATTGAGTCTTTACAGCCCTTTTATAGAGGATTTACAATGTGAACACAAAAGAAAACGAATTCAAACTTGTGGATGAGTTTGAATAGAGGAGGAGCCTGTCAACAACCAATGAGAAGAGAGGAGACAGCATGGGCATGACTGTTTGGTGTGGTTGCCAAGACTGTGTGCAGCATGGGCATGACTTTTTCACCTTGATTCTTCTCCCAAGGTAGCTATTTAACCATTTCAACCATGTGGTTAATAATAACCCATCCTTTTTCATTTCCCTTGTTATTCAAACTGAATTTTCGTGCTCACACTTGCCTTGTAGGTCAAGATAGGTCTTATTTGATTTTCCTATGTCAATACTCCCCTCAAGCTAAAGACTTTGGAATCACCCTAAAGTCTTAAGCTTGGGAACCCAAGGCAACACCTCATTAAAAACCTTATTAAGGAAAACCACTTGGGACAAAACCTTAATAAGGGAAAAGAGTGTGTTGCTCTTGGATTAGGAGACCTTTGATCATGGGTGTGATAAATCAACAAGCCCAAGTTTGCTAAAGATGTTCTTGCAAACTTTGAGACTTGCTGCCTTTGTGAAGATGTCAGCTAGTTGGTCTTCACTCCTTGTATAACATGGCAGAATGGTTCCATCTTGAACTTTCTCCCTAACCTTATGGCAGTCGATCTCTATGTGCTTGGTCCTCTCGTGAAACACTGAGTTTGAAGCTATGTGAATGGCTGCCTGATTATCACAATGGAAGGTAATTGGCCCTGGTTGTGCAATACCGAAATCTTTCAAGAGTGCTTTGAGCCAAGTTACTTCATTTGTCAGCTTCCTCATAGCCCTATATTCTGCTTCAGCACTAGAACATGATACCACCTTCTGCTTCTTAGTCTTCCAAGTGACTAAGTTCCCACCAACGAAGGTGCAATACCCAGTGGTTGATTTCCTATCCACCCTATCACCAGCCCAATCCGCATCACAATACCCGACAATCTCAGTGTTCCCATTCTTGCCCATCCATATACCTTGACCAGGAGATCCTTTGATGTATCTAAGGATCCTTTCTACAATGCTCCAATGATATACAGTAGGCTTTTGCATATGTTGACTTACTTGATTCACAGCAAAACACAAGTCTGGTCGTGTGAGGGTGAGGTAGATCAGCTTCCCAACTAGTAAAACACAAGTCTGGTCGTGTGAGGGTGAGGTAGATCAGCTTCCCAACTAGTCTCCTATACTGAGAAACATCCTTAAATAACTCATCAGCTTTCTCCCCCTTTCCGTTGACCTTGTAGCCATCTTCAAGAGGAGTTTTGGCCGGTTTAGCCCCAAGCTTTCCCGTGTCTGTCAACAGATCAAGAGCATACTTTCTTTGGGATAGAAAGAGCCCTTCTTGAGACCGACACACTTCAATACCCAAGAAGTACTTCAACTCTCCAAGATCCTTGATGTCAAATGATCTGTTTAAGAAGGCCTTTGTGGACTGAATTCCTTCCTTATCATCTCCTGTGATGATAAGGTCATCCACATAAACCAAGACCGCCACGATTCCTTTGGAGTTTTGACGAGTGAACAAAGTATGATCTGAATGGGATTTCCTAAACCCATTATCAGTAAGTGTGGAGCTTAATTTGTGATACCAGGCCCTTGGTGACTGCTTCAACCCATATATTGCCTTCCTAAGTCTTAGAACCTGTCCCTCTTTGCAAAAATCTTCAAGGCCTGGTGGTGGAGTCATATACACTTCCTCTTCAAGTTCTCCTTGTAGGAATGCGTTCTTGACATCCATTTGCCATAAGTCCCAAGTCAGATTCGTAGCTAGTGAAAGAACAACCCTTACAGTGTGTAGCTTAGCCACCGGTGCAAATGTATCAGTATAGTCCTCTCCATATGTCTGAGTGAAACCTCTTGCAACTAGACGTGCCTTGTACCTTTCTATGTCCCCATTGCTCTTATACTTGATGGTGAACACCCACTTGGAACTCACAGCCTTCTTGCCTTTGGGAAGTTCTTGTATATCCCATGTATGATTCCTTTCCATAGCTCCCTTCTCATCTCTTACTGCATCTAACCATTCTTTCTTGCTCTCAGCTTCTTCATAAGTCCTTGGAATCTGACTTTGTTCAATCTTTCCAAGGAATGCTTGATGACTAGATGGCAAGAGGTCAAGGGAACAAACAGCTTGTATGGGATGAGCCACGGCCTGGTTGTTGTAGAATACCCTAGTGTTCCTAAGTCTAGTACTCCTCCTTAAATGCTGAACAGGTGGTGCAGCCTCCTCTACAACTGTTTCCTCTTCCATTTGGTGAATAGGTTCCTCTATACCCACTTCCAAGTCGTCTTGTTCTTGATTTTGGGCCATAGCTTCTTCTTGGATTGGAGTTGGTTCTTGAGTTACCACCCCTTGTTCATTCTCTTGGGTATCTTGTGAACTACTTAAGGTTCTTGTTTCTTCGTGTCTTGAATCCTTTGGCAGATCATTTCCCAAATGATTCAAGAGAAACCTCAAACTCGTAGCCAAATCAGAAGGTGACCTTGAGAGATCCTTCAATCCTTCCCAATCTTTCTGATCATAATAGCTTTGTTCTTCTATGAACTTGACATCTCTAGACACATATGTCCTGTTGTTGCTCGGATCATAGCACTTATAACCCTTTTGTGTTGTCGAATATCCAAGGAACATACACTTGATGCTCTTTGCCTCCAACTTGTTTCTTAGATCACCTTGAACATACACAAAGCACACACACCCAAATACACGTAAATGATCAATGGAAGGTTTAGTTTTATTGAGTACCTCAAATGGGGATATATCTTGCAAGACTTTGGTTGGAATCCGATTGATGAGGTAGCAAGCAACCAAGACTGCATCTCCACAAAAACTTTTAGGAACATTGGTATGAAACATCATGGATCTTGCTACTTCCATTAAGTGTCGGTTCTTTCTTTCAGCAACTCCATTTTGTTGTGGTGTGTGTGGACAGCTAGTTTGATGTAGTATTCCATGTTTGTTTAGATGAGCTTTGAATCTTTGACTTGTGTATTCCCCTCCATTATCTGATCTTAACACTTTGATCTTGGCATTGAATTGATTAGTAACATAATTATGAAAGTTTATAAATGCCTCATAAACCCTATCTTTAGATGGAAGTAATGTAACCCATGTATATTTCGATTTCTCATCTATAAAGGTCACAAAGTATTTATTCCTATCTCTAGACATGTAAGGTGAGGTCCAAACATCGGAATGTACTAAATCAAAGCAATGCTCATAAATTGTAGACGATTTAGGGAAAACAACACGACAATGTTTGCCAAGGATACAAGCCTCACAAACTAAGTGATCATAAGCGACATTAGGAATTATTAAGCTTAAAGCACGAGCATGAGGATGTCCTAATCTAGCATGCCATAAGACATCTTTATTAGCAAAAACACAGGATTTGAAAGCTAATGAATCCAAATTGCTTGGAGGGTCTTCAAGAACATAGAGCTCATCTTGAGTTACACCACCTCCAAGTATCTTACCACTCTTAATATCCTGAAAGTAAACATTGTTAGGCCCAAATGTAACATTGCAATTGAGGTCTTTAGTAGCCTTTTTGACAGAAACTAGATTAGACTTAAATTTAGGTACAAAGAATGCATTAGTTTCTTTGTCAAATAGTCTTAATTTTCCGGTTCCTTCAATTGGAATACCCTTACCATCAGCTATAGTTACTTGTCCTAGACATGGTTCAATGTTCTTTAACAACCTAGCATTGCTAATCATATGGTGAGAAGCACCTGAATCCACTACCAACTTATGATCTGGTTTATCAAGCGATTTATGGGAGTAGAGTGTGATACCGGAGAGTTTTGAGGCATAGGCCTTGATGAGATCCTCCAAGTCACTCTTCTTAACATACTCCATGGATACATTCATAGCTAGCTCCCCTCCTTGGTTGGATGAACTTGCCGGTTCAGTCGCAACCATTTGAGAGATGTTAGCCTTTGAATCCTTGAACCGGTTTGGCTTGAGATGAGGATGAAGTATCCAGCACTTGTCCTTGATGTGGCCATTCCTCTTACAATGCTCACACATCACACTCTTCCTATCCTCTTGCTTAAACACGCTTTTGTTGGCCATGACTAGTTCTCCTTTACCACCAAACAAACCAATGTTGCCTTGCTCCCTTTGAATCCGTGAGCACACCTCTTTGAAATCAGGGAGTTTTGGCTCTCTCAGGATGGACTTAATCACATCCTTAAAGGCTGGATTTAGGTTGAGAAGGAGCCCAAATATCTTGTCTTGTTCCTTCCTTTCATTAAGCACCTTTGGATCCATAGAACTTGGTCTCAACATGTCAAGCTCGGACCATGTTGACTGGAACTTGCCCAGGAATTTTGTGAACTCCATATCCTCTTGGTGTAGATCATTGAGAGCCTTCTTAACCTCATACACACGGCTGAGGTTTGAAACATCCCCATACACCCTCTTGAGAGTGTCCCAAAGAGACTTGGCAGTTTCACAATGTGAATAAGCTTCAAGAATGGATGGGTCCAATGAATTTTGGAGGAATCCAAGGACTGATTGATCTTCTTGGAACCACCTAGCTTCTTCTTTTCTTGTTGCCTCATCCTTCTTCTCCTTTGGATCATCTATAGATGGAGTATTATCCTCCAAGATGTGATTCCAAAGTCCTTTGCCACAAATGGCTGTCTTGATGGTTCTTGACCATAATGTGTAGTTCAAGCCTTTGAGAACTACTGCTATCACCGTAGGTTTCAGGCTCGAACTAATTTGAACTGTATCCTCCATTGTTAGGCTTTGAAGAGCTCAAAGGAAGCAGCTTTTATGGTTGAATGAAACCGTGAGTTTTTAGTCTAAAGACTGAGAGATTTTGACAGAATTTTAGATTAGAAACTGAGAGATTTGAGTAGAAAAGATAAGAGAATGATCTTATGCTCTGATACCATGTAAGAATATTGAGATTATAGAGGAGAAATGTGAAGAATTGAATCTGAAAACTCAAAGAGAAGTATGAGAAAATGAGAAATGACTTAGACTTATGGAGAAGAATCTCCTAAGAGTATATTATACATTGAGTTTTTACAGCCCTTTTATAGAGGATTTACAATGTGAACACAAAAGAAAACGAATTCAAACTTGTGGATGAGTTTGAATAGAGGAGGAGCCTGTCAACAACCAATGAGAAGAGAGGAGACAGCATGGGCATGACTGTTTGGTGTGGTTGCCAAGACTGTGTGCAGCATGGGCATGACTGTTTGGTGTGGTTGCCAAGACTGTGTGGGCATGACTGTTTCCATGTGTGCATGGGCATGACTTTTTCACCTTGATTCTTCTCCCAAGGTAGCTATTTAACCATTTCAACCATGTGGTTAATAATAACCCATCCTTTTTCATTTCCCTTGTTATTCAAACTGAATTTTCGTGCTCACACTTGCCTTGTAGGTCAAGATAGGTCTTATTTGATTTTCCTATGTCAATACCAACCCCCTGGAGACCAAGGAGCTTAACCAGCAAGTCACTGAACTCATGGAGAAAGGACATATCCGCAAAAGTATGAGCTCGTGTGTTGTACTTGTTTTGCTTGTCCCAAAAAAGGATGGAAGCTGGAGAATGTGTGTTGATTGCAGAGCCAACAACAATATCACTATAAAATATCGCCATCCTATACCTAGATTATATGATATGTTAGATAAATTGCATGGTTCTATCATCTTCTCTAAGGTAGATCTTAAGAGTGGTTATCACCAAATTAGGATGAAAGAAGGTGATGAGTGGAAAATTGCATTTAAAACTAAGCCTAAGGAGCATGGCCAGCAAGGAACCACAACCTAAGGAGCAGCTTGAACCAAAGGAGGAAGAAGCCACTAAAGATGCTGAGCAGCTAGAACCCGCAGATATTGGAGATGAAAGCCTACAAATATTCAATGGGCCCATTACCCGATCCAAGCAAGCCAAACTTAAGACAACACTACAGTACCTTTTCAACACTATTCAAGCCAGTTTAGTGTGTGCTAATCCAACCACATTGGTTGTGATTCAAGCCAACTAAACCTCACTAAGAGAGGTGCCTTGGATTGTACCTTATTCCCTTTTCTTAGTTGTGTCCCAATGGGTTTTCTAAGATAGGTTTTTAATGAGGCAAGCCCAAGGTACTTTACCACAGACCCTTGGTGAATTCAGGTCCATTCTATCTCATCATCGAAATAAGAGAGGAAGAATCAAGTCAAAACATTATTTACTTCGTAGTTTTTGTCTTAGTTGTCTTTGTAATTCTCTAAGTATTTCCTTTAATGTTTTGGTAGAATTTTATGAGTCATTTTCAATTTCCTAGACTACTATAAGTTCTCTCTTGTATCCTTCTTTCTGAATCCTAGAACATTTTAATTGAAAATCTCCTTCTTAAACTCGTTTCATCATCCTCTTAAATAAGGAATTTTATAACACTTTCTCATTCCTCTCAAGAGCCGAAAGTCTAAGGGATCTTCCTCACCCTTGTAAGTTTCAATTCGATTCACCCCTTGCCTAACGTGCTTGGCCTTTGTCATTCACACAGAGCAAGAAGATAGTTCAAGGATTTTCCACCATCCTTGAGAAGTATCATCCATTTCCCCTTGTTCTCGGATCCATCCACTTAAGAGCTCACACATCCGCAAGTTACACCATTGTTTCACCTATTTCGAAACTTCAATCCATTCATCCACTCTTCCACAACCATTTGGAGTTGATCAGGGGCTTGATCCTCATCAGGATCACATCAAAATCAAAAGTTACGAACAATTTAGTGCGGACATGTAAAGTTGATCGGCTAGTCAAAATGATCATTATAAACTGATCATTGGTGCCCCTTGAATAAAGGGTTATAAATGAAGCATAATGCATGGCACCACGCATTTTTGGGTACAATGGATTACTCGTAGGCTTTGTCGTAGCTCTTTCCGCCTCAAATGTTGTCACCATATAGAAAATTGAGCTCGCTTAACGTGGGTATTAGATTCGTGTCATTCTAAACTCAAAATAAAAAGTTACAGACCATTTAGGGCGGACGTGTCAAGTTAATCGGCCAGTTAAGATGATCATTTTAAACTGATCATTGGTGCTCCATGATTAATGGGTTATAAATAAAGCATAATGCATGACATCACGCAGTTTGGGATACAATGGATTATTTGGAGGCTTTTTCGTAGCTCTTTCAGTCTCAAATGATGTCACAATATGAAAAATTGAGCTAGCTTAACGTGGACATTGGACTCATGTGATTTTAAGATCTAATTCAAAGGTTGAATACTATTTAGTGCGGACATGTCAATTTGATGAGCTAGTTAAAGTGATCATTCTAAGCTCATCATTGGTGCTCCTTGAGAAAAGGCTTATAAATAGCATAATGCACGACATCACGCAGTTTGGGATAGATTGGATTACTTGGACCCTTTGTCATAGCTAGTTTGGTATTAAATTTTGTTACAATATAGAAAATTGAGCTACCTTAACGTGGGCATTGGATTCGTGTCATTTTGAACTCTAAATAAAAAGTTACAGATGATATACTGCGGATATGTCAAGTTTATTGGCCAGTTGAAATTATCATTCTAAAATGATCATTGGTGCTCCTTGAGTAAAGGCTTATAAATGAACCAAAATACATGGTATCATGCAGTTTAAGATAGATTGGACTACTTGGAGGCGTTGTCGTTGCTATTTTGGTCTAAATTTTTGTCACAACATAGAAAATTGGGCTAGCTTAACGTGGGCGTTGCATTGTTGTCATTTTGAACTCTAAAGAACAAGTTACAAACGATTTAGTATGGACATATCAAGTTAATCGGCCAGTTGAAATGATCATTTTAAATTGATCATTGGTTCTCCTTGAGTAAAGGCTTATAAATGAAGCATAATGGATGGCATCACACAGTTTGGGATACATTGGATTACTTGGAGGCTTTGTCGTAGCTATTTCAGTCTCAAATGTTGTCACAGCATAGAAAATTGAGTTAGCTTAACATTGGTGTTGGATTCGTGTAATTTTGAACTCTAAATCAAAACTTATGGACAATTTAGTGTGGACACATGAAGTTGGTCGGCCAGTTAAAATGATCATATTAAACTGATCATTGGTGTTCCTTGAGTAAAGGCTTATAAATAAAGCATTATGCATGGCATCACGCATATTGGGATACATTGGATTACTTGGAGGCTTTTTCATAGCTCGTTCAGTCTCAAATGTTGTCACAATTTGGAAAATTGACCTAGCTTAGCGTGGGCATTGGACTCATGTCATTTTGAGATCTAATTCAAAGGTTGAAGACTATTTAGTGCGAACATGTCAAGTTAATCAGCTAGTTAAAATGATCATTCTAAAATGATCATTGGTGCTCCTTGAGCAAAAGCTTATAAATAGCATAATGCGTGGCATCACGCAGTTATAAATAGCATAATGCATGCTCCTTTGTCATAACTATTTTGGTATAAAATTTTGTTACAATATTGACATTTGAGCTACCTTAACGTGGGCACTGGATTCGTGTCATTTTGAACTTTAAATAAAAAGTTATGGATGATGTAGTGCAGATATGTCAAGTTTATTGGCCAGTTGAAATGATCATTCTGCACTGATCATTGGTGCTCCTTTAGTAAATGCTTATAAATGAAGCATAATACATGACATCACGCAGTTTAAGATAGATTGGATTACTTGGAGGTGTTGCCATTGCCATTTTGGTCTTAAATTTTGGCACAATTTAGAAAAGTGAGCTAGCTTAACGTGGGCGTTGAATTCTTGTCATTTTAATCTCTAAATCTCACGTTACCGACAATTTAGTTTGGACATATCAAGTTTATCGGCCAGTTGAAATGATCATTCTTAAAAAATCATTGGTGTTCCTTGAGTAAAGGCTTATAAATGAAGCATAATGGATGGCATCACACAGTTTGGGATACATTGGATTACTTGGAGGCTTTTTCGTAGCTCTTTTAGTCTCAAATGTTGTTACAACATAGAAAATTGAGCTAGCTTAACGTTGGCGCTGGATTCTTGTCATTTTGAACTCTAAATCAAAAGTTACGAACGATTTAGTGCAGACATGTCAAGTTGATCGGCAAGTTAAAATGATCAATCTAAAATGATCATTGGTGCTCCATGATTAAAGGGTTATAAATGAAACATAATGCATGGGATCACGTAGTTGGGATACATTGGATTACTTTGAGGCTTTGTCGTAGCTCTTTCAGTCTCAAATCTTGTCACAATATTCAAAATTGAGCTAGCTTAACGTAGGCAATGGATTCGTGTCATTCTGAACTCTAAATCAAAAGTTGTATACGATTTAGTACGGACATGTCAAGTTTATCGGCAAGTTAAAATGATCATTGTAAAGTGATCATTGGTGCTTCTTGATTAAAGGCTTATAAATGAAGCATAATGTATGGCATCACGTAGTTTGGGATATATTGGATTACTTGGGGCTCTATGTAGCTATTTTGGTCTTAAAATTTGTTATGACAAAGAAAATTGAGCTACCAAAACGTGGGCGTTAGATTCGTGTGATTCTGAACTTTAAACCAAAAGTTATGCACGATTTAGTGCGGACATATCAAGTTGATCGGCCCGTTAAAATGATCATTCTAAACTGATCATTGATCCTCCTGAGTAAATGCTTATAAATGGAGCGTAATGCATGGTATCATGCAATTTGTGATACATTGGATTACTTGGAGGCTTTTTCGTAGCTCTTTCATTCGCAAATGTTGTCACAATATGGGAAATTGAGCTTGCTTAACGTGGGCATTGGACTCATGTCATTTTGAGCTCTAAGTCAGAAGTTAAAGACGATTTAGGGCGGAAATGTCAAGTTGATCAGAAAGTTGATCAGATAGTTAAAATGAAGCATAATGCATGGCATCACGCAATATAGGATAGATTGGAATATTGGATGCTTTGTCGTAGCGATTTTGGTATTAAATTTTGTCACAATGGAGAAAATCAATCTAGATGAACGTGGGTGTTGGATTTGTGTCATTTTGAACTCTATGTAAAAAATTACGTACAATTTAGTGCGGACATATCAAGTTGATCGGATAGTTAAAATAATCATTCTAAACAGTTCATTGGTTTTCCTTGAGTAAAAGCTTATATATGAAGCATAATGCGTGGCATCACGTAGTTTGGGATACATTGGATTACTTGGAGGCTTTGTCGTAACTCTTTCAGTTTCAAAAGTTGTCAGAATAGGGAAAATTGAGCTAGAAACGTGGGCGTTGGGTTCATGTCATTTTGAGCTCTAAATAAAAAGTTAAAGACGATTTAGTACATACATATAAGGATGATCAGCTAGTTAAAATGATCATTCTAAAGGAATCATTGGTGGTCATTGAGTAAAGGCGTCTAAATCAAGCATAATGCATAGCATCACGCAGTTTGGGATAGATTGGCTTGCTTGAAGGCTTTTTCGTAGCTTTTTTATCTTAAATTTTCCACTAGAAAACTGAGCGAGCTTAACGTGGGTGTTGGATTCGTGTCATTTTGAGCTTTAAATCAAAAGTTACAAACAATTTAGTGCAGACATGTCAAGTTTATCGGCAAGTTAAAATGATCATTCTAAACTGATCATTGGTGCGCCTTGATTAAAGGCTTATAAATGAAGCATAATGCATGACATCACGTAGTGTAGGATACATTGGATTACTTGGAGGCTTTTTGTAGCTCATTTAGTCTCAAATGTTATCACAATATGGAAAATTGAGCTAGCTTAACGTGGGCGTTAGATTCATGTCATTTTGAGCTCTAAATTAAATGTTAAAGACGATTTAGTGCGGACATGGCAAGTGGATAACCTAGTTAAAATGATCATTCAAAACTGATCATTCGTGCTCCTTGAGCAAAGGCTTATATACGAAACATAATGCATGGAATCATGCAGATAGAGATACATTGGATTACCAGGCTTTATCGTAGCTATTTCGATCTTAAATTTTGTCACAAGATAGAGAAATGAGCTAGCTTAATGTGGGTGTTGGACTCATGTCATTTTGAACTGTTAATCAAAAGTTAAGGACGATTTAGTGCAGACATGTCAAGCTGATCAGCCAGTTAAAATGATCATTCTAAACTGGTCATTCTAAACTGGTCATTCTAAACTGATCAATTGTGCTCCTTGAGTAAATGCTTATAAATGAAGAATAATGCATGGCATCACGCATTTCGGATACATTGGACTACTTTGAGGCTTTGTTATAGCTCTTTCAGTCTCAAATATTGTCACAATGTAGAAAATTGAGCTAGCTTAACGTAGGCAATTGATTCGTGTCATTCTGAACTTAAATCATGTCAAGTTGATCGGCATGTTAAAATGATCTTTCTAAACTGATCATTGGTGCTCATTGATTAAAGGCTTATAAATGAAGCATAATGCATGGTATCACGTTGTTTGAGATACATTGGATTATTTGGAGGCTTTGTAGTACGTATTTCGGTGTTAAATTTGTAATGATATAGAAAATTGAGCTAGCTTAACGTTGGCATTGGATTTGTGTCCTTCTGAACTCTAAATCAAAAGTTACGGAAGATTTAGTGCCGATATGTCAAGTTGATCGGCATCTTAAAATGATCACTCTAAACGTATCATTGATGCTCCTTGAGTAAAGGCTTATAAATGAAGCATAATGCATGACATCACGCAGTAGGGATACATTTGATGACTTTGAGGCTTTGTCATAGCTCTTTCAGTCTGAAATCTTGTCACAATATAGAAAATTGAGCTAGCGTAATGTGGGGGTTGGATTCGTGTGATTCTGAACTTTAAATCAAAAGTTATGGACGATTTACTGCGGACATATCAAGTTGATTGGCCAGTTAAAATTGTCATTGTAAACTGATCATTGATGCTAATGATTAAATGTATGGCATCACACAGTTTGGGATACATTGGATTACTTGGAGGCCTTTTTTGTCAGTCTCAATATTGTCACAATATAGAAAAATTGAGCTTGCTTAACATGGGCGTTGAACTCATGTCATTTTGAGATCTAAGTCAAAAGTTTAAGACGATTTAGGGTGGACGTGCCAAGTTGACTAGCTAGTTAAAATGATAATTCTAAATTGGTGCTCCTAGAGTAAAGTGTTATAAATGAAGCATAATGCATGGCATCACACAGTTTAGCATAGATTGGATTATTGGAGGCTTTGTAATAGCTATTTTGGTTTTAAATTTTGTCACAATGGAGAAAATCAAGGTAGAATAACGTCGGCATTGGATTCGTGTCAGTTTGAACTTTAAATAAAAATTAGGGACGATTTGGTGCGGACATGTCAAGTTGATCGGACAGTTAAAATGATCATTCTAAACAGATCATTGGTTTTCCTTGAGTAAAAGCTTATAAATGAAGCATAATACATGGCATCACCTAGTTTCGATACAATGGATTACTTGGAGGCTTTGTCATAACTCTTTCAGTTTAAAAAGTTGTCAGAATATAGAAAATTGAGCTAGCTTAACTTAGATGTTGGATTCATGACATTTTAAGCTCTAAATAAAAAGTTAAAGACAATTTAGTGGGGACATGTCAAGATGACCAGCTAGTGAAAATGATCATTATAAACGGATCATTGGTGCTCATTGAGTAAAGGCGTATAAATCAAGCACAATGCATAGAATCACGCAGTTTGGGATAGATTGGATAGCTTAAGGCTTTTCATATCTATTTCGATATTAAATTTTGTCACAAGAAAATTGAGCGAGCTTAACGTGGGTGTTGGATTCGTGTCATTTTGAACTATAAATTCGAAGTTACGAATGATTTAGTGCTGACATGTGAACTTGATCAGAAAGTTAAAATGATTGTTCTAAACTGATCATTGGTGCTCCTTGATTAAAGGCTTATAATTGAAGCATAATGATTGACATCACATAGTTTAGGACACATTGGATTAATTGTAGGCTTTGTTATAGCGATTTCAGTCTCAAATGTTGTCACAATATCGATTCAGGTCATTATGAGCTCTAAATCAAAAGTTAAAAACGATTTAGTGCAGACATGGCAAGTGGATCAGCTAGTTAAAATAATCATTCGAAACTGATAATTAGTGCTCCTTGAGTAAAGGCTTATAAATGAAACATAATACATGGTATCACGGAGATTGGGATATATTGGATTACTTGGAGGCTGTATCGTAGGTATTTCGATCTTAAATTTTTTAACAATATAGAGAATTGAGCTAGCTTAATGTGGGTGTTGCACTCGTGCAATTACAAATCTTAATCAAAAGTTATGGACCATTTAGTGCAAACATGTCAAGGGGATATATTGGATTATTTCGAGACTTTTTCGTAGCTCTTGCATTCTCAAATATTGTCACAATATAGAAAACTGAGCTAGATCAATTTGGGTATTGGATTCATGTCATTCTCACCTCTGAATCAAATGGTGAAGACGATTTAGTGCGGACATGTCAAGTTTATCAGATAGTTAAATTGATCATTTGAAACTAATCATTGGTGCTCATTGAGCAAAGGCTAATAAATGAAACATAATGCATGACATCACACAATTCGGGATAGATTGAATTATTTGGTGGCTTGGTCATACCTATTTGCGTCTTCAATTTTGTCACAATATAGAATATTGAATTAGCTTAACGTGTACATTGGATTCGTGTCATTCTGAACTCTAAATCAAAAGTTATTGACGATTTAGTGCGGAAATGTCAACTTTATCAGCTAGTTAAATTGATCTTTCTAAACTGATTATTGCTGCTAATTGGGCAAACGTTTACAAATGAAGCATAATGCATGGCATCCTGCAGTTTGGGATACATTGGATTACTTGGAGGCTTTGTTGTAACTTTTTCAGTCTCAAATGTTGTCACAACATAGAAAATTGATCTAGATTAATGTGGGCATTGGATTCATGTCATTTTGAGCTCTAAATCAAATGTTAAAGACGATTTAGTGTTGACATGTCAAGTTGATCAGCTAGTTAAAATGATTATTCTAAACTGATTATTGGTTCTCATTGAGTAAAGGCTTATAAATTAAGCATAATGCATGGTATCACGCAATTTGGGATAGATTGGATTACTTTGAGGCTTTGTGGTTGCTCTTTCAGTCTCAAATTTTATCACATTACAGAAAATTGCGCTAGCTTAACGTAGGCAATGGATTCGTGTCTTTTTGAACCATAAATCAAAAGTTATTGACGATTTACTCCAGACATGTCAAGTTGATCGGAAGGTTAAAATGATTATTCTAAACTGATCATTGGTGCTCCTTGATTAAAGTCTTATAAATGAAGCATAATTCATGCCATCACGCATTTTGGGAAACATTGGATTACTTGGAGGCTTTGTCGTATCTATTCGGTCTTAAAATTTGACAATATATAAAAATTAAGCTAGCTTAGTGTGGGCGTTGGATTGGTGCAATTATGAACTCTAAATAAAAAGTTACAGAGAATTTAGTGCTGACATGTCAAGCTGATCGGCCAGTTAAGATGATCATTCTACGCTGATCATTGGTGCTCCTTGATTAAAATCTTATAAATGAATCATAATGCATGACATCACACATGTGGGATACATTGCATTACTTCGAGGCTTTGTCGTAGGCATTTGCGTCTCAAATCTTGTAGTTTAACGTAGGCAATGGATTCGTGTCATTCTGAACTCTAAATCAAAATTTAGGGACGATTAAGTGCCGACATGTCAAGTTGATCGGCCAGTTAAAATGATCATTCTAAACTTATCACTGGTGCTCCATGAGTAAAGGCTTATAAATGAAGCATAATGCATGGCATCACACAGTTGGAATACATTGGATTACATGGAGGCTTTGTTATTGCTCTTTCAATCTCAAATGTTGTTACAATATAAAAAAATTGAGCTAGCGTAACGTGGGTGTTGGATTCGTGTAATTCTGAACATTAAATCAAAAGTTACGGACGATTTACTGTGGACATGTCAAGCTGAACGGCCTGTTAAAATGATCATTCTAAACTGATCATTTGTGCTCCTTGAGTAAATGCTTATAAATGAAGGATAATGCCTGACATCACGCAGTAGGATATGTTGGATTATTTTGAGACGTTTTCATAGCTCTTTCATTCTCAAATGTTGTCAAAATATAGAAACCTGAGCTAGATTAATATGGGCGTTAGATTCATATCATTCTCAGCTCTAAATCAAATGTTCAAGACGATTTAGTGCGGACATGTCAAGTTTATTGGCTTGTAAAATTGATCATTCTTAACTGATCATTGGTGCTCATTGAGCAAAGGCTTATAAATGAAGCATAATGAATGACACACAATTTAGGATAGTTTGGATTACTTGGAGGCTTTTTCGTAACTATTTGGGTATTAAATTTTGTCAGAATATAAAGTTACGGACGATTTACTGTGGACATGTCAAGCTGATCGGCCTGTTAAAATGATCATTCTAAACTGATCATTTGTGGTCCTTGAGTAAATGCTTATAAATGAAGGATAATGCCTGACATCACACAGTAGGATATGTTGGATTATTTTGATACTTTTTCATAGCTCTTTCATTCTCAAATGTTGTCAAAATATAGAAACCTGAGCAAGATTAATGTGGGCGTTAGATTCATATCATTCTCATCTCTAAATCAAATGTTCAAGACGATTTAGTGTGGATAGTTTGGATTACTTGGAGGCTTTTTGGTAACTATTTGGGTATTAAATTTTGTCAGAATATAAAATATTGAGCTAGATTAACGTGGGCTTTGGATTCGTGTCATTCTGACACTAAAACAAAAGTTACTGACGATTTAGTGCGGACATGTAAACTTTATCAGCGAGTTAAATTGATCATTTTAAATTGATCATTGGTGCTCATTGAGAAAATGTTTATAAATGAACAATAATGCATGGCATCCTGTAGTTTGGGATTCATTGAATTACTTGGATGCTTTGTCGTAGCTCTTTAAGTCTCAAATGTTGTCACAATATAGAACATTGAGCAAGATAAATATGAGTGTTGGATTCATGTAATTTTGAGCTCTAAATCAAATGTTAAAGACGATTTAGTGTAGATATGTCAAGTTGATCGGCCTGTTAAAATGATCATTCTAAACCGATCATTGGTGCTCACTGAGCAAAGGTTTACAAATGAGCATATTGTGTGGCAACCTGGAGTTTGGGATACATTGGATTTCTTGGATGCTTAGTCGTAGCTCTTTCAGTCTCAAATGTTGTCACATTATAGAAGACCGATCTAGTTTAACGTGGGCACTGGATCCATGTCATTTAATTTTGAGCTCTATATCAAATGTTAAAGACAATTTAGTAACATATCAAGTTGATCAACTAGTTAAAATGATCATTCTAAAGTGATCATTGGTGCTCATTGAGTAAAAGCTTATAAATGAAGCTTAATGCACGGCATCACCCAGTTTGAGAAACATTGAATTACTTGGAGGCTTTGTCGTAGCTACTCGTTCTTAAAATTTGTCACGATATAAAAAATTGAGCTAGTTTTGTGTGGGTGTTGGATGTGTGCCCTTCTGAACTCTAAATAAAAAGTTACGGACAATTTAGTGCCGACATGTCAAGTTGATCGGCGAGTTAAAATGATCATTCAAAACTGATCTATGGTGGTCCTTGAGTAAAGTCTTATAAATGAAGCATAATGCATGGCATCACACAGTTGGATACACTGGATTACTTGAAGGCTTTGTCGTATCTCTTTCAGTCTCAAATGTTGTCACAATATAGAAAGTTGGGGTAGCATAACATGGGCGTTGGATTCGTGTCATTCTGAACACTAAATCTAAAGTTACAGACAATTTAGTGCGGACATGTCAAGCTGATCGGCCAGTTAAAATTAAATGATCATTCTAAACTGACCATTGGTGCACCTTGAGTAAAGACAAATAAATGAAACATAATGCATGGCTTCACGTAGTTGGGATACATTGAATTACTCAGAGGCTTTGTCGTAGATCTTTGAGTCTCAAATGTTGTCACAATATAGAAATTTGATCTAGCTTAACGTAGGCGATGGATTCGTGTCATTCTTAACTCTAAATCAAAATTTACGGATGATTAAGTGCCGACATGTCAAGTTTATCGGCCAGTTAAAATGATCATTCTAAACAGATCACTGGTGCTCCTTGAGTAAAGGCTTATAAATGAAGCATAATGCATGGCATCACGCAGTTGGAATACATTGTATTACATGGAGACTTTGTCATTGCTCAATCAGTCCCGAATGTTGTTACAATATAGAAAATTGAGCTAGCGTAACGTGGGCGTTGGATTCGTGTCATTCTGAACACTAAATAAAAAGTTAGGGACAATTTAGTATGGACATGTCAAGCTGATCAGTCAGTTAAAATGATCATTCTAAACTGATCATTGGTTGTCCTTGAGTAAAGGCATATAAATGAAGCATAATGCATGTCATCACAGAGTTGGGATACATTGGATTAGTTTGAAGCTTTGTCGTAGCTGTTTCACTCTGAAATCCGGTCACAATATAGAACATTTAGCTAGCATATCATGTGCGTTGGATTCGGGTCATCCTGAACATTAAATCAAAAGTTTCAGACAATTTAATTCGGACATGTTAAGCTAATCAGCCAGTTAAAATAATGTTTCTAAATTGGTCATTGGTGCTCCTTCAGTAAAGGCTAATAAATGAAAAATAATGCATGGCTTCACGAAGTTTCGATACATTGGATTACTTTGACACTTTGTCGTAGGTATTTGAGTCTCGGAGCTTGTCACGATATAGAAAATTGAGCTAACTTAACATAGGCAATGAATTTGTGCCATTCTAAACTCTAAATCAAAAGTTACGGACGATTAAGTGGTGACATGTCAAGTTGATCGGCCAGTTAAAATGATCGTTCTAAAATGATCATTCTAAACTGATCATTGGTGCTACTTGAGTAAATGCTAATAAATGAAACATAATGTATGGCTTCATGCAGTTTGGATACATTGGATTATGTTGAGGCTTTGTCGTAGATTTTTGAGTATTAAATCTTGTCACAATATAGAAAATTGAGCTAGCTTAACGTATGCAATGGATTCGTGTCATTCTGAACTCTAAATCAAAAGTTACAGACGATTAAGTGCTGACATGTCAAGTTGATCAGCCAATTAAAATGATCATTATAAACTGATCACTGGTGCTCCTTGAGTATGGCATCCTGCAGTTGGAATATATTGGATTACTTGGAGGTTTTGTCATTGCTCTTTCGGTCTCAAATGTTGTTACAATATAGAATATTGAGCTAGCGTAACGTGGGCGTTGGATTCGTGTCATTCTAACACTAAATCAAAAGTTACGGACGATTTAGTGCGGACATGTCAAGCTTATCGGCCAGTTAAAATGATCATTCTAAACTGATCATTGGTTCCCCTTGGGTAAAGGCTTTTAAATGAAGCATAATGCATGTCATCACACGGTTGGGATACATTAGATTACTTTGATGCTTTGTCGTAGCTACTCTGTATTAAAATTTGTAACGATATAAAAAATTTAGCAAGCATAGTGTGGACGATGGATGTGTGTCATTCTGAACTCTAAATAAAAAGTTACAGTAGATTTAGTGCCCGCATGTCAAGTTGATCGGACAGTTAAAATGATCATTCTAAACAGAGCACTAGTGCTCCTTGAGTAAAGTCTAACAAATGAAGCATAAGGCATGGCGTCACGCACTTGGGATACATTGGATTACTTGGAGGCTTTGTCGTATCTTTTTCAGTCGCAAATGATGTAACAATATAGAAAGTTGAGCTAGATTAATGTGGGCGTTTCAATTCATGTCATTCTGAGTTCTAAATCAAACGTTAAAGACGATTTAGTGTGCACATATCAAGTTGATCAGCTAGTTATAATGATCATTCTAAAGTGATCATTGGTGCTCATTCAAGAAAGGCTAATAATTGAAACATAATGCATGGCTTTACGTAGTTGGATACAATGGATTACTTGGAGGCTTTGTCGTAGGTCTTTGAGTCACAAATCTTGTCAGAATATAGAAAATTGAGCTAGCTTAACGTAGGAAACGGATTCATGTCCTTCAGAACTCTAAATCAAAAGTTATGGACGATTAAGTGCCGACATGTCAAGTTGATAGGCCAGTTAAAAAGATCATTCTAAACTGATTACTGGTGCTTCTTCTGTAAAGGCTTATAAATGAAGTTTAATGCATGGCATCACGTAGTTGGAATACATTAGATTATTTGGAGGATTTGTTGTTGCTCTTTCAGTCTCAAATGTTGTTAAAATATAGAAAATTGAGCTCGCGTAATGTGGGCGTCATTCTGAACACTATATCAAAAGTTACAGACGATTTAGAGCGGACATGTCAAGCTGATCGGCCAGTTAAAATGAGCATTCTAAACTGATCATTGGTGCTCCTTGAGCAAAGGTTTATAAATGAAGCATAATGCATGGCATCATGCAGTTTGGGAAACATTGGATTACTCTGAGGATCTATCGTAGCTATTCAGTATTAAAATTTGTCACAATATTAAAAAGTTGACCTAGCTTAGTGTGGACGGTTGATGTGTGCCATTCTGAACTCTAAATAAAAAGTTACGGATGATTTATTGCCAATATGTCAAGTTGATCAGCTAGTTAAAATAATCATTCTAAACTGATCACTGGTGCTCATTGAGTAAAGTCTTATAAATGGATCATAATGCATGGCATCACGCAGTTGGGATACACTGGATTACTTTGAGGATTTGTCGTAGCTCTCTCACTCTAAAATGTTGTTACAATATACAAAATTGAGGTAGCATAATGTAGGCGTTAAATTCGTGTCATTCAGAACACTGAATCAAAATTTACGGACGATTAAGTGCGGACATGTCAAGCTGATCGGCCTGTTAAAATGATTATTATAAACTGATCATCGGTGCTCCTTGCGTAAAGGCTAATAAATGAAATGTAACGCATGGCAACCTGCAGTTTGTAATACATTGGATTACTTGCAGGCTTTGTCGTAGCTCTTTCAGTCTCAAATGTTGTTACAATATAGAAAACTAAGCTAGATTAATGTGGGCATTGGATTCATGTTATTTTGAGCTCTAAATGAAATGTTAAAGATGATTTAGTATTGACATGTCAAGTTGATCAGCTAATTAAAATGATCATTCTGAAATGATCATTAGTGCTCATTAAGTAAAGGCTTATAAATGAAACATAATGCACGACATCACGCAGTTTGGGAAACATTGGATTACTTGGAGGCTTTGTGGTATCTATTCGGTATTAAAATTTGTCACGATATAAAAAATTGAGCTAGCTTTGTGTGGGCGTAGTATGTCTGCCCTTTTCAACTCTAAATAAAAAGTTACGGACGATATATTGCCGACATGTCAAGTTGATCGGCGAGTAAAAATGATCATTCTAAATTGATCACTGGTGCTCCTTGAGTAAAGTCTTATAAATGAAGCATAATGCATGGCTTCACGGAGTTGGGATACATTGGATTATTGAAGGCTTTGTCATATATCTTTCAGCCTCAAATGGGTTCACAATATAGAACATTGAGCTAGCATAACGTGGACGTTGGATTCGTGTCATTCTGGATACTAAATGAAAAGATATGGACGATTTAGTGTGGACATGTCAAGCTGATCGGCCAGTTAAAATGATCATTCTAAACTGATCATTGGTGCTCCTTGAGCAAACGCTTATAAATGAAGCATAATGCATGGCATCATGCAGTTTGGGAAACATTGGATTACTCTGAGGCTCTATCGTAGCTATTCAGTATTAAAATTTGTCACAATATTAAAAAGTTGAGCTAGCTTAGTGTGGACAGTTGATGTGTGCCATCTGAACTCTAAATAAAAAGTTACGGATGATTTATTGCCAATATGTGAAGTTGATCAGCTAGTTAAAATGATCTTTCTAAACTGATCACTGGTGCTCATTGAGTAAAGTCTTATAAATGGATCATAATGCATGGCATCACGCAGTTGGGATACACTGGATTACTTTGAGGATTTGTCGTAGCTCTCTCACTCTAAAATGTTGTCACAATATACAAAATTGAGGTAGCATAATGTAGGCGTTAAATTCGTGTCATTCAGAACACTGAATCAAAATTTACGGACGATTAAGTTCGGACATGTCAAGCTGATCGGCCTGTTAAAATGATTATTCTAAACTTATCATCGGTGCTCCTTGCGTAAAGGCTAATAAATGAAATGTAACGCATGGCAACCTGCAGTTTGTAATACATTGGATTACTTGCAGGCTTTGTCGTAGCTCTTTCAGTCTCAAATGTTGTTACAATATAGAAAACTAAGCTAGATTAATGTGGGCATTGGATTCATGTTATTTTGAGCTCTAAATGAAATGTTAAAGATGATTTAGTATTGACATGTCAAGTTGATCAGCTAGTTAAAATGATCATTCTAAAATGATCATTAGTGCTCATTAAGTAAAGGCTTATAAATGAAACATAATGCACGACATAAAGCAGTTTGGGAAACATTGGATTACTTGGAGGCTTTGTGGTATCTATTCGGTATTAAAATTTGTCACGATATAAAAAATTGAGCTAGCTTTGTGTGGGCGTAGTATGTCTGCCCTTTTCAACTCTAAATAAAAAGTTATGGACGATATATTGCCGACATGTCAAGTTGATCGGCGAGTAAAAATGATCATTCTAAATTGATCACTGGTGCTCCTTGAGTAAAGTCTTATAAATGAAGCATAATGCATGGCTTCACGGAGTTGGGATACATTGGATTACTTGAAGGCTTTGTCATATATCTTTCAGCCTCAAATGGGTTCACAATATAGAACATTGAGCTAGCATAACGTGGACGTTGGATTCGTGTCATTCTGGATACTAAATGAAAAGATATGGACGATTTAGTGCGGACATGTCAAGCTGATCGGCCAGTTAAAATGATGATTCTAAACTGATCATTGGTGCTCCTTGAGCAAAGGCTTATAAATGAAGCATAATGCATGGCATCATGCAGTTTGGGAAACATTGGATTACTCTGAGGCTCTATCGTAGCTATTCAGTATTAAAATTTATCACAATATTAAAAAGTTGAGCTAGCTTAGTGTGGACGGTTGATGTGTGCCATTCTGAACTCTAAATAAAAAGTTACAGATGATTTATTGCCAATATGTCAAGTTGATCGGCTAGTTAAAATGATCTTTCTAAACTGATCACTGGTGCTCATTGAGTAAAGTCTTATAAATGGATCATAATGCATGGCATCACGCAGTTGGGATACACTGGATTACTTTGAGGATTTGTCGTAGCTCTCTCACTCTAAAATGTTGTCACAGTATACAAAATTGAGGTAGCATAATGTAGGCGTTAAATTCGTGTCATTCAGAACACTGAATCAAAATTTACGGATGATTAAGTGCGGACATGTCCAGCTGATCGGCCTGTTAAAATGATTATTCTAAGCTGATCATCGGTGCTCCTTGCGTAAAGGCTAATAAATGAAATGTAACGCATGGCAACCTGCAGTTTGTAATACATTGGATTACTTGCAGGCTTTGTCGTAGCTCTTTCAGTCTCAAATGTTGTTACAATATAGAAAACTAAGCTAGATTAATGTGGGCATTGGATTCATGTTATTTTGAGAATGTGGGCATTGGATTCATGTTATTTTGAGCTCTAAATGAAATGTTAAAGATGATTTAGTATTGACATGTCAAGTTGATCAGCTAGTTAAAATGATCATTCTAAAATGATCATTAGTGCTCATTAAGTAAAGGCTTATAAATGAAACATAATGCACGACATCACGCAGTTTGGGAAACATTGGATTACTTGGAGGCTTTGTGGTATCTATTCGGTATTAAAATTTGTCACGATATAAAAAATTGAGCTAGCTTTGTGTGGGCGTTGTATGTCTGCCCTTTTCAACTCTAAATAAAAAGTTACAGACGATATATTGCCGACATGTCAAGTTGATCGGCGAGTAAAAATGATCATTCTAAATTGATCACTGGTGCTCCTTGAGTAAAGTCTTATAAATGAAGCATAATGCATGGCTTCACGGAGTTGGGATACATTGGATTACTTGAAGGCTTTGTCATATATCTTTCAGCCTCAAATGGGTTCACAATATAGAAAATTGAGCTAGCATAACGTGGACGTTGGATTCGTGTCATTCTGGATACTAAATGAAAAGATATGGACGATTTAGTGCGGACATGTCAAGCTGATCGGCCAGTTAAATGATCATTCTAAACTGATCATTGGTGCTCCTTGAGTAAAGGCTAATAAATGAAACATAATACATGGCTTCACGTAGTCGGGTTACATTGGATTACTTGGAGGCTTTGTCGTAGGTCTTTGAGTCTCAAATCTAGTCACAATATAGAAAATTGCGCTAGCTTAACGTAGGCGATGGATTTGTGTCATTCTGAACTCTAAATCAAAAGTTACGAACGATTAAGTGCCGACATGTCAAGTTGATCGGCCAGTTAAAATAATCATTCTAAACTGATCACTGGTGGTCCTTGAGTAATGGCTTATAAATGAAGCATAATGCATGGCATCACGTAGTTGGAATACATTGGATTTCATGGAGGCTTTGTCATTTCTCTTTCAGTCTCAAATGTTGTTACAATATAGAAAATTGATCTAGTGTAATGTGGGTGTTGGATTCGTGTCATTCTGAACACAGAATCAAAAGTTAGGGACAATTTCCTTCGGACATGACAAGCTCATCGGCAGTTAAAATGATCGTTCTAAACTGATCATTGGTGCTCCTTGATTAATGGCATATAAAGGAAGCATAATGCATGTCATCACAAATTGGGATACACCGGATTACTTTGAGACGATTTAATACGGATATGTTAAACTGATCGGCCAGTTAAAATGACCATTCTTAATTGGTCATAAGTGTACCTTGAGTAAAGGCTAATAAATGAAACATAATGCATGGCTCCACGCAGTTTGGATACATTGGATTACTTTGAGGCTTTGCCATAGGTCTTTGAGTATCAAATCTGGTCACAATATAGAAAATTGAGCTATCTGAACGTAGGCAATGGATTCGTGTCATTCTGAACTCTAAATCAAAAGTTACGGATGACTAAGTGCCGACATGTCAAGTTGATCGGCCAATTAAAATGATCATTTTAAACTGATCACTGGTGCTCCTTGAGTAAAGACTTATAAAGGAAGCATAATGTATGGCATCACGCAGTTGGAATACATTGGATTACTTAGAGGTTTTGTTGTTTCTCTTTCAGTCTCAAATGTCGTTACAATATAGAAAATTGATCTAGTTTAAGGTGGGCGTTGGATTCGTGTCATTCTGAACACTAAATCAAAAGTAACGGACGATTTAGTGCGGACATGTCAAGCTGATCAGCCAGTTAAAGTAATCATTCTAAACTGATCATTGTTGCCACTTGAGTAAAGGCTTATAAATGAAACATAATGGATGTCATCACAGAGTTGCGATACATTGGATTACTTTGAGGCTTTGTCGTAGCTATTCGGTATTAAAATTTGTCATGATATAAAAAATTGAGCTAGCTTAGTATGGACATTGGATGTGTGTCATTCTGAACTCCTAATAAAAAGTTACAGATGATTTAGTGCCGACATGTCAAGTTGATCGGCCAGTTAAAATGAATATTCTAAACTGATCACTGGTGCTCCTTGAGGAAATTCTTATAAATGAAGCATAATGCATGGCATCACGCAGCTGGGATATATTGGATTACTTGGAGGCTTTGTCAATTCTCTTTAAGTCTCAAATGTTGTCACAATATAGAAAATTGAGCTAGATTAATGTGGGCATTGGATTCATGTCATTCTGAGCTCTAAATCAAATGTTAGAGACGATTTAGTGCGCAAATGTCAAGTTGATCAACTAGTTAAAATGATCATCCTAAAGTGATCATTAGTGCTAATTAAGTAAAGGCTAATAAATGAAACATAATGCATGGCTTAACGTAGTTGGGATACATTGGATTACTTTGAGGCTTTTCCGTAGGTCTTTGAGTCTCAAATCTTGTCACAATATAGAAAATTGAGCTAGCTTATTGTAGGCAATGGATTCGTGTCCTTATGAACTCTAAATCAAAAGTTACGGACGATTAAGTGCCGACATGTCAAATTGATCGGCCAGTTAAAATTATCATTCTAAACTGATCACTGGTGGTCCTTGAGTAAAGGCTTATAAATAAAGCATAATGCATGGCATCACGCTGTTGGAATATATTAGATTCCTTGGAGGCTTTGTCATTGCTCTTTCCGTCTCAACTGTTGTTACAATATAGAAAATTGAGGTAGCGTAACGTTGAGTTGGATTCGTGTCATTCTGAACACTACATCAAAAGTTACGGACGATTTACAGTGGACATGTCAAGCTGATCGGTCAGTTAAAATGATCATTCTAAACTGATCATTGGTGCTCCTTGAGTAAAGGCTTATAAATGGAGCATAATGCATGGCATCACACAGTTTGGGAAACATTGGATTACTCTGAGGCTTTGTCGTAGCTATTCGGTATTAAACTTTTTCACAATATAAAAAATTGAGCTAGCTTAGTGTGGATGTTGGATGTGTGCCACTATGAACTCTAAAAAAAAAGTTACGAACGATTTAGTGCCAACATGTCAAGTTCACTGGACAGTTAAAATTATCATTCTAAACTGATCACTGGTGCTCTTTGGGTAAAGTCTTATAAATGAAGCAAAATGCATGACATCACGTAGTTGGGATACATTGGATTTATCATAGCTCTTTCAGTCTAAAGTGTTGTTACAATATAGAAACTTGAGCTAGCATAACATGGGCGTTAGATTCGTGTCATTCTGAACACTAAATCAAAAGTTATGGACGATTTAGTGCGGACATGTCAAGCTGATCGGCCAGTTAAAATGATCATTCTAAACTAATCACTAGTGCTTTTTGAGTAAAGTCTTATAAATGAAGCATAATGCATGACATCACAAGGTTGGGATACATTGGACTACTTGGAGGCTTTCTCATATCTGTTTCAGTCCCAAATGTTGTCACAATATAGAAAATTGAGCTAGCATAATGTCGGCGTTAAATTCATGTCATTCTGAACACTAAATCAAAATTTACGGACAATTTATTGCGGACATGTCAAGCTGAGGGGCCAGTTAAAATGATCATTCTAAACTGATTATTGGTACTCCTTAAGTAAAGGCTAATAAATGAAACATAATGCATGGCTTCACATAGTTGGGATACATTGGATTACTTTGAAGCTTTGTCGTAGGTCTTTGGTTCTCAAATCTTGTCACAATATAGAGAATTGAGCTAGCATAACGTAGGCGTTGGATTTGTGGCATTCTGATCACTAAATAAAAAATTACAAATGATTTAGTGCGGATATTTCAAGCTGATCGGCCAGTTAAAATGATCATTCTAAAGTGATATTTGGTGATCCTTGAGTAAAGGCTAATAAACAAAACATATTGCATGGCTTCACGCAGTTTGGATACATTGGATTACTTTGAGGCTTTGTTGTAGGTCTTTGAGTCTGAAATCTTGACACAATATAGACAATTGAGCTAGCTTTACATAGGCAATTGATTCGTGTCATTTTGAACTCTATATCAAAAGTTACGGATGATTAAGTGCGGACATGCCAAGTTGATTGGGCAGTTAAAATGATCATTCTAAACTGATCATTGGGGCTCCTTGAGCAAAGGCTAATAAACTTAACATAATGCATGGCTTCACGCTGTTTGAATACATTGGATTACTTTGAGGCTTTGTCGTAGGTCCTTGAGTCTCAAATCTTGTCACAATATAGAAAATTGAGCAACCTTACCGTAGGCAATGGATTTGTGTCATTCTGAACTCTAAATAAAAAGGTACGGACGATTAAGTGCTGACTTGTCAAGTTCATCGGCCAGTTAAAATGATCATTCTAAACTGATCTCTGGTGCTCTTTGAGTAAAGGCTTATAAATGAAGCATAATTCATGGCATCACGCAGTTGGATACATTGGATTACATGGAGACTTTGTCGTTGCACTTTCAGTCTCAAATGTTGCTAAAATATAGAAAATTGAGGTATAGTAGCATGGGAGTTGGATTCGTGTCATTCTCGACACTATATCAAAAGTTACGGACAATTTAGTGCACACATGTCAAGCTGATCGGCCAGTTAAAATGATCATTCTAAACTGAATATTGGTGCTCCTTGAGTAAAGACTTATAATACATGGTTTCACACAGTTTGAATACATTGGATTACGTTGACCCTTTTTTGTAGGTCTTTGAGTCTCAAATCTTGTCATAATATTGAAAATTGAGCTAGCTTAACTTAGGGAATGGATTCGTGTCATTCTGAACTCGAAATCAAAAGTTACGAACGATTAAGTGCCGACATGTCAAGTTGATAGGCCAGTTAAAATGATCTTTCTAAACTGATCACTGGTGCTCTTTGAGTAAAGGCTTATAGATGAAGCATAGTGCATGACATCACACAGTTGGAATACATTGAATTACTTGGAGGCTATGTCGTTGCTCTTTCAGTCTCAAATGTTGTTACACTGTAGTAACGTGGGCGTTGGATTCGTGTCATTCTGAACACTAAATCAAAAGTTAAGGACGATTTAGTGCGGACATGTCAAGCTGATCGGCCAGTAAAAACTATCATTCTAAACTGACCATTGGTGCTCCTTCAGTAAAGTCTTATGAATGAATCATAATGCATGTCATCAAGCAGTCGAGATACAATGGATTACTTTGAGGCTTTGTCGTACCTCTTTCATTCTCAAATCTTGTCACAATATAGAAAATTGAGCTAGCTTAACGAAGGGAATAGATTCGTGTCATTTGAACTCTAAATCAAAATTTACTGACGATTTAGTGCGGACATGGCAAGCTGATCCGGCAAATTGAAATGCTCATTCTAAACTGATCATTGGGCTCCATGATTAAAGGCTTATAAATGAAGCATAATTCATGGCATCACGCAGCTTAGGATACATTGGATTACTTGGAGGCTTTGTCGTAGCTCTTACAGTGTAAAATTTTGTTACAATATAGAAAATTGAAGTAGCGTATTGTGGGTGTTGGATGCGTGAGATACTAAACCCTAAATCAAAAGTTACGGACGATTTAGTGCAGACATGTCACGTTGATTTGCCACTTAAAATGATCATTCTAAATTAATTGTTGGTGCTCATGAGTAAAGGCTTATAAATGCAGAATAATGCATGGCATCACGCCGGATACAATGGATTACTTGGAGGAATTTTCGTAGCTCTTTGAGTCATTTTGGAAAATGGAAAATGTTTTCACAATATGGAAAATGGAGCTAGCTTAACGTGGGCATTGGACTAAAGTCATTTTGAGCTCTAAGTAAAACAATTAAAGACGATTTAGTGCGACATGTTAAGTTGATCAGCTACTTAAATTGATAATTCTAAAATGATCATTAGTGCTACTTCAGTAATGGCTTATAAATGAAGCATATTGCATGGCATCACCCAATTTGAGATAGATTGGATTATTGGAGGCTCTGTCGTAGCTATTTCGGTCTTAAATTTTGTCACAGTAGAGAAAATCAAGCAAGCTTAATGTGGGTGTTGGATTCATGTCATTTTGAACTCTAATTCAAAAGTTACAGACCATTTTATGCGGGAATTTGAAGTTGATCAGACAGTTAAAATTATCATTTTAAACTGATCATTGGTTATGCTTGAGTAAAAGCTTATAAATGAAGCATAATGCATGGCATCAGGTAGATTGGAATACATTGGATTACTTGGAGGCTTTGTCGTAACTCTTTTAGTCTCAACAGTTGTCAAAATATAGAAAATCGAGCAAGCTTAACGTGGGCGTTGGGTTCATGTCATTTTGAGCTCTAAATAAAAAGTTAAAGACGATTTTGTTCGGACATGTCAAGATGATCAGCTAGTTAAAATGATCATTCTAAACTGATAATGGGTGCTCCTTGAGTAAAGGGTTATAAATGAAGCATAATGCATGGCATCACGCAGTTTGGGATACATAGGATTACTTGGAGGCTTTGTCGTAGCTTTTTAAGTCTCAAATGTTGTCACAATATGGAAAATTGAGATTGCTTAACGTGGGCATTGGACTCATGTCATTTTGATCTCTAAGTCAAAAGTTAAAGACGATTTTGGGTGGCATGTCAAGATGATCAACTAGTTAAAATGATCATTCTAAACGGATCATTGGTGCTCATTGTGTAAAGGCGTATAAATCAAGCACAATGCATAGCATCACGCATTTTGGGATTGATTGAATTGCTTGAAGGCTTTTTGTAGCTAATTCGATCTTAAATTTGGTCACAAGAAAATTGAGCGAGCTTAACGTGGATGGGATTCGAATCATTTTGGACCTTAAATCAAAAGTTACGAACGATTTAGTGCATGCATGTCAAGTTGATTGGCAAGTTAAAATGATCATTCTAAACTGCCATTGGTGCTTCTTGATTAAAGGCTTATAAATGAAGCATAATGCATGGCATCACGCTGTTGAGATACATTGCTTTACTTGGAGGCTTTGTCAACGCTATTCGGTTTGAAAATTTGTCACAATATAGAAAATTGAGCTAGCTTAATGCGGGTGTTAGATTTGTGTCATTCTGAACTGCAAATAAAAAGTTACCGACGATTTACTACCGACATGTCAAGTTTATCGGCTAGTTAAAATGATCATTTTAAACTGATAACGGGTGCTCCTTGAGTAAAGGGTTATAAATGAAGCATAATGCTTGGCATCACACAGTTGAGATACATTGGATTACTTGGAGGATTTGTCATAGCTCTTTCAGTCTCAAATGTTGTCACAATATGGAAAATTGTGCTAGGATAACGTGGGCGTTGGATTCGAGTCATTCTGAACACTAAATAACAAGTTACGGACGTTTTAGTGCGAGCATGTCAAGCTGATCGGCCAGTTAAAAAATGATCGTTCTAAACTGATCATTGGTGCTCTTTGAGTAAAATGAAGCATAATGCATATCATTGCGTAGTTGGGATACATAGGATTAGTTTGAAGCTTTGTCGTAGCTCTTCCAGTCTCAAATCTTGTCACAATATAGAAAACTGAGCTAGTTTAATGGAAGGAATGGATTCCTGCCATTCTGAATTCTAAATAAACACTTACTGACGATTTAGAGCGGACATGTCAAGTTAATCGGCCAGTTAAAATGATCATTCTAAACTGATCATTGGTGCTCCTTGAGCAAAGGCTTACAAATGAAGCGTAATACATAGCACCACATAATTTAGGATAGATTGGATTAATTGGGGGTTTTATCGTAGCTATTTTGATCTTAAATGTTGTCACAATATAGAATGAGTTACTTTAACATGGACGTTGGATTCGTGTCATTCTCAACTCTAAATCAAAAGTCAAAGACGGTTTAGTGCAGACATTTCAAGTTTATCGGCTAGTTAAAATGATCATTTTAAATTGATCATTAGTGCTCATTGAGCAAAGGTTTACAAATGAAGCATAATACATGGCACCACGCAGTTTAGGATAGATTGGATTACTTAGAGGTTTTATCGTAGCCATTTCGATCTTAAATGTTGTCACAATGTAGAATGTTGAGCTAGTTTAACATGGATGTTGGATTCGTGTCATTCTTAATTCTAAATCAAAAGTTAAAGACGGTTTAGTGTGGACATGTCAAGTTTATCAGCTAGTTAAAATATTCATTTTACATTGATCATTGGTGCTCATTGAGCAAAGGTTTCCAAATGAAGCATTATACATGGCATCGCGCAATTTGGGATATATTGAATTACTTGGAGGCTTTGTCGTAGCTATTTCGGTCTTAAATTATATCACAATATAGATTATTGAGCTAGCTTAACATGGACGTTGGATTCGTGTTATTCGTAACTCTAAATCAAAAGTTACGGACGATTATGTGCGGACATGTCAAGTTTATCAGCTAGTTAAATTGATCATTTGTGCTCATTGAGCAAAGGTTTTCAAATGAAGCATAATCCACGGCATCACGCAGTTTGGGAATGATTCGATTACCTGGAGGTTTTGTCGTAGCTATTTATGTCTTAAATTTTATCACAATATAGGCAATTTAGTTAGCTTAAGCTGGGTGTTGGATTAGTGCCATTATGAACTCTAAATCTAAAGTTTCAGACGATTTAGGGAAGACATGTCAAGTTGATCAGAAGGTTAAAATGATCATTCTAAAGCAATCACTGATGCTCATTGAGTAAAGGCTTATAAATGAAGCATAATGCATGTAGCACGCAGTTTGTGATACATTGGATTACGTGGTGGTTTTGTCATAGCTCTTTCAGTCTCAATTGTTACAATATTAACAATTGAGCTAGATTAACATGGGCGTGGATTGAAGTCATTTTGAGCTTTAAATCAAAGGTTAGAGAGGATTTAGTGTTGACATGTCAAGTTGTATCAGCTAGTGAAAATGATCATTATAAACTGATCATTGGTGCTAATTGAGCAAAAGTTTACAAATGAAGAATAATGCATGACATCACGCAGTTTGGGATAGAATGAATTACTTGGATTCTTTGTCGTAGCTATTTCGGTCTTAAATTATGTCACAATATAGTAAATTGAGATAGCTTAATGTGAGTGTTGGATTCGTGTAATTCTGAAGTGTAAATCAATAGTTACGAATGATTTAGTGCGGACATGTCAAGTTAATCGGCCAGTTAAAATGATCATTCTAAATTGATCATTGGTGCTCCTAGAGCAAAGGCTTAGAAATGAAGCGTAATACATAGCACCACACAGTTTTGGATAGATTTGATTAATTGGAGGTTTTATCGTAGCTATTTCAATCTTAAATTTTGTCACAATATAGAATATTGAGCTACTTTAACATGGACGTTGGATTCGTGTCATTCTCAGGTCTAAATCAAAAGTTAAAGATGGTTTAGTAGAGACATTTCAAGTTTATCGGCTAGTTAAAATGATCATTTTAAATTGATCATTGGTGCTGATTGAGCAAAGGTTTACAGATGAAGCATAATACATGGCACCACGCAGTTTAGGATAGATTGGATTACTTGGAGGTTTTATCGTAGCTATTTCGATCTTAAATGTTGTCACAATATAGAATATTGAGTTAGTTTAACATGGATATTGGATTCATGTCATTCTCAACTCTAAATCAATAGTTAAAGACGGTTTAGTGTGGACATGTCAAGTTTATCAGCTAGTTAAAATGATCAATTTAAATTGACCATTGGTGCTCATTGAGCAAAGGTTTACAAATGAAGCAGTATACATGGCATCACGCAAGTTGGGATAGATTGAATTACTTGGACGCTTTGTCGTAGCTATTTCGGTCTTAAATTTTGTCACAATATAGATTATTGAGCTAGCTTAACATGGATGTTGGATTCGTGTTATTCAGAACTCTAAATCAAAAGTTACGGATGATTATGTCCGGACATGTCAAGTTTATCAGCTAGTCAAATTGATCATTTGTGCTCATTGAGCAAAGGTTTTCAAATGAAGCATAATGCATGAATTCACGCAGTTTGGGAAAGATTTGATTACCTGGAGGTTTTTTCATAGCTATTTATGTCTTAAATTTTATCACAATATAGGCAATTTTGTTAGCATAACCTGGGTGTTGGATTCGTGCCATTCTGAACTCTAAATCTAAAGTTTCAGACGATCTAGTGCAGACATGTCAAGTTGATCAGATGGTTAAAATGATCATTCTAAAGCAATCACTGATGCTCCTTGAGTAAAGGCTTATAAATGAAGCATAATGCATGTAGCATGCAGTGTGGGATACATTGGATTACTTGGTGGCTTTGTCATGGCTATTTCAGTCTCAATTTTTGTCACAATATTATAAATTGAGCTAGATTAACATGGAAGTGGATTGATGTGATTTTGAGCTTTAAATCAAATGTTAAAGAGGATTTAGTGCGGACATGTCAAGTTGTATTAGCTAGTTAAAATGATCATTATAAACTGATCATTGGTGCTAATTGAGCAAAGGTTTACAGATGAAGAATAATGCATGACATCACGCAGTTTGGGATAGAATGAATTACTTGGATTCTTTGTCGAAGCTATTTTGTCTTAAATATTGTCACAATATAGTAAATTGAGATAGGTTAACGTGACCGTTGGATTCGTGTAATTTTGAACTGTAAATCAAAAGTTATGAAAGATTTGGTGCGGACATGTCAAGTTAATCGGCCAGTTGAAATGATCATTCTAAACTGATCATTGGTGCTCCTTGAGCAAAGGCTTACAAATGAAGTGTAATACATAGCACCACACAGTTTAGGATTGATTGTATTAATTGGAGGTTTTATCGTTGCTATTTCAATCTTAATTGTTGTTACAATATAGAAATATTGAGCTACTTTAACATGGACATTGGATTCATGTCATTCTCAACTCTAAATCAAAAGTTAAAGACGGTTTAGTGCGGACATTTCAAGTTTATCAGCTAGTTAAAATTATCATTTAAAATTGATCATTGGTGCTCATTGAGCAAAGGTTTACAAATGAAGCATAATACATGGCACCACGCAGTTTAGGATAGATTCGATTACATGGAGGTTTTATCGTAGCCAATTCGGTCTTAAATGTTGTCACAAGATAGAATATCGAGCTAGTTTACATGGTTGTTGGATTCCTGTCATTCTCAACTCTAAATCAAAAGTTAAAGACGGTTTAGTGTGGACGTGTCAAGTTTATCAGCTAGTTAAAATGATCGTTTTAAATTGATCATTGGTGCTCATTGAGCAAAGGTTTACAAATGAAGCATTATACATGGCATCACGCAATTTGGGATAAATTGAATTACATGGAGGCTTTGTCGTAGCTATTACGGTCTTAAATTTGGTCATAATATAAATTATTGAGCTAACTTAACATGGATGTTGGATTCGTGTTATTCAGAACTCTAAATCAAAAGTTACGGACGATTATGTGCGGACATGTCAAGTTTATCAGCTACTTAGATTGATCATTTGTGCTCATTGAGCAAAAGGTTTTCAAATGAAGCATAATGCATGGCATCACGCAGTTTGGGAAAGATTCAATTACCTAGAAGTTTTTTCATAGCTAGTTATGTCTTAAATTTTATCACAATATAGGCAATTTAGTTAGCTTAACCTGGGTGTTGGATTCGTGCCATTCTGAACTCTAAATCTAAAGTTTCAGACGATTTAGTGCAGACATGTCAAGTTGATCAGATGGTTAAAATGATCATTCTAAAGCAATCACTGATTCTCCTTGAGTAAAGGCTTATAAATGAAGCATAATGCATGTAGCACGCAGTTTGGGATACATTGGATTACTTGGTGGTTTGTCATAGCTTTTTAAGCCTCAATTGTTGTCACAATATTAAAAATTGAGCTAGATTAACATGAGCGTGGATTGATGTCATTTTGAGCTTTAAATCAAAGGTTAAAGAGGATTTAGTGCGGACATGTCAACTTGTATCAACTAGTTAAAATGATCGTTATAAACTGATCATTGGTGCTAATTGAGCAAAGGTTTACAAATGAAGAATAATGCATGACATCCCGCAGTTTGGGATAGAATGAATTACTTGGAGTCTTTGTCGCAGCAATTTTGGTCTTAAATATTGTCACAATATAGTAAATTGAGCTAGCTTAATGTGTGCCTTGGATTCGTGTCATTCTAAACTGTAAATCAAAAGCTACAGACGATTTAGTGCGGAGATGCCAACTGGATTGGCTAGTTAAAATTATCATTCTAAACTGATCATTGGTGCTCTTTGAGTAAAGGCTTATAAATGAAGTATAATGCATGGCATCACGCAGATTGGGATAAATTGGATTATGTCGAGAATTTTTCGTAGCTCTTTCAGTCTTTAATAATGTCACAATATTAAAAATTCAGCTAGATTAATGTGCGCATTGAATTCCTGACCATTTGAGCTCTTAAACATAAGTTACGGACGATTTAGTGGGGACATATTAAGATTATCGGCTAGTTAATTTGATCATTCTAAACTAATCATTGGTGCTCATTTAGGAATGGTTTATAAATGAAACATAATGAATGGAATCACGCAGTTTGGGATAGAATGGATTACTTGGAGGCTTTGTCATAGTTATTTTGGTCTTAAGTTTTGTCATAATATAGTAAGTTGAACTAGGTTAAAGTGAGCGTTGGATTCGTGTCATACTAAACTCTAAATCAAAACTTTCGGATAATTTAGTGCGGTCATGTCAAGTTGATCGGCCTGTTAAAATGATCAATGTATACCGATCATTGGTGCTCCTTGATTAAAGGCTTATAAATGAACCATAATTCATGGCAGCACGCAGTTTGGGATACATTGGATTACTTGGTTGCTTCGTCGTAGCTCTTTCAGTTTCAATTGATGTCACAATATTAAAAATTGAGCTAGATTAATATGGGTGTTGGATTCATGTCATTTTGAGCTCTAAATCAAAGGGTAAAGAGGATTTAGTGAGGACATGTCAAGTTTTATCAGCTAGTTTTAAATGATCACTCTACACTAATCATTGGTGCTAATTGAGCAAAGGTTTGCAAATGAAGCATAATGCATGGCATCACGCACTGTGGGATAGAATGAATTATTTGGAGTCTTAGTCGTAGCTATTTATGTCTTAGATTTTGTCACAATAGAGACAATTGAGCTAGCTTAACGTAAGTGTTGGATTTGTGTCATTCTGAACTATAAATCAAAAGTTACAAATGATTTAGAGCGGACATGTCAAGTTGATCGGCCAGTTAAAATGATCATTCTAAACTGATCATTGGTGCTCCTTGAGAAAAGGCTTATAAATGAAGCATAATGCATGGCATCATGCAGTTTGGGATACATTGGATTTCTTGGAGGCTATGTTGTAGCTCTTTCAGTCTCAAATAATGTAAAAATATTAAAAATTGAGCTAGATTAACATGGGGTTGTATTCATGTCATTCTGAATTCTAAATAAAAAGTTACGGATGATTTAGTGCCCACATATCAAATTTATGGGTTAGTTAAATTCATCATTGGTGCTCATTTAGCAAAAGGTTTAGAAATGAAGCATAATGTATGGCATCACACAGATAGGGATAAATTGGATTACATGGAGGTTTTTTGGTTGCTACTTCGATCTTAAACTTTATCACAATATAGACAATTGAGCTAGCTTAACATGGTCATTAGGTTTCTGTCATTTTGAAATCTAAATCAAAAGCTACGTACGATTTACAGCATACATGTCATGTTGATCGACCGGTTAAAATGATCATTTTAAACTACTTATTGGTGCTCATTGAGTAAAGGCTTATAAATGAGGTATATTTCATGGCATCACGCAATTGGAGATACATTGGATTACTTAGAGGCTTTGTCGTAGCTCTTTCAGTCTTAAATGTTGTTACAATATTGAAAATTCATCTAGATTAACATGGGCATTAGATTCATATGATTTTGAGCTCTAAATCAAATGTTAAAGATGATTTAGTGTGGACATGTCAAGTTGATCAGCTAGTTAACCTGATATTTCTAAACTGATCATTGACTCTCATTGAGCAAAGGTTTACAAATGAAACATAATGCATGGCAGGATGCAGTTTTGGATACATTTGATTATTTTGAGGCATTGCCTTAACAATTTCGGTCTTAACTTTTGTCACAAAATAGAAAATTCAGCTAGCTTAACATGGGCGTTCGGTCTAAATAACTTTTGTGTCACGAAAATAGAAAATTCAGCTAGCTTAACATGGGCGTTGGATTCATGTAATTCTGAACTCTAAATAAAAATTACGGACGATTTAGTGCGGACATGTCAAGTTTATCGACTAGTTCAATTTATCATTATAAACTGATCATTGGTGCTCATTGAGCAAAGGTTTACAAATGAAACATAAAATGCATCGTATCACCGAGTTTGGGATAGATTGGATTACTTGAAGGCTTTGTGGTGGCTCTTTCAGTCTCAAATGTTGTCACGATATGGAAAATTGAGCTAGCTTAATGTGGGCGTTGCATTCGTGTCATTTTGAACTCTAAATTAAAAGTTACAGACGATTTTGTACACACATGTCAAGTTTATCGGCAACTCAATGTGGTCATTTTAAACTTATCATTGGTGCTCCTTGAGTAAAGGCTTATAAATGAAGCATAATGCATGGCATCACACAGTTTGGGATAGATTGGATTACTTGAAGGCGTTGTGGTAGCTCTTTCAATCTCAAATTTTGTCACAATATAGAAAATGGAGATAGATTAACGTGCACATTGGGTTCATGTCATTTTGAGCTCTAAATCAAGTGTTATAGACGATTTAGTGCGGACATACAAAATTGATCAGCTAGATAAACTGATCATTCTAAATTGATCATTGGTGCTCCCTGAGCAAATGTTTACAAGTCAAGCATAATGCATGTCATCACGCAGTTCGGGATAGATTGGATTAATTGAAGTCTTTGTGGTAGCTCTTTTAGTCTCAAATGTTGTCACAATATGGAAATTTGAGCTAGCCTGACGTGGGCGTTGGATTCGTGTCATTTTGAACTGTAAATCAAGACTTACAAACGATTTAGTGCGGACATGTCAAGTTGATCTACCAGTTAAACTGATCATTCTAAACTTATCATTCTAACCATAACATTGTAAACTGATCAATCTAAACTGATCATTAGTGCTCCTTGAGTAAAAGCTTATAAATGAATCATAATGCATGGCATCATGGAGTTTAGGATATATTGGATTACTTGAAGGCTTTGTGCATTCTCTTTTAGTCTCAATTTGTTGTCACAAAATAGAAAATTGAGCTAGCTTAACATGGGCGTTGGATTCATGTCATTTTAAACTCTAAATCAAAAGTTACGAACAATATAGTGCGTCAATGTCAAGTTGATCGGCCAAAAACGATCATTCTATACTGATCATTGGTGCTTCTTGAGTAAAGGCTTATACTCGAAGCATAATACATGACATCATGCAATTTGGGTTCTATTGGATTACTTGAAGGCTTTGTGGTAGCTCTTTCAATCTCAAATTTTGTTATAATATAGAAAATGGAGATAAATTAACCTGTGCACTGGATTCATGTCATTTTGAGTTCTAAATTAAATGTTAAAGATGATTTACTGCGGACATGTCAAGTTGATCAGCTAGTTAAATCGATCATTCTAAACTGATCAATTTTGCTCATTGAGCAAAGGTTTACAAATGAACCATATTGGATGGCATCACACACTTGGGATAGATTTGGTTACTTGAAGGGTTTGTGGTAGCTCTTTCAGTCTCAAATATTGTCACAATATTGAAAATTGAGCTAGATTAATATGGACGTTAGATTCATGTCATTTTGAACTCTAAATCAAATGTTAAAGACGATTTTGTGCGGACATATCAAGTTTATCGGCTAGTTAAATTGATCATTCTAAACTTATCATTGGTGCTCATTGAGAAAAGGTTTAGAAATGAAGTATAATGCTTGGCATCATGCAGTTTGGGATAGATTGGATTTATTGGGGCTTTTTCATAGCTATTTTGGTCTTAAATTTAATTACAATATAGAAAACTGAGCTAGCTTAACGTGCGCGTTGGATTCATGTCATTCTGAACTCTAAATCAAAAGTTATGGATGATTTGGTGAGGACATGTCAAGTTGATCGGCCAGTTATAATGATAATTCTAAACTGATCAATGGTGCTGCTTGAGTAAAGGTTTATAAATGAAGCCTAATGCATGACATCACACAGTTTGGGACACATTGGATAATTTGGAGGCTTTGTCATAGCTCTTTCAGTCTTAAATGTTGTCAAAATATTGAAAATTGAGGTAGATTAACGTGGCGTTGGATTCAAGACATTTTGACTACTAAATCAAATTACAAAAACAATTTAGTGCCGAGATGTCATGTTTAGCAGCTAGTTAAATGATCATTCTAAACTGATCATTGGTGCTCATTGAGCAAAGGTTTAGAAATGAAGCATAATGCATTTCATCACGCAGTTTGGGATATATTGGATTATTTGGAGGATTTTTTGTAGCTATTTCCATGTCAAATTTTGTCACAATATAGAATATTGAGCTAGCTTAACATGGGCATTTGACTCCTGTCATTCCGAACTCTAAATCAAGAGTTACGGACGATTTAGTATGAACATGTCATGTTGATCGGCCAGTTAAAATGATCATTTTAAATAGCTTATTGGTGCTCCTTGGGTAAAAGATTATAAATGAGGCATAATTTATGGCATCAGGCAATTTGGGGTACATTGGATTACTTAGAGGCTCTGTCGCAGCTCTTTCAGTCTTAAATGTTTTCACAATATTGAAAATTCAGCTAGATTAACGTGGGCATTGGATTCATGTTGTTTTGAGCTCTAAATCAAATGTTAAAGACGTTTTATTGTGAACATGTCAACTTGATCAGCGATGATATTTCTAAACTGATCATTGATTCTAATTGAGCAAAGGTTTACAAATGATAAATAATGCGTGGTAGCACGCAATTTTGGATACATTTGATTTTGTCTATTTCTGTCTTAACTTTTGTCACAATATAGAAAATTGAGCTAGCTTAACATGGGCGTTGCATTCATGTCATTCAGAACGCTAAATCAAAAATTACGGAAGATTTAGTGCGGACATGTCAAGTTTATCGACTAGTTAAATTGATCATAAACTGATCATTGGTGCTCATTGAGCAAAGGTTTACAAATCAAGCATTATGCATGGTATCACGCAGTTTGGGATAGATTGGATTAGTTGAAGGCTTTGTGGTGGCTTTTTCAGTCTCAAATGTCGTCGCAATATGGAAAATTGAGCTAGCTTAACATGGGCGTTGGATTCGTGTCAATTTGAACTCTAATTAAAGTGTTACGAACGATTTCGTGCACACATGTCAAGTTTATCGGCAAGTCAATGTGACCATCTTAAACTTATCATTGGTGATCCTTAAGTAAAGGCTTATAAATGAAGCATAATGCATGGCATCACGCAGTTTGGGATAGATTGGATTACTTGAAGGCTTTTTGGTAGCTCTTTCAACCTCAAATTTTGTCACAATATAGAAAATGGAATAGATTAATGTGCACATTGGATTCATGTCATTTTGAGCTCTAAATCAAGTGTTAAAGACGATTTTGCGCGGACATACCAAGTTGATCATCTAGATAAACTGATCATTCTAAACTGCTCATTGGTGCTGCCTGAGCAAAGGTTTACAAGTGAAGCATAATCCATGTCATTACGCAGTTTGAGATAGATTGGATTACCTGAAGGCTTTGTGGTAGCGCTTTTATTCTCAAATGTTGTCATAATATGGAAATTTGAGCTAGCCTGACGTGGACATTGGATTTGTGTCATTTTGAACTCTAAATCAAGACTTACAAACGATTTAGTGCGGACATGTCAAGTTGATCGACCAGTTAAACTGATCATTCTAAACTTATAATTCTAAACTTATCAATGTAAACTGATCATTCTAAACTAATTATTAGTGCTCCTTGAGTAAAAGCTTATAAATCAAGCATAATGCATAGCATCACGGAGTTTAGGATATATTGGATTACTTGAAGGCTTTTGCATATTTAGTCTCAATTGTTGTCATAATATAGAAAATTGAGCTAGCTTAATATGGGCGTTGGATTCGTATCATTTTAAACTTGAAATCAAAAGTTATGGACAATTTAGTGCGTCAATATCAAGTTGATCGGCCAGTTAAAACGATCATTCTAAACTGATCATTGGTGCTCCTTGAGTAAAGGTTTATAATCGAAGCATAATGCATGACATCATGCAATTTGGGTTAGATTGGATTACTTGAAGGCTTTGTGGTAGCTCTTTCAATCTCAAATTTTATTAGAATATAGAAAATGGAGATAGATTAACCTGTGCATTGGATTCATATCATTTTGAGATCTAAATTAAGTGTTAAGATAATTTAGTGTGGACATGTCAAGTTGATCAGCTAGTTAAATCGATCCTTCTAAACTGATCAATTGTGCTCATTGAGCAAAGGTTTACAGATGAAGCATATTGGATGGCATCACGCAGTTGGGATAGATTGGGTTACTTGAAGGCTTTGTGGTAGCTCTTACAGTCTCAAATGTTCAAGACGATTTAGTACGGACATGTCAAGTTTATCGGCTAGTTAAATTGATCATTCTAAACTTATCATTGGTGCTTATTGAGAAAAGGTCTACAAATGAAGTATAATGCTTGGCATCATGCAGTTTGGGATAGATTGGATTATATGGAGGCCTTTTCGTAGCTATTTGGGTCTTAAATTTAATTACAATATAGAAAACTGAGCTAGCTTAACGTGGGCGTTGGAATCATGTCATTCTAAACTCTAAATCAAAAGTTATGAACGATTTGGTGAGGACATGTCAAGTGTATCGGCTAGTTATAATGAGAATTTTAAACTAATCATTGGTGCTGCTTGAGTAAAGGTTTATAAATGAAGCGTAATGCATGGCATCACGCAGTTTGGGATACATTGGATAACTTGGAGGCTTTGTCGTAGCTCTTTCAGTCTCAAATGTTGTCAAAATATTGAAAATTGAGGTAGATTAACGTGGCATTGGATTCAAGTCATTTCGACCTCTAAATCAAATGTTAAAAATGATTTAGTGTGGACATGTCAAGTTTAGTAGCTAGTTAAAATTATCATTCTAAACTGATCATTGGTCCTCATTGAGCAAAGGTTTACAAATGAAACATAATGCATGGCATCACGCAGTTTGGGATAGATTGGATTATTTGGAGGATTTTTCGTAGCTATTTCGGTCTCAAATTTTGTCACAATATAGAATATTGAACTAGCTTAACGTGGGCATTTGATTCCTGTCATTTTGAACTCTAAATCAAGAGTTACGAACGATTTAGTGCAGACATGTCAAGTTTATTGGCCAGTTAAAATGATCCTTCTAAATTGATCATTGGTACTTGGAAGCTTTGTCTGTAGCTATTGCGGTCTTAAAATATTGTCACAATATAGAACATTGAGCTGGCTTAACTTGGGTATTTTATTCGTGTAATTCTGAAATCTAAATAAAAAGTTTCGGACTATTTAGTGCGAACATGTAAAGGTTATCGACCAGTTAGTGTGATAATTCTAAATTGATCATTTTAAACTGATCATTCTAAACTGATCATTAGTGCTTCTTTTGTAAAGGCTTACAAATTAAGCATAATGCACGACATCACACAGTTTACGATATATTGGATTACTTGAAGAATTTGTCGTAGCTCGTTTTGTCTCAAATGTTATCATAACTTAGAAAATTGAGCTAGCTTAACGTGGCCGTTAGATTCATGTCATTTTGAACTCTAAATCAAAAGTTACAGACTATTTAGTTCATTGGATACATTGGATTACTTGGATTTAGATCACGCGGTTTGGGATATATTGGATTACTTGGAGGCTTTGTCGTAGCTCTTTCAGTCTCAAAATTTTGTCACAATATTGAAAATTTAGATAGATTAATGTGGATGTTGGATTCATGTAATTTTGAGCTCTAAATCAAAAATTAAAGACAATTTAGTTTGGACATGTCAAGTTGAGCTGTTAGTTAAAATGATCATTTTTAATTGATCATTGGTATTCATTGAGCGAAGGTTTAAAAATGAAGCATAATGCATGAAATTACACAGTTTGAGATAAAATTGCTTACTTGGAGACTTTTTCGTAGCTCTTTCGGTCTCAAATGTTGTCACAATATTTGAAACTGAGCTAGATTAACGTGGGCATTAGATTCATGTCATTTTCTAGCTCTAAATCAAATGTTAAAGATGATTAAGTGCGGACATGTTAAGTTGATCCGCTAATTAAAATGATTTACAAATGAAGCATAATGCATGGCTTCACGCAGTTTGGGACATATTGGATTACTTGGAGGCTTTGTCGTAGCTATTTCGGTCTTAAATTTTGTCACAACATAGAATATTGAGTTGGCTTAACGAGGGATTGGATTCGTGTAATTCTGAACTCTAAATTAAACGTTTCAGATGATTTAGTGCAAATATGTCAAGTTGATCAGCTAGTTAAAGTGATCATTCCAAACTGGTCATTTTCAACTGATCATTCTAAACTGATCATTAGTGCGCCTTGAGTAGAGGCTTATAAATTAAGTGTAAATGCACAGTATCACAAAGTATAGGATACGTTAGATTACTTAAAGGCTTTGTGGTAGTTCTTTCAGTCTCCAATGTTGTCACAAAATAGATTATTGAGCTAACTTAATATGGGCATTGCATTCGTGTCACTCCGAACTCTAAATCAAAAGTTACAAACAATTTAGTGCGTACATGTCAAGTTGATCGGCAAGTTAAAGTGATCATTTTAAACTGATCATTCTAAACTGATCTTTTAGTGCTCCTTGAGTAAAAGCTTATTAATTAAGCATAATGCACGGCATCACGAAGTTTAGGATAGTTTGGATTACTTGAATGCTTTGTGATAGTTCTTTCAGTCTCAAATATAGTCACAATATAGTAAGTTGAGCAAGCTTGATGTGGGTGTTGGATTCGTGTCATTCCGAACAATTAATCCAAAGTTACGGATGATTTATTGTGGGCATGTCAAGTTGATTAGCCCGTTAAAATGATCATTCTAAACTCATCATTTGTGCTCCTTGAATAAAAGCTTATAAATGAAGCATAATGCATAACATCACGCAGTTGGGATACATTAGATTACTTGCAGGCCTTGTCGTAGCTCTTTCAATCTAAAATGTTGTCACAATATTGAATATTGAGCTAGATTAATGTGGGTGTTGGATTCATATCATTTTGAGCTCTAAATAAAAAAATAAGGACGATTTAGTGCAGACATGTCAAGTTGATCATCTATTTAAAATGATCATTCTAAACTGATCATTGGTTCTCATTGAGCGATAGTTTAAAAATGAAGCATAATGGATTGTATCATGCAGTTTGGGATAGATTAGATTACTTGGAGGCTTTTTCGTAGCTATTTAGGTCTGAAATTTTGTCACAATATAGAAAATTGAACTTGCTTAACGTGGCCGTTGGATTGGTGTCATTCGGAACTCTAAATCAAAAGTTATGGACGATTTAATGCGGACATGTCAAGTTGATCGGCAAGTTAAAATGATCATTCTAAACTAATCATTAGTGCTCCTTGAGTAAAGGCTTATAAATGCATGGCATCACGTAGTTTAGGATACATTGGATTAATTGGAGGCTTTGTCATAGCTCTTTCAGTCTCAAATATTTTCACAATTTTGAAAATTGAGCTAGATTAATGTGGGCGTTGGATTCATGTCATTTTGAGCTCTAAATCAAGTGTTACAGACGATTTAGTGCGGACATGTCAAGTTGATCAGTTAGTTAAAATCATCATTGGTGCTCATAGTGCAAAGTTTACAAATGAAACATAATTGATGGTATTACACAGCATGGGATATATTGGATTACTTAGAGGCTTTTTCGTGGCTATTTCGGTCTCAAATTTTGTGACAATATAGAAAATCGAGCTATTTTAACGTGGGCGTTGGATTCGTGTCGTTCTAGACACTAAATCAAAAGTAAAGACAATTTAGAGCATTAACTTTACATGTCAAACTGATCAACTTTACATGTCAAGTTGATCAATTAGTTAAAATGATCATTTTAAACAGATCGCTGGTGCTTATTGAGAAAATGTTTACAAATGAAGCATATTGCATTGCATCACACAATTTGGGATACATTGGATTACTTGGAGGCTTTGTCATAGCTCTTTCAGTCTCAAATATTTTCACAATTTTGAAAATTGAGCTAGATTAATGTGGGCGTTGGATTCATGTCATTTTGAGCTCTAAATCAAGTGTTACAGACGATTAAGTGCGGACATGTCAAGTTGATTAGTTAGTTAAAATCATCATTTGTGCTCATAGTGCAAAGTTTACAAATGAAACATAATGGATGGTATTACACAGATTGGGATATACTGGATTACTTAGAGGCTTTTTGTGGCTATTTCAGTCTCAAATTTTGTGACAATAGAGAAAATCGAGCTATTTTAACGTGGGTGTTGGATTCGTGTCGTTCTAAACACTAAATCAAAAGTAAAGACAATTTAGAGCGTTAACTTTACATGTCAAACTGATCAACTTTACATGTCAAGTTGATCAATTAGTTAAAATGATCATTTTAAACAGATCGCTGGTGCTTATTGAGAAAATGTTTACAAATGAAGCATATTGCAATGCATCACACAGTTTGGGATACATTGGATTACTTGGAGGCTTTGTCATAGCTCTTTCAGTCTCAAATATTTTCACAATTTTGAAAATTGAGCTAGATTAATGTGGGCGTTGGATTCATGTCATTTTGAGCTCTAAATCAAGTGTTACAGACGATTTAGTGCGGACATGTCAAGTTGATCAGTTAGTTAAAATCATCATTGGTGCTCATAGTGCAAAGTTTACAATTGAAACATAATGGATGGTATTACACAGCTTGGGATATATTGGATTACTTAGAAGCTTTTTCCTGGCTATTTTGGTCTCAAATTTTGTGACAATATAGAAAATCGAGCTATTTTAACGTGGGCGTTGGATTCGTGTCGTTCTAAACACTAAATCAAAAGTAAATACAATTTAGAGCGTTAACTTTACATGTCAAGTTTACATGTCAAACTGATCAGCTTTACATGTCAAGTTGATCAATTAGTTAAAATGATCATTTTAAACAGATCACTGGTGCTTATTGAGAAAATGTTTACAAATGAAGCATATTGCATTGCATCACACAATTTGGGATACATTGGATTACTTGGAGGCTTTGTCATAGCTCTTTCAGTCTCAAATATTTTCACAATTTTGAAAATTGAGCTAGATTAATGTGGGCGTTGGATTCATGTCATTTCGATCTCTAAATCAAGTGTTACAGATGATTTAGTGCGGACATGTCAAGTTGATCAGTTAGTTAAAATCATCATTGGTGCTCATAGTGCAAAGTTTACAAATGAAACATAATGGATGGAATTACACAGCTTGGGATATATTGGATTACTTAGAGGCTTTTTCGTGGCTATTTCGGTCTCAAATTTCGTGACAATATAGAAAATCGAGCTATTTTTACGTGGGCGTTGGATTCGTGTCGTTCTAAGCTCTAAATCAAAAGTAAAGACAATTTAGAGCGTTAACTTTACATGTCAAACTGATCAACTTTACATGTCAAGTTGATCAATTAGTTAAAATGATCATTTTAAACAGATCGCTGGTGCTTATTGAGAAAATGTTTACAAATGAAGCATATTGCATTGCATCACACAATTTGGGATACATTGGATTACGTGGCAGCTTTGTCATAGCACTTTCAGTCTTAAATGTTTCACAATATTGAAAATTGAGCTAGATTAACGTGGCCATTGGATTGATGTGATTTTGAACTTTAAATCAAATGTTAAAGACGATTTTGTGCGGAAATTTCAAGTTGATAAGGTAGTTAAAATCATCATTCTAAACTGATAATTGGTGCTATTTGAGAAATGGTTTACAAATGAAGAATAATGCACGGCTTCACGCATTTTGGAATAGATTGGATTACTGGGAAGTTGTGTCATACCTATTTTGGTATTAAATTTTCTGATACTACACAATATTGAGCTAGCTTAACGTGGGTGTTGGATTCGTATCATTCTGAACTCTAAATCAAAAGTTATTAATGATTTAGTACGGACATGTCAAGTTGATCACCGGTTAAATTGATTATTCTAAACTGATCACTGGTGCTCCTTGAGTAAAGGCTTATAAATGAAGTATAACGCATGGCATCACGCGATTTGGTATACATTGGATTATTTGGAGGCTTTGTAGTTGCAACTGCGGTCTTAGATTTTATGTCATTTTAAAGTGGGTGTTGGATTCATGTCCTTTTGAGCTCTAAATTAAATGTTAAAGACGATTTAGTGTGGACATGTAAAGTTGATCAGCTAGTTAAAATGATCATTCTAAACTGATCATTGGTGTTCATTGAGCAAAGGTTTACAAATGAAGCATAATGCATGGCATCACGCAGTTTGGGATAGATATGATTACTTGGAGACTTTGTCGTAGCTATTTTGGTCTTCAATTTTGTCACACTATACAATAATGAGCTAGCTTGACGTGGATGTTGGATTCGTGTCATTCTGAACTCTAAATCAAATCTTACGGACGACTTAGTGCGTACATGTCAAGTTGATCGGCAGTTAAAATGATCATTCTAAACTGATCATTTGTGCTTATTGAGTAAAAGCTTATAAATAAAGCATAATGCATGTCATTACGCACTTTAGGATACGTTGGTTTAATTGGCGGCTTTTTCGTAGCTCTTTCAGTCTTAAATGTTGTCACAATATTGAAAATTAAGCTAGATTAATGTCGGTGTTGAATTCATGTCATTTTGAACTCTAAATAAAAAGTTAAATATGATTTAGTGCGGAAATGTCAAGTTGATCTTTCAATTAAAATGATCATTTTAAACTGATCGTTGGTGCTCATTGAAAAAAGGTTTACAAATGAAGCATAATGCATTGCATCACGCAATTAGGGATACATTGGATTACTAGGCGGCTTTGTCATAGCTCTTTCATTCTCAATTGTTGTCACAATATTGAATATTGAGCTAGATTAATGTGGGTGTTGGATTCGTGTCACTTTGAACTATCAATCAAATGTCAAGGACTATTTAGTGCGGACATGTCAAGTTCATCGGCCAGTTAAAATAACAAGGACTATTTAGTACGTAGCTTTGTTGTAGCTCTTTCAGTCTCAAAGGTTGTCACAATATTTAAAATTGAGCTAGATTAACATGGGCATTGGATTCATGTCATTTCGAGCTCTAAATCATATGTTAAAGACGACTTAGTGCGGACATTTCAAGTTGATCAGCTAGTTAAAATGATCATTCTAAACTGATCATTGGTGGTCATTGAGCGATGGTTTACAAATGAAGCATAATGTATGGCATCACGTAGTTTGTGATACATTGGATTACTTGGAGGATTTGTCATAGCTTTTTTAGTCTCAAATGTTGTCACAATATGGAAAATTGAGCAAGATTAAAGTGGTCGTTGGATTTGTGTCATTCTAAACTCTAAAACAAAAGTTACGGACGATTAAGTGTGCACATGTCAAGTTGATCGTACAATTAAAATGATCATTCTGAACTGATCATTGGTGCTCCTTGAGTAAAGGCTTATAAATGAGGCACAATGCATGGCATCACACAGTTTGGGATACATTGATTACTTGGAAGATTTGTCGTAGCTCTTTCAGTTTGAAATTTTGTCACGACATTGAAAATTGAGCTAGATTAACCTGGGCATTGGATTGGTGTCATTCTAAACTTTAAATCAAAAGTTGTGGACGATTTAGTGTGGGCATGTCAATTTGATCATGTAGTTAAAATGATAATTCTAAACTGATCATTGGTGCTCATTGAGCAATGGTTTACAAATGAAGCATAACGCATTTCATCACTCAGTTTTGGTATATGATTACTCGGAGGCTTTGTCGTTTCTAATTCGGTCTTAAATTTTGTCACAATACAGAATATTTAGCTAGCTTAACGTGGTTGTTGGATTAGTTTCATTCTGAACTCTAACTCAAAAGTTATGGAAGATTTAGTGCGGACATGTCAAGTTGATCGGTTAGTTAAAATGATCATTTTAAACTTATTATTGGTGCCGATTGAGCAAATGTTTATTAATGAAGCATAATGCATGGCATCACGCATTTTGGAATACATTGGATTACTTGGAGGCTTTGTCGTAGCTATTTCGATCTTCAAAATTGTCATAGTATAGAAAATTGAGCTAGCTTAACGTGGGCGTTGGATACCTGTCATTTTGAACTCTAAATCAAAAATAACGGACGATTTCGTGAAGACATGTTAAGTTGATCGGCCAATTAAAATGATCATTCTCAACTGATCATTGGTGCTCCTTGAGTAAAGGCTTATAAATGAAGCATAATGCATGGCATCATGCAGTTTGGGATACATTGGATTACTTGGAGGGTTTTTCGTAGCTCTTTTAATCTCAAACATTGTTATAATACAGAAAATTGAGCTAGCTTAGCGTGGGAGTTGGATTCCATTCATTTTTAACTCTAAATCAAAAGTTACAGGCGATTTAGTGCTGACATGACAAGTTGACCGGCTAGTTAAAATGATCACTGGTGCTCCTTCAGTAAATGCTTATAAATAAAGCATAATGCATGACATCACATAATTTGCGATAGATTGGATTACTTGGAGGCTTTTTGTAGCTATTTCGGTGTTAAATTTTGTCACAATATAGAAAATTTAGCTAGCTTAACGTGGGCGTTTGATTCGTGTCATTCTAAACTCTAAATCAAAAGTTACGAAAAATTTAGTTTATACATGACAAGTTGATCGGCCAGTTAAAATGATCATTCTAAACTGATTGTTGGTGCTCTTTGAGTAAAGGCTTATAATCATCAGTGCTCCTTGAGTAAAGGCAATAAATGAAAGATAATGCATGGCATAACGCAGTTTGGGATATATTAGATTACTCGGAGGATTTGTCGTACCTATTTTGGATTTAAATTTTGTCACAATATAGTAAATTGAGCTAGCTTAACATGGGCCTTAGATTCGTGTTACTTTGAACTCTAAATCAAAAGTTACGTACGATTTTGTCCGCACATGTCAACTTAATCGGCCAGTTAAAATGATCATTTTAAACTGATCACTGGTACTCCCTTAGTAAGGGCTTATAAATAAAGCATAATGCATGGCATCACGCATTATGGGATACATTGGATTAATTGGAGGGTTCGGACTTAAATAATGTCACAATATAGAAAATTGAGCTAGCTTAACGTTGGCGTTGGATTTGTTTCAATCTAAACTCAAAATAAAAAGTTATAGACGATTTAATGCGCACACGTCAAGTTGATTGGACAGTTAAATGATCATTTTAAAATGATCATTTTAAAATGATCATTCGTAGTACCTTAGTAGAGGCTTATAAATGAAGCATAGTGCATGGAATCACACATTTTGGGATACATTGCATTACTTGGAGGTTTTGTCGTAGCTATTTCGCACTTAAATTTTGCTACAATATAGAAAATTGAGCTAACTTAATGTGGGCATTGGATACGTATTATTTTAAACTCTAAATAAAAACAGACGATTTAGTGCGGACATGTCAAGTTGATCGGCCAATTAAAATGACCATTCTAAACTTATCATTGGTTCTCCATGAGTAAAGGCTTATAAATGAAGCATAATGCATGTTATCATGGAGTTTGGGATACATTTGATTACTTGAAAGCTTTGTCATTGCTCTTTCAGTTTCAAATGTTGTCACAATATAGAAAATTGAGCTGGCTTACCGTGGCGTTGAATTCGTGTCATTCTGAACTCTCAACCAAAAGTTACGGATGATTAAGTGCGGATATGAAAGTTGATAGGCCAGTTAAAATGATCATTGTAAACTGATCATTGGTGCTCCTTGACTAAAGGCTTATAAATGAAGCATAATGCATGGCATCACGGAGTTTGGGATACATTGGATTATTTGGAGAATTTGTAGTAGCTCTTTCAGTCTCAAATGTTGTCACAATATGGAAAATGATCTAGCTTAACTTGGGCGCTGAACTCATGTTATTTTGAGCGCTTAATCAAAAGTTAAATACTATTTAGTGCGGACATGTCAAGTTGATCATCTAGTTAAAATTATCATTCTAAATTGATAATTGGAGCTTCTTGAGTAAAGGCTTATAAATGAAGCATAATGCATGGCATAACACAGTTTTGGATGGATTCGATTACTTGGAGGTTTTCTTGTAGCTATTTCAGTGTTAAATTTCGTCACAATATAAAAATTGAGCTAGCTTAATGTGGGTGTTGGATTCCTGTCATTCTGAACTCCAAATCAAAAATTACGGATGATTTAGTGTCGACATGACAAGTTGATCGGCTAGTTAAAATGATCATTCTAAACTTATTATTAGTGGTTCTTAAGTAAAGGTTTATAAATGAAGCATAATGCATGTCATCACGCATTTTGAGATACATTCGATTACATGGAGGCTTTTTCATTTCTCTTTCACTCTTAAATGATGTCACAATATGGAAAATTTAGCTAGGTTAACGTGGGTGTGGGACTAATGTCATTTTGAGCTCTAAATCAAAAGTGAAAGACTATTTAGTGTGCACATGAAAAGTTTATCGGCCAGTTAAAATAATCATTCTAAATTGATCATTGGTGCTCCCTTAGTAAAGGCTTACAAATGAAGCATAATGCATGGTATCACGCATTTTAGGATACACTAGATTACTTGGAGGATTCATTGTAGCTATTTTGGTAATAAAGTTTTGTCACAATATGGAAAATTGAGCAAGTTTAACGTGGGCGTTTGATTCATGTCATTTTGAACTCTAAATCAAAAGTTACGGACGATTTAGTGCCCACATGTCAAGTTCATCGGCGAGTTAAAATGATCATTTTAAACTGATCATTGGTGTTTCTCGAGTAAAGACGTATAAATGAAGTATAATGCATGGCATCACGTAGTTTAGGATACATTGGATTTCTTGGAGGCTTTCTTGAACTCAAGTCATTTTGAGCTCTAAATCAAAAGTTAATGACTATTTAGTGCGGACATGTCAAGTTGATCATCTAGTTAAAATGATCATTCTAATTTGATAATTGGTGCTCCTTGAGTAAAGGCTTATAAATGAAGCATAATGCATGGCATAACGCAGTTTTGGATAGATTCGATTACTTTGAGGCTTTTTTGTAGCTATTTCAGTGTTAAATTTTGTCACAACATAGAAAATTGAGCTAGCTTAATGTGGGTGTTGGATTCCTATCATTCTGAACTACAAATCAAAAATTACGACAATTTAGTGTCGACATCACAAGTCTATCGGCCTGTTAAAATGATCATTCTAAACTGATTATTAGTGGTTCCTTAAGTAAAAGTTTATAAATGAAGCATAATGCATGTCATCATACATTTTGAGGTACATTCGATTACTTGGAGGCTTTTTGTAGCTATTTCAGTGTTAAATTTTGTCACAATTTAGAAAATTGAGCTAGCTTAATGTGAGTGTTGGATTCCTATCATTCTCAACTCCAAATCAAAAATTACGGACGATTTAGTGTCGACATCACAAGTATATCGGCTTGTTAAAATGATCATTCTAAACTGATTATTAGTGGTCCTTAAGTAAAGGTTTATAAATGAAGCATAATGCATGTCATCACACATTTTGTGGTACATGCGATTACTTGGAGGCTTTTTCGTAGCTCTTTCAGTCTCAAATGTTGTCACAATATGGAAAATTTAGCTAGTTTAACGTGGGTGTTGGACTAATGTCATTTTGAGCTCTAAATCAAAAGTGAAAGACTATTTAGTGTGCACATCACAGGTTAATCGGCCAGTTAAAATAATCATTCTAAACTGATCATTGGTGCTCCTTTAGTCAAGGCTTACAAATGAAGCACAATGCATGGTATCACGCATTTTAGGATACACTAGATTACTTGTAGGCTTTGTCGTAGCTATTTCAGTCTTAACGTTTTGTCACAATATGGAAAATTGAGCAAGTTTGACGTGGGCGTTTGATTCATGTCATTTTGAACTCTAAATCAAAAGTTACGGACGATTTAGTGCCCACATGTCAAATTCATCGGCCAGTTAAAATGATCATTTTAAACTGATCATTGGTGTGCCTCGAGTAAAGGCGTATAAATGAAGTATATTGCAAGGCATCTCGCAGTTTGGGATACATTGGATTTCTTGGAGGCTTTCTTGTAACTCTTTCAATCTCAAATGTTGTCACAATATGGAAAACTGAGCTAGGTTAACATGGGTGTTGGATTCTTGTCATTCTAAATTGTAAATCAAAACTTACGGACGATTTAATGTGGACATTTAAAGTTGATCGCCCAATTAAATCATCATTCTAAACTGATCATTGGTGCTCCTTCAGTAAAAGCTTGTAAATGAAGCATAATTCATGGCATCACACAGTTTGTGATACATTGGATTACTTGGATGCTTTGTCATAGCTCTTTCAGTATCAAATGTTGTTATAATATATAAAATTTAGCTAGCCTAGTGTGGGCGTTGGATTCGTTCATTCTGAACTCTAAATCAAAAGTTACGGACGATTTATTGCAGACATGCCAAATTGTTCGCCTAGTTAAAATAATAATTCTAAACTTATCATCGGTGCTCCTTCAGTAATAGCTTATAAATGAAGCATAATGCATGGCATCAAGAAGTTCGGGACACATTGGATGACTTGGATGCTTTGTTGTAGCTCTTTCAGTGTCAAATGTCGGCACATATAGAAAATGGAGCTAGCTTAGCATGGGTGTTGGATTCGTGTCATTCTGAACTCTAAATCAAAACTTACGGATGATTTATTGCGGACATGTCAGGTTGATCGGCAAGTTAAAATGGTTATTATAAACTGATTATTGGTGCTCCTTCAGAAAAGGCTTATTAATGATGTATATTGCATGGCATCACGCAGTTTGGGATACATTGGATTTCTTGGAGGCTTTGTAGTAGCTCCTTCAGACTCAAATGTTATTCCAATTTGGAAAATTGAGCTACCTTAACGTTGGGGTCGGAATCATGTCATTTTGAGCTCTAAATCAAAGGTTAAAGATGATTTAGTGCGGACATGTGAAGTTGATAAGCTATGTAAAATGATCATTTTAACTGCTTGTTGGTGTTCCTTGAGTAAAGGCTTATAAGTGAAGCATAATGGATGCCATCACGCATTTTGGGATACATTGAATTACTTGAAGGCTTTTTCGTAGCTCTTTTAGTCTCAAATGTTGTCACAATATGGAAAATTGAACTCGCTTAACGTGGGCATTGGACTTAAGTCATTTGGAGCTTTAAATCAAAAGTGAAAGACAATTTAGTGCAAACATCTCAAGTTGATCAGCTAGTTAAAATGATCATTCTAAACTGATCGTTGGTGCTTATAAATGAAGCTTAATGCATGGCATCACGTAGTTTTTGATAGATTGGATTACTTGGAGGCTTTTTCATAGCTATTTATGCCTTAATTTTTGTCACAATATAGAAAATTGAGCTAGATTAACGTGGGCGTTTGATTGGTGTCATTTTGTACTCTAAATCAAAAGTTATTGATGATTTAGTGTGCAGATGTCAAGATCTTCGGCCAGCTAAAATGATCATTCTAAACTGATCATTGGTTCTCCTTGAGTAAAGGCATATAAATGAAGTATAATGCATGGCGTCACGCTGTTTGGGATACATATGGTTACTTGAAGTCGTTGTAGTAGCAATTTACGGAAGATTTTGAGCGGACATGTCAAGTTGATCAGCCAGTTAAAATGATCATTCTAAACTGATCACTGGTGCTCCTTAAGTAAAAGCTTATATATGAAGCATAATGCAAGGCATCACCCAGTTTGGGATACATTGAATTACCTGGAGGCTTTGTTGTGGCTCTTTCAGTTTCAAATGTTGTCATTATGTAGAAAATTGCACTAGATTAACGTGGGTGTTAAATTCGCGTTATTTTTAACTTTCAATCAAAAAGTAACGGGTGATTTATTGAAGTCATGTAGTTGATCGGCACATTTAAATGATCATTTTAAACTGATCAATGGTGCTCCTTGAGTAAAGGGTTATAAATGAAGAATAAGGCATGACATCATGCCGTTTAGGATAGATTCTATTACTTTAAGGCTTTGTGGTAGCTATTTTAGTCTAAAATTTTGTCACAATATAGAAATTTGAGCTAGCTTAACGTGGGCGTTGGATTCTAGTCTTTTTGAACTCTAAAGCAAAAGCTAAGGACGATTTAGAGCGGACATGTTAAGTTGATCGGCGAGTTACAATGATGTTTTAAACTGATCATTGGTGCTCCTTGAGTAAAGAACTATAAATAAAGCATACTTCATGGCATCACAGAGTTTGGGATACATTGGATAACTTGGAGGCTTTTCCGTAGCTTTCTCAGTCTTAAATATGGTAACCATATCGAAAATTGAGCTAGCTTAACATCGGCTTTGGAATCATGTCATTTTGAGCTCTAATTCAAAGGCTAAAGACGATTTAGTGCGGACATGTCAAGTTGATCAACTAGTTAAACTGATCATTGGTGTTTGTTGAGTAAAAGCTTATAATTGAAACATAATACAGGGCATCACGCAGTTTGGGATAGACAAGATTACTTGGAGGCTCTGTGGTAGCTATTTTGGTCTTAAATTTTGTCACAATATCAAAAATTGAGCTAGATTGACAGGGGCGTTGGATTCATGTCATTCTGAGCTCTAAATCAAAAGTTACAGAAGATTTAGTTCGGACATTTCAAGTTGATCGCCCAGTTAAAATAATCATTCTAAATATATCAATGGTTCTCTTTGAGAAAAGACTTATAAATGAAGTATAATGCATGGCCTCACGCAGTTTGGGATACATTGGATTACTTGAAGGCTTTTTCGTATCTCTTTTAGTCTTAAATGTTGTCACAATATGAAAAATTGAGCTAGCTTAACGTCGGCTTTGGTCTCATGTCATTTTGAGCTCTTATTAATAGGTTAAAGACGATTAAGTGCGGAGATGTCAAGTTAACCAGCTAATAAAAATGATCATTCTAAAATGATAATTGGTGCCCCTTAAGTAAACGCTTATAAATGAAACATAATGCATGGTGTATCGGTGTTTGGGATAGAAAGGATTACTTGGAAGCTTTGTCGTAGCTATTTCGGTCTTAAATTTGGTCACAATATAGAAAATTGAGCTAGCTTAACGTAGGTGTTGGATTGGTGTCATTTTGAACTCTAAATCAAAAGCTACATACTATTTAGAGCGGGCATGCCAATTAAAATGATCATTCTAAAATGATCATTGGTGCTCCTTGTTTAAAGGCTTATAAATGAAGAATAATGCATGGTATCACGCAGTTTGGAATACATTGAATTAATTGGAGGCTTTTTCTTAGCTCATTCAGTTGATCTATTGTCATAATATAGAAAATTAAGCTAGCTTAACGTTGGTGTTAAATTCGTGTCATTATGAACTCTAAATCAAAAGTAACAGGCGATTTAGGGCGGATATGTAGTTGATCGGTACGTTAAAATGACAATTCTAAGCTGATCAATGGTGCTCCTTGCGTAAAGGTTTATAAGTGAAGTATAATGCATGGCATCACACAGTTTATGATAGATTGGATTACTTGAAGGCTTTGTAGTAGCTATTTTAGTCTTAAATTTTGTCGCAATATAGAAAATTGAGCTAGCTGAATGTGCGTGTTGGATTCTAGTAATTTTGAACTCTAAATCGAAAGCTGAGGACGATTTAATGCGGACATGTCAAGTTGATCAGCTAGTTAAAATGATCATTCTTAACTGATCATTGGTGCTCCTTGAATAAAGCATAATGCATGACATCACGCAGTTTGCGATACAGTTGATCACGTGAAGACTTTTTCGTTTCTCTTTCAGTCTCAAATGTTGTCACAACATAGAAAATTTTAAGCTAGCTTAACGTCGGCGTTGGATAAGCGTCATTCAGAACTCTAAACCAGAAGATACGGATGATTTAGTGCAAACATGTCAATTTAATCATCCAGTTAGAATGATCATTGTAAACTGATCAATGGTGCTCATTGAGTAAAGACTAATAAATGAAGCATAATTGATGGCATCACGTAATTTGGGGTACATAGGATTACTTGGAAGCTTTTTCGTAGCTCTTTCAGTCTCAAATGTTGTCACAATATGGAAAATTGAGCTAGCTTAACGTCGGCTTCGGACTCATGTCATTTTGAGCTCTACTTCAAAAGTTAAAGATGGTTTAGATGAAGCATAATGCACGGCATCACGCAGTTTAGGATAGATTGGATTACTTGGAAGCTTTGTCGTAACTCTTTTAGTCTCAAATACCTTCACAATATAAAAATTGAGCTAGCTTAATGTGGGTGGTGGATTCGTTTTATTTTGAATGCTAAATCAAACATTACGGACGATTTAGTTCGGAAATATAAACTTAATTGGCCAGTTAAAATGATCATTCTAAACTGATCCATGTGGCTCTTTGAGTAAAGGCTTATAAATGAAGCATAATGCAAGGCATCACGCAGTTTGGGATACAGTGGATTACTTGAAGTCTTTGTTGTAGAACTTTCAGTTTCAAATATTGACATAATATAGAAAATATAGCTAGCTTAACGAGCATGTTGGATTCGTGTTATTTTGAACTCTATATCAAAATTTACAGACGATTTAGTGCGGACATGTCAAGTTGATCGACCAATTAAAATGATCATTATAAAGAGGTCAAGGGCGCTCCTTGAGTAAAGGCTTATATATGAAGCATAATGCAAGCCATCACCCAGTTTGGGATACAATGAATTACCTAAAGGCTTTGTCGTAGCTCTTTCAGTTTCAAATGTTGTCATTAAATATAAAATTGCACTAGATTAACGTGGCGGTTAAATTCGTGTCATTTTGAACTCTAAATCAAAAGTAACGGGCGATTTATTGAAGTCATGTAGTTGATCGGCACGTTTAAATGATCATTTTAAACTGATCAATGGTGCTCCTTGAGTATAGAGTTATAAATGAAGAATAAGGCATGACATCATGCTGTTTAGGATAGATTGTATTACTTGAATGCTTTTTGGTAGCTATTTTAGTCTAAACTTTAGCCACAATATAAAAATTTGAGCTAGCTTAACGTGGGCATTTGGCTCCTGTCATTCCGAACTCTAAATCAAGAGTTACGGACGATTTAGTGCGGACATGTCAAGTTGATCGACCAATTAAAATGATCATTCTAAAGAGGTCAATGGCGCTCCTTGAGTAAAGGCTTATATATGAAGCATAATGCAAGCCTTCACCCAGTTTGGGATATATTGAATTACCTAAAGGCTTTGTCGTAGCTCTTTCAGTTTCAAATGTTGTCATTATATAGGAAATTGCACTAGATTAACGTGGGTGTTAAATTTGTGTCATTTTGAACTATAAATGAAGCATAATGCATGACATCAAACAGTTTGGGATAGAATGGTTTACTTGGAGGCTTTATTGTAGATATTTTGGCCTTAAAGTTTGTCACAATATAGAAAATTAAGCTACCGTAACATGCGCTAGGGATTCTAGTAGTTTTGTACTCTTAATCAAAAGTTACGGACGATTTAGTATGGACATATCAAGTTGATCGGCGAGTTAAAACGATCATTCAAAACTGATCATTGCTGCTCCTTGAGTAAAGGCTTATAAATGAAACATAATGCATGACATCACGCATTTTGAGATACATTGGATTATTTGGACGTTTTGACATTGCTCTTTTAGTCTCAAATGTTCACAATATAGAAAATTAAGGTAGCTTAATGTATGCGTTGGATTTGTGTCATTCTGAACTCTAAATCAGAAGTTGAAGACGATGTAATGTGGACATGTCAAGTTGATCAGCTAGTTAAAATGATCATTCTAAACTGATCATAGGTGCCCCTTGAGTAAAGGCTATAAATGAATCACAAGCATGGAATCATGCTGTTTGGGATAGATTTGATTACTCGGAGGCTCTTTCATAGCTATTTTGGTTTTTAATTTTCTCACAACACAAAAATTGAGCTTAACATGGGTGTTGGATTCGTGTCATTTTGAGCTCTAAATTAGAAGTTATGGACGATTTAGTGGGACATGTCAAGTTGATCGGCTAGTTAAAATTATCATTCTAAACTTATTATTGGTGTTCCTTGAGAAAGGGATTATAAATGAAGCATAATTCATGGCATCACGCAGTTTGGGAGACATTGGATTAATTAGAGTTTTTGTCGTAGCTCTTTCACTCTCAAAAGTTATCACAATATAGAAAATTGAGCCACCCTAACATGGGTGTTGGATTCGTGTCATTTTGAATTCTAAATCACAAGTTAGGGGTAATTTAGTTTGTACTTGTCAAGTTGATCGGCCAGTTAAAATGATCATTCTAAACTCATCATTGGTGCTCCTTGATCATTGGTTTATAAATGAACCATAATACATGGCATCACGCAGTTTGCGATAGATTGGATTACTTGGAAGCTATGTCGAGCTCTTTCGGTCTCAAATGTTGTCACTATATGGAAAATTGAGCTAGCTTAACGTAAGCGTTAGAGTCATTTAATTTTGAGCTCTAATGAAAAGTTATAGTTTATTTAGTGCGGACATATCAAGTTGATCAGCTACTTAAAATGATCATTCTAAATTTATCATTTGTGCTACTTGAGTAAAGTCTTATAAATGAAGCATAATGCATGGCATCACGTCGTCTGAGATTGATTGGATTAGTTGGAGGCTTTGTCATAGCTATTTTGGTCTTAAAGTTTATCACAATATAGAAAATTGAGCTAGCTTAGCATGGGCGTTGGATTCGTATAATTCTGAACTCAAAATCAAAAGTTACAGACGATTTAGTGCGGATATGTCAAGTTGGTCGGCCAGTTAAAATGATAATTGTAAATTGATCACTAGTGGTCCTTGATTAATGGCTTATAAATGAACCATAATGGACAGAATTATGTATTTTGGGATAGATTTGATTACTTAGAAGCTTTTTTGTAGCTCTTTCAATCTTAAATGTTGTCACACTATGGAAAATTGGGCTAGCTTAACGTGGATGTTGGAATCATGTCATTTTCAGCTCTAATTAAAAGTAATAGACGATTTACTGCAGACATGTCAAGTTGATCACCTAGGAAATATTATCATTTTACACTGATCATTGGTGCTACTTGAGTAAAGGATTATAAATGAAGCATAATGCATGGAATCATGCACTTTGGGATACATTGGATTACTTGGAGCCTTTGTCGTAGCTCGTTCAGTTTCAAATTTTTTATAATATAGAAAATTGAGCTAGCTTTACGTGGGGGTTGGATTCGTGTTATTCTGAACTCTAAATCAAAAGTTACGGACAATTTAGTGCGGACATGTCAAGTTGATCAACCAGTTAAAATGATCATTCTAAACTTATCAATGGTGCTCCTTAAGTAAAGGTTTATAAATGAAGCATAATGCTTGTCATCAGACAGTTTGGGATAGAATGGATTACTTGGATGCTTTGTCGTAGATATTTTGGTCTTAAAGTTTGTCACAATAAAGAAAATTTACCTAGCTTAACATGCGCCTATGATTCTAGTCATTTTGAACTCTTAATCAAAAGTTACGAACGATTTAGTATGGACATATCAAGTTGATCGCCGAGTTAAAATGATCATTCTAAACCGATCATTGGTGCTCCTTCAATTAAGGCTTATAAATGAAGCATAATGCATGGTGTCACGCATTTTGGGATACATTGGATTACTTGGACGCTTTGACATTGCTCTTTCAGTCTCAAATGTTGTCACAATATAGAAAATTTAGGCAGCTTAACGTGTGTGTTGGATTCGTGTCATTCTAAACTCTAAATCAGAAGTTAAAGACAATGTAGTGCGAACATGTCAAGTTGATTAGCTAGTTAAAATGATCATTCTAAACTGATCATTGGTGCTCCTTGAGTAAAGGCTTATAAATGAATCACAAGCATGGTGTCACGCAATTTGGGATAGATTTGATTACTTGGAGGCTGTGTCATAGCAATTTCGGTTTTAAATTTTCTCACAATATAAAAATTGAGCTTAACGTGGGCGTTAGATTCGTGTCATTTTGAACACTAAATTAGAAGTTACGGATGATTTAGTGCGGACATGTCAAGTTGATCGGCCAGTTAAAATTATCATTCTAAACTGATCATTGGTCCTCATTGAGGAAAGTCTTATAAATGAAGCATAATTCATGGCATCATGCAGTTTGGGATACATTGGATTACTTAGAGGTTTTGTCGTAGCTGTTTCGCTCTCAAATGTTATCACAATATAGAAAATTGAGCTAGATTAACGTGGATGTTGGATTCGTGTCAGTTTGACTTCTAAATCAAAAGTTAGGGACAATTTAGTTTGGACTTGTCAAGTTGATCGGCCACTTAAAATGGTCATTCTAAACTAATCATTGGTGCTGCTTATCAATGGCTTATAAATGAACCACAATGCATGGCGTTACGCAGTTTGCGATAGATTGGATTACTTGGAGGTATTATCGAGCTCTTTCAGTCTTAAATGTTGTCACAGTGTGGAAAATTGAGCTAGATTAACGTGGGCATTGGGGCATGTCATTTTGAGTTCTAATTAAAAATTAAAGTTGATTTAATGCGGACATATCAAGTTGATCATCTAGTTAAAATTGTCATTCTAAACAGATCATTGGTTCTACTTGAGTAAAGACTTATAAATGAAGCATAATGCATGGCATCACGTTGTCTGGGATTGATTGGATTAGTTGGAAGCTTTCTCCTAGCTATTTCGGTCTTAAATTTTGTCCCAAAATAGAAAAGTGAGATAATATAACATAGGTGTTGGATTCGTGTAATTCTGAACTCTAAATCAAATATAAATATTTACTTGGAGGCTTGTCGTAGCTATTTCGGTCTTAAATTTTGTCACAATATAGAAAATTGAGATAGGTTAATGTGCGCGTTGGATTCACGTCATTTTGAAATCTAAATCGTAAGTTACAAAAGATTTAGTGTGGTCATGTCAAGTTGATCGGCCACTTAAAATGATCATTCTAAACTTATCAATTGTGCTCCATGAGTAAAGGCTTATAAATGAAGTATAATGCATGGCATCACGCATTTGAGGATACATTGGATCACTTGGAGGCTTTGACGTTGCTCTTTCAATCTCAAATTTTGTCACAATATAGAAAATTGAGCTAGCTTAACGTGGGCCTTGGATAACTCTAAATCATAAGTTAAAGTCGATGTAGTGCGGACATGTCAAGTTGATCAGCTAGTTAAAATGATCATTCTAAACTGATCATTGGTGCTCCTTGAGTAAATGTTTATAAATGAAACACAAGCATGACAACACACAGTTTGGGATATAATTGATTACTTGGAGGCTCTGTCATAGCTATTTCTGTTTTAAATTTTGTCACACTATAAAAATTGAGCTTAATGTGGGTGTTGGATTCGTCTCATTTTGAACTCTAAATTAAAAGTTATGGATGATTTTGTGCGGACATGTCAAGTTGATCGTTGAGTTAAAAATATCATTCTAAGCTGATCACTGACGCTCCCTCAGAAAAGGCTTATAGATAAGGCATAATTCATGGGATCACGCAGTTTGGGATACATTGGATTACATAGAGGCTTTGTCAAAGCTATTTCGGTCTTAAATTTTGTCCCAATATTGATAATTGAGCTAGATTAACGTGCACGTTGGATTCACGTCATTTTGAACTCTAAATCAAATGTTCAAGACGATTAAGTGCGGACATGTCAAGTTGACAAGCTAGTTAAAATGATCATTCTAAACTGGTCAGCGGTGCTCCTTGAGTAGAAGCTCATAAACGAATCATAATGCATGGTATCACGTAGTCTGGGATTGATTGGATTAGTTGGAGGCTTTGTAATAGCTATTTTGGTCTTAAATTTTGTCACAGTATAGAAAATTGACCTAGTTTTACTTGGTTGTTGGATTTGTGTAATTCTGAACTCTAAATTAAATGTTACGGACGATTTAGGGTGGACATTTCAAGTTGATCGGCCAGTTGAAATGATCATTCTAAATTGATCATTGGCGCTGCGTGATGCCATGCAAATTGATCATTCATGCATGGCGTCACATAGTTTGTGATAGATTGGATTACTTGGACGCTTTGTCGATCTCTTTTAGTCTTAAATGTTGTCACACTATGGAAGATTGAGCTAGCTTAACGTGCGCGGTTGATTCACCTCATTTTGAACTCTAAATTGAAAGTTACGGATGATTTAGTGTGGACATTTCAAGTTGATCAGCCAGTTAAAATGAACATTCTCAACTGATCATTTGTGCTCCTAGAGTAAAGGCTTATAATGAAGCATAATGCATGGCATCACGCATTTTGGGATACATTGGATTACTTGTAGGTTTTGGACGTTGCTCTTTCAGTCTCAAATGTTGTCACAATATAGAAAATTGAGCTAGCTTAACATGGGCGTTGGAGTCATGTCATTTTGAGCTCTAATTAAAAGTTAAAGGGGATTTAGGGCGGATATGTCAAATTGATCAGCTAGTTAAAATGATCGTTCTAAACTGATCATTGGTTCTACTTGAGTAAAGGCTCATAAACGAAGCATAATGCATGGCATTACGTAGTCAGGGATTGATTGGATTAGTTGGAGGCTTTATGGTAGCTATTTTGGTAAAAAAAAATTGGCATAATATAGAAAATTGAGCTAGTTCAACTTGGGCGTTGGTTTCATGTAATTCTAAACTCTAAACAAAAAGTTACAAACATTTACTACGGACATAGCAAGTTGATCGGCCAGTTGAAATGATTATTCTAAACTGATCACTGGTGCTCCTTGATTAATGGCTTATAAATGAAGCATAATGGATGGCATCAGACAGTTTGGGATAGAATGGATTACTTGGACGCTTTGTCATAGCATTTTGGTCTTAAAGTTTGTCACAACATAGAAATTGAGCTAGCTTAACATGCACGTTGGATTCTAGTCATTTTAGACTCGTAATCAAAAGTTACAGACGATTTAGTGTGGACATATCAAGTTGATCGGCCAGTTAAAATTATCATTCTAAACTGATCACTGGTACTCCTTGAGTAAAGGCTTATAAATGAAGCATAATGCATAGCATCGCGCATTTTGGGATACATTGGATTACTTGCGAGGCTTTGACGTTGCTCTTTCAGTCTCAAATATTGTCACAATATATAAAGTTGAGCTAGCTTAACGTGTGTGTTGGATTCGTGTCATTCTGAACTCTAAATCAGAAGTTAAAAACGATGTAGTGCGGACATGTATAATTGATCAGCTATTTAAAATGATCATTCTAAACTGATCATTGGTGCTCCTTGAGTAAAGGCTTATAAATGAATCACAAGCATGGCATCACGCAGTTTGGGATAGATTTGATTACTTGGAGGCTCTGTCATAGCTATTTCGGTTTCAAATTTTGTCATAATATAAAAAATTGAGCTTAACATGGGTATTGGATTTGTGGGCATTCTAAACTGATCATTGTTGTTACTTGAGTAAAGTCTTATAAGTGAAGTATAATGCATGGTGTCACGTAGTAATGGATGACTGGATTAGTTGGAGGGTTTGTCGTAGCTATTTCGTCTTAAATTTGCTTACAATATAGAAAATTGAGCTAGCTTATCGTGGGCATTGGATTCGTGTAATTTTGGACTCTAAATAAAAAGTTACGGATGATTTAGTGCCAAAATGTCAAGTTGATCGGCCAGTTAAATTTATCATTCTAAACTGATCACTGTTGCTCTTTGATTAATGGCTTATAAAATTAAGCATAATACATGGTATCACGCAGTATGGGATAAATTTGATCACTTGGAGGCTTTGTCATAGCTCTTTTCAATCTTAAATGTTGTCACAATATGGAAAATTTACCTATCTTAACGTGGGCGTTGGAGTCATGTCAATTTGAGATCTAATTAAAAGTTAAAGACAATTTATTGTGGACATATCTAGTTGATCAGCTAGTTAAAATAATCATTCTAAACTGGTCATTGGTGCTACTTGAGTAAAGGCTTATAAATGAAGCATAATGCATGGCATCACTCATTTTGGGAAACATTGGATTACTTGGAGGCTTTAACGTTGCTCATTCAGTCTCAAATGTTGTCACAATATAGAAAATTGAACTAGTTTAACGTGGGCGTTGGATTCGTGCCACTTTGAACTCTAAATCAACTGTTACGGACGATTTAGTGCGGAAATATCAAGTTTATCGGCCAGTTAAAATGATCATTCTAAACTGGTCTATGGTGCTCCTTCAGTAATGGCTTATAAATGAAGCATAATGCATGGCATCACGCAGTTTGGGATAGAAGGGATTACTTGGAGGCTTTGTCGTTGCTATTTCAGTCTTAAATTTTGTCACAATATTGAAAATTGAGCTAGCTTAACATGCACATTGGATTCACGTCATTTTGAACTCTAAATAGAAATTTATAGAAGATTTAGTGTAGACATGTCAAATTGATCAGCCAGTTAAAATGGTGATTTTAAATTGATCATTTGTGCTCTTTGAGTAAAGGCTTATAAATGAAGCATAATGCATGGCATCACGCATTTTGGGATACATTGGATTATTTGGAGACTTTGATGTTGCTCTTTCATTCTCAAATGTTGTCACAGTATAGAAAATTGATAAAGGCAGATGGACATAATCTTTGCATGAAAACATGACAATCATGACTTTTCATCCCTGTAAATTTGCCTTCAATAGTATCGACAATTACAAAGATTAGATGTGATCCGTCTGGAAATTTGACACTATGCTTAATCCACTCAAAGAACTCGTCTTTTTCATGCGCATCCAATCGGAATGCGAGAGACAATGATTTTCCATTTGACATTACATGTAGTTCCTTCCGGGAACAAATATCTGGCAAATCCAATCTATTTTTCAAATTATCTTTCGTTTTTCCTTACACATTTAGAACAGTATTCATTATGTTGTCGAAAATATTCTTTTCAATGTGCATGACATCTATATTATGGCGCAACAAATGGTCCTATCTTCAATGGTCATTCAAAACTGATCATTGGTGCTCCTTGAGTAAAGGCTTATAAATGAAGCATAATGCATGGCATCATGCACTTCAGAATAATTGGAGTACTTGAAGGCTTTGGCTTAGCTCTTTCAGTCACAAATGTTGTCACAATACGGAAAATTGAGTTAGCTTAACATGGATGTTGGATTCATGTCATTTTGAGCTCTAAATCGAAAGTTAAATACGATTTAGTGCGGAACTATCAATTTGTTCAGCTAGTTAAAAGGATCATTCTAAACTGATCATTATTGCTCATTGAGTGAAGGCATAAACATGAAGCATAATGCATATCATCACGCAGTTTGGGATAGATTGGATTACTTGGCGGCTTTACTGTAGCTATTTTGATCTTAAATTTTTCCAGAATATAGAAATTTAGATAGCTTAACGTGGGTGTTGAATTCGTGTCATTTTGACCTCTAAATCAAAAGTTACTAACGATTTAGTGCGGACATGTCAAGGTGATCTGCCATTTAAAATGATCATTCTAAATTGGTCATTGGTGCTCGTTGATTAATGGCTTATAAATAAAGCATAATGCATGGCATATCGCAGTTTAGTATACATTGGATTACTTGGAGGCTTTGTCGTAGCTCTTTCAGTCTTAAATATTGTCACAATATGGAAAATTTAGCTAGAATAATGTGGGCGTTGGAGTCATGTTATTTTCAGCTCTAATTAATAGTTAAAGACGTTTTAGTGAGGACATGTCAAGTTGATCATGTAGTTAAATGATCACTTTAAACTTGGTGTTCCTTGAGTAAATGCTAATAAATGAAGCATAATGCATGACATCACACAGTTTGGGATAGATTGGATTGCTTGGGGGCTTTGTCGTTGCTATTTCAGTTTTAAATTTTGTCACAATATAGAAAATTGAACATGCTTAACGTGGGTGTTGGATTCGTGTCATTATGAACTCTAAATAAAAATTTATGCATGATGAAGTGTGGACATGTCAAGTTGATCGTCTAGTTAAAATGATCATTCCAAACTGATCATTGGTGCTCCATGAGTAAAGGTTTATAAATAAAGCATATTGCATGGCATCATGCATTTTGGGATACATTGGATTACTTGAAGGATTTGTTTTAGCTCTTTCAGTCTCAAATGTTGTCACAATATGGAAAATATAGGTAGCTTAACATCCAACTGAAGGCGTGGGTGTTGGATTCATGTCATTTTGATCTCTAAATCAAAAGTTAAAGAAGATTTAGTGCGGACATCTCAATTTGATCAGCTAGTTAAAATGATCATTCTAAGCTGATCCTTGGTGCTCATCGAGTGAAGGCGTATAAATGAAGCATAATTCATATCACCACACAATTCGGGATAGATTGGATTACTTGGAGGCTTTTTGTAGCTATTTCGATCTTATATTTTGTCATAATATAGAAATTGAGCTAGATTAACGTGGGTGTTGGATTCGTGTCATGTTGACGTCTAAATCATAATTTGCTGACAATTTAGTGTGGATATATCAAGTTGATCTGCCAGTTAAAATGATCATTCTAATCTGATCATCGGTGCTCCTTGATAAATGGCTTATAGATAAAGAATGATGCATGGCATCACGTAGTTTGAGATACATTGGATAACTTGGAGGCTTTGTTGTAGCTCTTTAAGTCTTAAATATTGTCATAATATGGAAAATTGAGCTAGCTTAATGGGGGCGTTGGAGTCATGTCATTTTGAGCGCTTTGTTGTAGCTCTTTAAGTCTTAAATATTGTCATAATATGGAAAATTGAGCTAGCTTAATGGGGGCGTTGGAGTCATGTCATTTTGAGCTCTAATTAAAAGTTAAAGACGATTTAGTGCGGACATGTCAAGTTGATCAGCTAGTTAAATGATCATTCTAAACTTGGTGTTCCTTGAGTAATGCATGGCATCACGCAGTTTGGGATACATATGATTATTTGGAGGCTTTGCCATAGCCACCACTTTGGTCTTAAATTATATCACAATATAGAAAATTGATCAAGCTTAACGTGGGCGTTGGATTCTTGTTATTCTGAACTCTAAATCAAAAGTTACGGACGATTTAGTGTGGACATGTGAAATTGATCGGCCAATTAAAATGATCATTCTAAGCTGATCATTGGTGATACTTCAATAAAGGCTTATAAATGAAGCATAAGGCATGGCATCATGAAGTTTGGGATAGAGTGCATTACTTTGAGGCTTTGTCTAGCTCTTTCAGTCTCAAATGTTGTCACAATATGGAAATTTGAGCTAGCTTAACGTAGGATTCATTTCAAGTTGATCGGGTTTTGAAATGATCATTCGAAATTGATCATTAGTGCTCCTTGAATAAAGCATAATGCATGGCATCATGCAGTTTGGGGTAAATTGCATTACTTTGAGGCATTATCTAGCTTTCTCAGTCTTAAATGCTGTCACAATATGGAAAATTGAGCTAGCTTAATGTGGGCGTTGGATTCATGTCATCTTGAGCTCTAAATAAAAAGTTAAAGACCATTAAGAGTGGACATGTCAAGTTTAACAGCTAGTTAAAATGACCGTTCAAAACTGATCGTTGGTGATCAGGCATTTGGGGATGTACTGGCTTTGTTGTAGCTATTTTGGTCATAAAATTTTGTTACAATATAGAAAATTGAGCTAGCTTAACATGGGTGTTCGATTCATGTCATTTTGAGCTCTAAATCGATAGTTAAAGACTATTTAGTGCACACATGTTAAGTTGATCAGCTAGTTAAAAACATCATTCTAACATGATCACTGGTGCTCCTTGAGTAAAGCCAAATAAATGAAGTGTAATGGATAACATCACGCATTTTGGGATAGATTGGATTACTTGGAGGCTTTTTGTAGATATTTTGGTTTTAAATTTTGTTACAATATATAAAATTGAGTGATCTTAACGTGGGCGTTGGATTCGGGTCATTCTAAACTCTAAATCAAAATTTACAAACGATTTAGTGCTGGCATGTGAAATTGATCGGCTAGTCAAAATATATCATAATGCATGGCATCTCGAAGTTTGGGTTACATTGGTTACTTGGAGGCCATGTCATAGCTCTTCGAGTCTGAAATGTTGTCACAATGTGTAAAGTTGAGCTAGCTTAACGTGTTCATTGGATTCATGTCATTTTGAGCTCTAAATCAAAATTTAAAGACGATTTAGAGCATATATGTTAAGTTGAACAGCTAGTTAAAAAATCATTCTAAACAGATCATTGGTGCCCCTTGAGTAAACCCTTATAAATGAAGCATAATGCATAGCATCACGCCTTTTGGGATAGATTGGATTACTTTGAGGCTTTGTTGTAGCTATTTCAGTCTTAAAATTTGTCACAATATAGAAAATTGAGGTAGGTTAACGTGGACGTTAGATTCGTGTCACTCTGAACTCTAAATCAGAAGTTAGGACGATTTAATGCTGACATGTGAAATTGATAGGCCAGTTAAAATGATCATTCTAAACTGATCATTGGTCCTTCTTTAAAGGCTTTTAAATGAAGCATAATACATTGCATCATGCAGTTTGGGATACAATGGATTACTTGGAGGCTTTGTCGTAGCTCTTTCCGTCCAAAATGTTGTCACAATATCGAAAATTGAGCTAGCTTATCGTCAGCGTTAGATTCATGTTATTTTGAGATCTAAATCTAAAGTTAAAGACGATTTAGTGTAGATATGTCAAGTTGTTCAGTTAGTTATATGATCATTCTAAATGGATCATTGGTGCTCCTTGAGAAAAGCCTAATAAATTAAGCATAATGCATGGCATCACGCATTTTGGGATAGATTGGATTACTTGGAGGTTTTGTCGTAGCTCTTTTGGTCTTAAAATTTTGTCTCAATGTAAAAAATTAAGTTAGGTTAACGTATGCGTTGCATTCATTTCATTTCGAATTCTAAATCAAAAGTTATGCACTATTTAGTGTGGGCTTGTCAAATTAATTGGCGAGTTAAAATTATCATTCTAAACTGATCATTGGTGCTCCTTCTGTAAGGGCTTATAAATGCAGCATAATGCATGGCATCTCGAAGTTTGGGATACATTAGATTACTTGAAGACCTTGTCATAGCTCTGCCAGTCTGAAATGTTGTCACAATATGGAATTTTGAGCTAGCTTAACATGGGCGTTGGATTCAAGTTATTTTGAGCTCTCAATCAAAAGTTAAAAACGATTTAGTGCAGACATGTCAAGTTGATCAGATATTTAAAATGATCATTCTAAAATGATCATTAGTGCTCCTTGAGTAAATTCTTATAAATATATCATAATGCATAGCATCACGCAGTTTAGGATAGATTAGACTGCTTGGAGGACTTGTCATAGCAATTTCTGTCTTTAATTTTTTCACAATATAGAAAATTGGGTTAGCTTAACATGGGCGTTGGATTAATGTCATTCTGACCTCTAAATCAAAAGTGCGGACATGTCGAGTTGAACGGCCATATAAAATGATCATTATAAATTCGTCAATGGTGCTCCTTGAGTGAAGGCTTATAAGTGAAGCATAATGCATGGCATTATGAAGTTCAGGATAGATTAGATCGCTTGGTGGCCTTGTAAAAGCTATTTCTATCTTAAATGTTTTCACAATATAGAAAATTGAGTTAGCTTAACGTAAGCATTGGATTCGTGTCATTCTAACCTCTAAATAAAAAGTTATGGATGATTTAATGTGAACATGTCAAGTTGATCGGCCAGTTAAAATGATCATTCTAAACTGATCATTGGTGATCCTTGAATAAAAGCTTATAAATGAAGAATAATGCATGCCATCACGAAGTTTCGGATAGATTGCATTACTTTGCGGATTTGTCTAGCTCTCTTTCAATCTCAAATGTTGTCAGAGTATGGAAAGTTGAAATAGCTTAACATGGAGTTGGATTCATGTCATCTTGAGCTCTTAATAAAAAATAAAAGACGGCTTAGTGTGGACATGTCAAGTTGATCAGCTAGTTAAAATAATATTTCTAAATTGATCATTAGTGCTCCTGTAGTAAAGGCTTATAAATCAAGCATAATGCATGGTATCACGCAGTTTGGGATAGATTGGATTACTAAAAGGATTTGTGATAGTTATTTCGATCTTATATTTTTCCCAATATAGAAACTGAGGTAGCTTAACGTGGGCGTTGGATTCGTGTCATTCTGACCTCTAAATCAAAAGTAATGGACGATTTAGTGTGGACATGTCAAGTTGATTGGCCATATAAAATGATCATTATATATTGGTCATTGGTGCTCCTTGAGTAAAGGCTTATAAGTGAAGCATAATGCTTGGCATCACGCAATTTAGGATAGATTAGATCGCTTGGAGGCCTTGTAAAGGCTATTTCTGTCTTAAATGTTTTCACAATATAGCAAATTGAGTTAGCTTAACGTAAGCGTTGGATTCGTGTCATTCTGACCTCTAAATCAAAAGTTATGGATGATTTAGTGTGAACATGTCAAGTTGATCAGCCAGTTAAAAATGTCATTCTAAATTGATCATTGGTGATGCTTGAGTAAAAGCTTATAAATGAAGAATAATGCATGCCAATACGCCGTTTGGGATAGATTGCATTACTTTCAGGCTTTGTCTAGCTCTCTTTCAATCTCAAATGTTGTCAAAGATTGGAAAATTGAAATAGCTTAACGTGGGAGTTGGATTCATGTCGTCTTGAGCTCTTAATAAAAAATAAAAGACGATTTAGTGCGGACATATCAAGTTGATCAGCTAGTTGAAATAATATTTCTAAACTGATCATTGGTGCTCCTGTAGTAAAGGCTTATAAATCAAGCATAATGCATGACATCACGCAGTTTGGGATAGATTGGATTACTTGGAGGCTTTGTGATAGTTATTTCTATCTTGAATTTTTTTCACAATATAAAAAATTGAGCTAGATTAACGAGGGTGTTGGATTCATGTTAGTTTGAATTGTAAATCAACAGTTACATAGGATTTATTGCGGACATGTCAAGTTGATCAGCTATTTAAAATGATCATTCTAAACTGATCATTGGTGTTCCTTGAGTAAACGCTTATAAATAAATCATAATGCATAACATCGCGCAGTTTGGGATAGATAGATTGCTTGGAGGCATTGTCATTGAAATTTCTGTCTTAAACATTTTCACAATATAGAATATTGAGTTAGCTTAACGTGGGTGTTGGATTCATGTCATTCTGACCTCTAAATCAAAATTTGTGGACGATTTAGTGCGGACATGTCAAGTTGGTCAGCCATATAAAATGATCATTATAAATTGGTCAATGGTGCTCCTTGAGTAAAGACTTATAGGTGAAGCATAATTCATGGTATCACGCAGTTTGGGATAGATTGCATTACTTTGAGGCTTTGTGTAACAACCGCATCTGGTGGGAAGGCTGGGAAGTAAGGATTGGGGGAATCCGGATGTAGTTGGTCGAGCTAGGCTGGCCATAATCACCGAGTTCCATAAATCACGGGCAAGTCGGAGCTTTTCGGTGCCTGATCAAGACTCAGGTTGGCTGGCCGGGTTTATCACAGCTTGGTCTGAGAATTTTGGGACTTGGTCAGAATTTGGACAGATTGTCCAAGTTATTCGGGACTTAGTTGGATTTCGGACAGATTGTCCGAGTTATTTGGGACTTGGTTGGATTTCGGACAGTGTTGGTCCGAGTTATTCGGGACATGGTCGGATTTGGACAGGTTTCCCGAGATACTCGGGACCTGGTCGGATTCGGACAGGTTTCCCGAGATACTCGGGACCTGGTCGGATTCGGACAGCATTGGTGGGGAGCCAATAGTTGGTCGAGAGGGCCAGTGCGCGGGAGCGGTTATTCAGCCTGATGCGCAGGAACGGTTACCCGGTTCCCAGCGCTTGGTCGAGATGCGGGAATGGTTACTCGGCCTGATGGGCAGGAATGGTTACCCGGTCCCGAACGTTTGGTCGAGACGCATGAACGGTTACTTGGGCAGTTATCCGAGAGTTCTATAAATAGAACCCGCACCCACTCATTCACTCTTTTCGCGCGAGAGAACTCAGAGAGGAAGAGAAATTGTGAGTGAAATCCCAAGAGGGAAAGAAGGTGCCGAGTCTTTGCGACTGTGGTCGAGTCTGTATGAACCGTGGTCGAGTCTGTACAAACCATGGTCGAGTATGTACGAGCCGTGGTCAAGTCTGTGTGACTGTGATCAAGTTTAGGCAAGCTTTTCCGGAAATTTCAGAGCAAGAGGTGTTAGATTACCTGATTTCCAAGAAATCTAAGGTGAGTATGTTGTCTGATTGATTGATAGTATGTTGTCTGATTGATTGTGTGCTTGTCATGATCGCTCTATTGGCTGTCCGTGAGTTTGACTTACCCGACTCGATGGTCCAGATGGGACATGTGCTTGGGGCTGTGATGCTCGGCAAAGCTTGCCGATTGCGGGAGGACTGGTCGATAGGCATGGGTGAATTGCACGTGATGGTTCTGTTCTGATAAGTACTTAGACTGTGATTCGATGTGCGGATCGATTTTAGACTATGGCTCAGTGAGACGGGATGACCACTCTCACTAAGCAATTATGTTGCTTATACCTCCATTTTTGGACGCAGGTTCTGAGACTAACCATGGTGTTGGTCGAGATGTCTGACCTGGCCGCGAGACTAAGGCTAAGGAGGAAGGGATGGTAGGGTTGGGTAAATCGATCTAGTAAATTGTAATACATTATTAGCAAATGTTCAATTACACTAGAATCGATTTATTAATATAGGTTTCTGTTTAACTCAACCCTTGCTCATGCTAAAACGGAATAACCGAACCTCAAACGCGAAAAATTCTAAGTAAAATCGTAAGTCTAACCCGGGTAAGTATGAAAATCTGGGTTAGGGCTTTACACTTTTTCTAACTCTTTCAGTCTCAAATGTTTTCATAGTATGAAAAATTGAAATATGTTAATGTGGGCATTGGATTCATGTCAACTTGAGCTGTAAATAAAAAAATCAAAGACAATTTGGTACGGAAATGTCAAGTTGATCAGCTAGTTAAAATAATACTTCTAAACTTAGCATTTGTGCTCTTGTAGTAAAGGCATATAAATCAAGCATAATGCATGGCATCACGCAGTTTGGGATAGATTGAATTATGTGGAGGCTTTGTCATAGTTATTTTGATCTTAAATGTTTGAACAATATAGAAAATTGAGCTAGCTTAACGGGGGTGTTGGATTCATGTCATTTTGAACTGTACATAAAAATTTACGGACGATTTAGTGCGGACATGTCAAATTGATCAGCTAGTTCAAATTATCATTATAAACTGATCATTGGTGCTCCTTGAGCAAAGGCTTATAAATAAAGCATAATGCATAGCATCACGTTGTTTGGGATAGATTAGATTACTTGGAGGCTTTATCATAGCAATTTCTGTCTTAAATTTTTTCACAACATAGAAAATTGAGATAGCTTAACGTGAGCATTGGATTTGTTTCATTCTGAACACTAAATCAAAAGTTATGGACAATTTAGTGCGGACATGTCAAGTTGATCGGTTAGTTTAAATGATCATTCTAAACTGATCATTGGTGCTGCTTGAGTAAAGGGTTATAAATGAAGAATAATGGATGCCATCACGCAGTTTGGGATAGATTGCATTACTTTGATACTTTATCTAGCTCTTTCAATCTCAAATGTTGTCACAGTATAGAAAATCGAAATAGCTGAACTTGAGCGCTGGATTCATGTCATCTTGAGTTCTAAATAAAAAATAAAAGACGATTTTGTGCGGACATGTGAAGTTGATTAGCTAGTTAAAATCATACTTATAAACTGATCATTGGTGCTCCTGTAGTAAAGGCTTATAAATCAAGCATAAATCATGGCATCACGCAGTTTGGGATAGATTGGCTTACATGCAGGCTTTGTCATAGTTATTTCAATCTTATATTTTGAAACAATATAAAAAATTGAGCTAGCATAATGTAGGTGTTGAATTCATGTCATTTTGAACTGTAATTCAAAAGTTACGGACAACTTAGTGCGGACATGTCAAGTTTATCAGCTAGTTAAAATGATCATTCTAAACCGATCATTGGTGCTCCTTGAGCAAAGGCTTATAAATAAAGCATAATGCATAGCATCACGCTGTTTGGGACAGATTAGATTGCTTGAAGGCTTTGCCATAGTAATTTCTGTGTTAAATTGTTTCAAAGTATAGAAAATTGAGTTAGCTTAACTTGGCCGTTGGATTCGTGTCATTCTTACCTCTAACTCAAAAGTTATGGAAGATTTAGTACGGACATGTGAAGTTGATCGGCCAGTTAAAATTACCATTCCAAACAGATCATTGGTGATCCTTGAGTAAAGGCTTATAAATAAAGCATAATGCATAGCATCACGCAATTTGAGATAGATTAGATTGCTGGGAGGCTTTGTCATAGTAATTTATGTCTTAAATTTTTTCATAATATAGAAAATTGAGTTAGCTTAACATGGGCGTTAGATTCGTGTCACTCTGACCTCTAAATTAAAAGTTATGGACGATTTAGTGCGGCCATTTCAAGTTGATTGGCAAGTTAAAATGATCATTCGAAACCAATCGTTTTGGGAGAATACTGCATGCCATCATACAGTTTGGGAGATTGCAGTACTCTGAGGCTTTGTCTAGCACTTTCAATCTCAAATGATTTCACACTATGGAAAATTAAAATAGCTTAACGTGGGCGCTAGATTCATGTCATCTTGTGCTCTAAATAAAAAATAAAAGACGATTTAGTGCGGACATGTCAAGTTGATCAGCTAGTTAAAATGATCGGAAAGTTAAAAATGATCAGCTAGTTAAAATGATCGGAAAGTTATAAATGAAGAATAATGCATGCCATCATACAGTTTGGGAGATTGCATTACATTGAGGCTTTGTCTAGCTCTTTCAATCTCAAATATTGTCACAGTATGGAAAATTAAAATAGCTTAACGTGGGCGCTAGATTCATGTCATCTTGTGCTCTAAATAAAAAATAAAAGACGATTTAGTGCGGACATGTCAAGTTGATCAGCTAGTTAAAATGATCGGAAAGTTAAAAATGATCAGCTAGTTAAAATGATCGGAAAGTTATAAATGAAGAATAATGCATGCCATCATACAGTTTGGGAGATTGCATTACATTGAGGCTTTGTCTAGCTCTTTCAATCTCAAATATTGTCACAGTATGGAAAATTAAAATAGCTTAACGTGGGCGCTAGATTCATGTCATCTTGTGCTCTAAATAAAAAATAAAAGACGATTTAGTGCGGACATGTCAAGTTGTCAGCTAGTTAAAATAATACTTCTAAACTGATGATTGGTGCTTCTGTAGTAAAGGCTTATAAATCAAGCATAAATCATGGCATCACGCAGTTTGAGATATATTGGATTTCTTGGAGGCTTTGTCATAGTTATTTCGACCTTAAGCTTTTTCACAATATAGAAAATTGAGCTAGCATAACGTGGGTGTTGGATTCATGTCATTTTGAACTGTAAATCAAAAGTTGACCTAGAAATTTCGGTCTTAAATGTTGTTCACAATATAAAATATTGAACTAGCTTAATGTGGGCGTTGGATTCATGTCATCCTGAACTCTAAATCAAAAGTTACATACAATTTAGTGCGGCCATGTCAAGTTGATCGCCCATTTAAATTGATCATTCTGAACTAGAAAGACTTACAAATAAGCATAATGCATGACATCACGCAGTTTGGGATAGGTTGAATTACTTGGAGGCTTTGCATAGCTATTTCGATCTTAAATTTTTCACAATATAGAAATTGAGCTAGCTTAACGTGGGTGTTGGATTCGTGTCATTTTGAAATCGAAATTAAAAGTTACGAACGATTTAGTGCCGACATCACAAGTTGATCGGCCAGTTAAAATGATTATTTTAAACTGATCATTGGTGCTCCTTCAGTAAAGGCTTATAAATGAAGCAGTATGCATGGCATCACATAGTTTGGGATACATTGGTGTACTTGTAGGCTTTATTGTAGCTCTTTCAGTCTCAATAGTTGTCACAATATAGAAAATTGAGCTAGCTTAACATTGTCATTGGATTCGTGTTATTTTGAACTCTATATCAAATGTTAAAGAGGATTTAGTGCGGATGTGACAAGTTGATCAGCTAGTTAAAATGATCATTCTAAACTGATCATTGGTTCTCCTTGAGTAAAGGATTATTAATCAAGCATAATGCATGACATCACGCAGTTTGGGATGGATTAGATTACTTGGAGGCCTTTTTGTTGCTAATTTGGACTTAAATTTTTTTATAATATCGAAAATTGAACTAGCTTAAAGTGCGCGTTGGATTCGTGTCATTTTGAACTCTAAATCCAAAGTGACGGGCGATTTTGTGCGGAAATGTGAAGATGATTGGCTAGTTATAATGATCATTCAAAACGGATCATTGGGGCTCCTTTGGTGAAGGCTTATAAATGAAGCATAATGCATGACATCACGCAGTTTGGGATACATTGGATTACTTTGAGGCTTTGTCCAGCTCTTTTAGTCTCAAATGTTTTCCCAAAATGGAAAATTGACCTAGCTTAATGTGGGCGGTTGATTCATGTCATCTTGATCTCTAAATCAAATTTAAAAGAAAATTTAGAGCAGATATGTCAAGTTTATCAACTAGTTAAAATAATCATTTTAAAACTGATAATTGGTGCTACTTGAGTAAAGGCTTATATATGGAGCATAATGCATGGCATCTTGCCGTTGAGGATACATTGGATTACTTGGAGGCTTTGTAGTAGCTCTTTCAGTCTCAAATGTTGTCACAATATGGAAAATTGAGTTAGCTTACCGTTGGCATTAGATCAAAAGTTAAAGACAATTTAGTGCAGACATGTCAAGTTGATCTGTTAGTTAAAATTATCATTTTAAACAGATCATTTGTGATCCTTGAGAAAAGGCTTTTAAATAAAGCATAATTTATGGCATCACAGAGTTTGGGATACATTGATTACTTGGAGGCTTTGTCGTATCCCTTACAGTCTCAAATCTTGTAACAATATTGAAAATTGAGATACCTTAACATGGTCGTTGGATTCATTTCATTTTGAGATCTAAATCAAAAGTTATAGACGATTTAGTGCGTACATGTCAAGTTGTTGAGCTAGTTAAAATGATCATTCTAAATTGATCATTGGTGCTCCTTGACTAAAAGCTAATAAATGAAGAATAATATATAACATCACGCAGTTTGGGATAGATTGGATTACTTGGAGGCTTTTTGTTGCTAATTTGATCTTAAATTTTATCACAATATTGACAATTATGCTAGGTTCATGTGCACGATGGATTCGTGTCATTTTGAACTCTAAATAAAAAAATGCAGAAGATTTAGTTTGGACATTTCAAGTTGATAAGCTAGTTAGATAATTATTCTAAACTTATCATTGGTGCTCCTTGGGTAAACGCTTATAAATGAAGCATAATTCATGGTATCACGCACTTTAGGATAGATTGGATTTATTGGGGCTTAAAGTTTTTCAAAATATAGAAAACTGATTTAGCTTAACGTGATCGTTAGATTCGTGTCATTATGACTTCTAAATCAAAGGTTATGGATGATTTTGTGCGGAAATGTAAAGTTCATCGGCCAGTTAAAACGATCATTTTAAACTGATCGTTGGTGCTCCTTGAGTAAAGACTTATAAATGAAGCATAAAGCATGGCATCACACAATTTGGGATAGATTGAATTACTTTGATTCTTTGTCTAGCTCTTTCAGTCTCAAATGTTTTCACAATATGGAATATTGAGCTATTTTAACTATGGTCATCATGTCATCTTTAGCTCTAAAGAAAAAGTAAAAGACGATTTAGTGCGGACATGTCAAGTTGATCAACTAGTTAAAATTATCATTCTAAACTGACAACTTGTGCTCCTTGAGTAAAGGCTTATAAATTAAGTATAATGCATGGCATCACACAGTTTTCGATAGATTGGATTACTTGGAGGCTTTGCATAGTTATTTCGATCTTAAATTTTGTCACAAAATAGAAAATTAAACTAGCTTAAAGTTCGTGTAGGATTCGTGTCATTTTTTAACTCTAAATCAAAAGTTTTGGACGATTTAGTGTAGACATGGCAAGTTGATCGGACTGGTGCTACTTGGGTAAAGGCTTATAAATTAAGCATAATGCATGGCATCACGCAGTTTGGGATACATTAGATTACTTCGAGGCTTTGTCGAGCTCTTTCAGTCTCAAATTTTGTCACATAATGGAAAATTGACATAGCTTTACGTGGGCGGTTGAATCATGTCATCTTGATCTCTAAATAAAACGCAAAAGAAGATATAAAGCTGGCATGTCAAGTTTATCAGCTAGTTAAAATAATCATTCTAAGCTGATAATTGGTGCCACTTGAGTAAATGCTTATAAATAGAGCATAATGCAAGGCATCTCGCAGTTTAGGATACATTGGATTAATTGGAGGCTTTGTAGTAGCTCTTTCAGTCTCAAATGTTGTAACAATATGGAAAATTGAGCTAGCTTAACGTGGGCGTTAGATAAAAAGTTAAAGACGATGTAGTGCACACATGTCAAGTTTATCTGCTAGTTAAAATGATCATTCTAAACTGATCATTGGTGCTCCTAGAATAAAGGCTTATAAATGAGCAATAATGCATGGCATCACGCAGTTTTGGATATATTGGATTACTTGGATGCTTTTGTCGTATCTCTTTCAGTCTCAAATGTTGTCACAAGATAGAAAATTGAGCTTGCTTAACGTGGGTGTGGGATTCGTGTCATTCTAAACTCTAACTCAAAAGTTATGGACGATTTTGTGCGGACATCTCAAGTTCATCGGCCAGTTAAAATGATCATTCTAAGCTGATCATTGGTGCTCCTTGAGTAAAGGTTTATAAATAAAGCATAATGCATGTCACCACGTAGTTTGGTATAGATTGGATTACCTGGAGGCTTTTTCGTTGCTAATTTGGTGTTAAATTTTATCACAATATAGAAAATTAAGTTAGGTTAACATGCGCGATGGATTCGTGTCATTTTGAACTCTAAATTAAAAAATACAGAAGATGATTATTTCAACTTGATAAGCTAGTTAAGACGATTATTCTAAACTGATCATTGGTGCTCGTTGGGTAGAGGCTATATATGAACCATAATGCATGTTATCACACAGTTTAGGATAGATTGGATTTCTTGGAGGCTTTGTCGTACCTATTTCGGTCTTAAATTTTTTTCAAAATAAATAAAATGATTTAGCTTAACATGGGCGTTAGATTCGTGTCATTCTGAACTCTAAATCAAAAGTTATGGAAGACTTTTTGTGGAGATGTCAAATTGATCGGCCAGTAAAACGATCATTTTAAACTGGTCATTGGTGCTCCTTGAGTAAACACTTATAAATGAAGCATAATGCATGGCGTCACGTAGTTTGGGATACATTGGATTACTTGGAGGATTTGTCGTGGCTCTTTCTGTCTCAAATTTTGTTACAATATAGAAAATTGAGCTAGCTTATCATTGGCGTTGGACTCATGTCATTTTGAGATCTAGATAAAAAGGTAAAGATGATGTCAAGTTGATCAGCTAGTTAAAATGAGCATTCTAAACTGATCATTGGTGCTACTTAAGTAAAGGCTTATAAATGAAGAATAATTCATTGCATCATAATGTTTTAGATAGATTGGATTACTTGTAGGCTTTTTTGTTGCTATTTTAGTGTTAAATTTTGTCCCAATATTGAAAATTGAACTACCTTTACGTGGGCATTGGATTCGTGTCCTTCATAACTCAAAATTAAAAGTTACGGACGATTTAGTGCGGACAAGTCAAGTTGACCCGCCAGTTAAAATGATCATTCTAAACTGATCATTACTGCTCCTTGAGTAATGGCTTATAAATGAATCGTAATGCATGGCTTCACACAGTTTGGGATACATTGTATTACCTGTAGGCTTTTTCATAGCTATATCAATCTCAAATGTTGTCATCTCAAATGTTGTCAAAATATCGAAAATTAAGATAGCTTAAAGTGGGCATTGGACTCATGTCATTTTTAGTTATAAATCAAAATATAAAGATGATTTATTGCGGACATGAAAGTTGATTAGCTAGTTAAAATTATCATTTTAAATAATCATTGGTGCTCCTTCAGTAAAGGCTTATAAATGAAGCATAATGTGTGGCATCCCGCTGTTTGGGATAGATTGGATTACTTGGAGGCTTTTTCCTAGCTATTTCTGTGTTAGATTTTGTCAAAATATAAAAATTGTGCGAGTTTAACGTGGGCGTTGGATTCATATCATTTTGAACCATAAATTAAAATTTAGTGATTATTCAGTGCGGACATGTCAAGTTGATCGGCCAATTAAAATGATCAATTTAAATTGATCGTTGTTGCTCCTTGAGTAAAGGCTTATAAATGAAGCATAATGCGTGTCATTGGTGCTCCTTCAGTAAAGGTTTATAAATGAAGCATAATGTGTGGCATCACGCTGTTTGGGATAGATTGGATTACTTGGAGGCTTTTTCCTAGGTATTTCCGTCTTAAATTTTGTCAAAATATAAAAAATTGAGCAAGCTTAAGGTGGGAGTTGGATTCATATCATTTTGAACCCTAAATTAAAAGATAGTGAAGATTTAGTCCGGACATGTCAAGTTGGTTGGCCAATTAAAATGATCATTCTAAACTGATCATTGGTGCTCCTTGAGTAAAGGCTTATAAATGAAGCATAATGCGTGTCATCGGGGAGTTTGTGATAGATTGGATTACTGGGAGGCTTTGTCATAGTTTTTTCGATCTCAAATTTTGTCACAATATAGAAAATTGAGCGAGTTTAAAGTGGGTGTTTGATTTGTATCATTTTGAACTCTAAATAAAAAGTTACTGACGATTTAGTGCGGAGATGTCAAGTTGATCGGAGAGTGAAAATGATCATTCTAAACTGATCATTGGTGCTCATTGAGTAAAGGCTTATAAACAAAGCATAATGCAGTTTGGGATACATTGGATTACTTCGACGCTTTGTCGCAGCCCTTTCAGCCTCAAATGTTGTCACAATATAAAAAAATTGAGCTTGCTTAGTGTGGGCGTTGGATTTGTGTGATTCTGAACACTAACTCAAAATTTACAGACTATTTAGTGCGGACATCTCAAGTTGATCGGCCAGTTAAAATGATCATTCTAAACTGATCATTGGTGGTCCTTGAGTAAAGGTTTATAAATAAAGCATAATGCATGTCATCACGCTGTTTGGGATATATTGGATTACTTGGAGGTTTTTTTGTTGCTAATTTGGTCTTCTATTTTATCACAATATAGAAAATTGAGCTAGGTTAACGTGCGCGATAGATTCATGTCATTTTGAACTCTAAATAAAAAAAATACAAACGTTTTAGTGCGGACATTTTAAGCTTATCAGGTAGTTAAGATGATTATTCTAAACTGTTCATTGGTGCTCCTTGGGTAAATGCTTATAAATGAAGCATAATGCATGGTATCACGCAGTTTAGGATAGATTGGATTTCTTGGTGGCGTTATCGTAGCTATTTCGGTCTTAAATTTTTTCAAACTATAGAAAACTGACTTAGCTTAACATGGGCGTTAGATTTATGTCATTCTGACCTCTAAATCAAAAGTTATGTACGATTTTTTGCAGACATGTCAAGTTGACCGGCCAGTTAAAACGATCATTTTAAACTCATCATTTGTGCTCCTTGAGTAAAGGCTTATAAATGAAGCATAATGCATGGCGTCACGCAGTTCGAGATACATTGGATTACTTAGAGGATTTGTCGTACCTCTTTCAGTATCAAACGTTGTTACAATATAGCAAATTGAGCTAGCTTAAAATGGGCATTGGACTCATGTCATTTTGAGCTCTAAATCAAATGTAAAATATGATTTAGTGCGGACATGTCAAGTTGATCAGCTAGTTAAAATGATCATTCTAAACTAATCATTGGTGCTCCTTTAGTAAAAGCTTATAAATAAAGCATAATGCATTGCATCATGCAATTTTAGATAGATAGGATTACTTGGAGGCTTTTTCGTAGCTGTTTTAGTGCTACATTTTGTGACAATATTGAAAATTGAGTTAGCTTTACGTGGGCGTTGGATTCGTGTCATTCTGAACTCTAAATTAAAAGTTATGGACGATTTAGTGCAGACATTTCAAGTTGATCAGACTGTTAAAATGATGATTCTAAACTGATCATTAGTGCTCCTTAAGTAAAGGCTTATAAATGAATCATAATGCATGGCTTCACGCAAATTGGGATACACTGGATTACTTGGAAGCTTTTTCATAGCTCTTCCAATCTCAAATGTTGTCACAATATGGAAAATTGAGCTAGCTTAACATGGGCATTGGAATCATGTCACTTTGAGTTCTAAATCAAAAGTTAAAGACGATTAAGTGCGGACATGTAAGTTGATTGGCTAATTAAAATGATCATTCTAACCTGATTATTGGTGCTCCTTGAGTAAAGGCTTAAAAATGAAGCATAATGCATAACATCACACAGCTTGGGATACATTGGATTACCTGGAGGCTTTGTCATAGCTCTTTGAAGCTCAAATGTTGTCAGAATATAGAAAATTGAGGTAGTTAATGTGGGCTTTGATATCATGTCATGTTGAGCTCCAAATCAAAAGTTAAAGGCGATTTAGTGCGGAGCTGTCATGTTCATCAGCTAGTTAAAATGATCACTCTATACTGATCATTGGTGGTCCTTGAGTAAAGGCTTATAATAAAGCATAGTGCATGGCATCACGCAGTTTGGGATAGATTAGATTACTTGGAGGCTTTGTCGTTGTTATTTTGGTCTTAAACTTTGTCACAATATAGAATATTGAGTTGCCTTAATGTGGACGTTGGATTTGTATCATTCTGAACTCTAAATCAAAAGTTACGGACGATTTAGTGCGGACATGTAAAGTTGATCAGCTAGTTAAAATAATTATCCTAAACTGATCATTGGTGCTCATTGAGTAAAGGCGTATAAATGAAGCATAATGCATGGCATCACGCAGTTTGGGACAGTTGGATTACTTAGAGGCTTTGTCGTAGCTATTTTGGTCTTAAATTTTGTCAAACTATAGAAAACTGAGCTAGCTTTACTTGGGCGTTTGATTCATGTCACTCTAAACTCTAAGTCAAAACTTACGGACGATTTAGTGCGGACATGACTAGTTGATCGGCTAGTTAAAACGATCATTCTAAACTAATCATTTGTGCTCATTGAGCAAAGGATCACAAATGAATCATAATGCATGGAATCACACAGTCTTGGGATAGATTCGATTACTTGGAAGCTTTGTCGTAACTATTTCGGTCTTAAATTTTGACACAATATTGAAAAATGAGCTAGCTTAATGTGGGTGTTGGATTCGTGTCATTTTGAACTATAAATCAAAAGTTACCGATGATTTAGTGCGGACATGACAATGTGATCGGCTAGTAAAAATGATCATTCTAAAATGATCATTGTGTTCATTGAACAAAGGATTACAAATGAAGCACAATCCATTTCATCATGCACTTTGGGATATATTGGATTGCTTGTAGGATTTGGCATAGCTATTTCGGTCTTAAATTTTGTCACAATGTAGAAAATTAAGCTAGATTAACGTCGATGTTGGTTTGGTGTCACTATGAACCTATATTAAAAGTTATGGACGATTTAATGCAGACATGTAAAGTTTATCGGCTAGTTAAATTGATCATTGTAAACTGATTAGTGGTGCCCATTGAGCAAAGGTTTAAAAATGAATCATAATACATGGCATCACATAGTTTGGGATAGATTAGATAATTTAGAGGGTTTTTCGTAGGTATTTTGGTGTTCAATTTTGTCACAATATAGAAAATTAAGCTAGATTAATGTGGGACTTGGATTCCTATCATTTTGAACTCTAAATAGAAAGTTACAGACGATTTAGTGCCAACATGTCAAGTTACTCGGCCAAGTAAATTAATCATTCTAAATTGAATATTGGTGCTTCTTGAGTAATGAATTATAAATGAAGCATAATGCATGTCACCTCTGAACTCTAAATAAAAAGTTATAGACAATTTATTGAGGACATGTAAAGTTTTTCGGCTACTTAATCTGATCATTGGTGCCCATTTAGCAAAGTTTTAAAAACAAACCATAATGCATGGTATCACATAGATTGGGATAGATTGGGACAAATGAAGCATACTGCATTGGGACAAATGCATGGTATCACGTAGATTGGGACAAATGAAGCATACTGCATTGCATCACGGAGTTTGGGATACATTGGATTACTTGGAGGCTTTGTCATAGCTATTTCGGTCTTGAATTTTGTCCCAATACTTTGAGCTAGCTTAACATGGACGTTGGATTCATGTCATTATGAACTCTAAATGAAAAGTTAAAGACAATTTAGTGCAGACATGTTAAGTTTATCGGCTAGTTAAATTCACCATTCCGAACTGATCATTGATGCTCATTGAGCAAAGGTTTACAAATGAAGCATAATGCATGGAATCACGCAGTGTGGGATAGATTGGATTACTTGGAGGCTTTATCGTAGCTATATCGGTTTTATATTTTATCACAATATAGAAATTGAGGTAGCTTAACGTGGGCGATCGATTCGTGTCATTCTGAAGCCTAAATTAAAAGTTAAGGATGATTTAGTGCGGACATGTCAAGTTGATCGACCAGTTAAAATGATCATTCTAAACTGATCATTCTAAGCTGACCATTAGTGCTCCTTGAGTAAAGGCTAATAAGTGAAGTATAATGCATGGCATCACACAGTTTACGATAGATTGGATTACTTGAACGCTTTGTGGTAGCTCTTTCTGTGTCCAATGTTGTCACAATATAGAAAATTGAGCTACTTTAACATGGACATTGGATTCATGCCATTCTCAACTCTAAATCAAAAGTTACAGACGATTTAGTACGGACATGTCAAGTTGATGTGCTAGTTAATGTGATCATTCTAAATTGATCATTTGAGCTCCTTGAGTAAAGGCTTATAAATGAAGCATAATACATGGCATCACACAGTTTAGGATGGATGGGATTAGCTGAAGGCTTTGTGGTAGCTCTTTCAGTCTGAAATGTTATCACAATAAAGGAAAAATTGAGCTAGTTAACATGGGCGTTGCAATCGTGTCATTCCAAACTCTAAATCAAAAGTTACGGTCGATTTAGTGCTTGACAAGTTGATCGGCCAGTTAAAACGATCATTATAAGCTTATCATTCTAAACTGATCCTTAGTGCTCGTTGAGTAAAGGCTAATAAGTGAAGCATAATGCATGGCATCACGCAGTTTGGGATAGATTGGATTATTTGAACGCTTTGTGGTAGCTCTTTCAATGTCCAATGTTGTCACAATGTAGAAAATTCAGCTACTTTAACGTGGACATTGGATTCGTGTCATTCTGAACTATAAATAAAAGTTACGGATGATTTAGTGCGGACATGTCAAGTTGATCGGCCAGTTAAAGAGATCATTTTAAACTAATCATTAGTGCTGCTGGAGTAAAGGCTAATAAATGGAGCAAAATTCATTTCATCACGCAGTTCAGGATAGATTGGATTACTTAAAAGCTTTGTGGTAGCTCTTTCAATGTACAATGTTGTCACAATATAGAAAATTGAGCTACTTTAATGGGGACATTGGATTCGTGTCAATCTGAACTCTAGATCAAAAGTTACGGACAATTTAGTGCGGACATATCAAGTTGGTCGGCTAGTTAAAGTGATCATTAGTGCTCCTTGAGTAAAGGGTTATAAATGAAGCATAATGCATGGCATCACGCTGTTTAGGATATATCGGATTACTTGAAGGCTTTGTGGTAGCTCTTTCAGTTCCAAATGTCATCACTATGTAGCAAAATTGAGCTACTTTAACGTGGGCATGGGATTCGTTTCATTCTGAACTCTAAATCAAAAGTTACGGACGATTTAGTGCGGACATGTCAAGTTGATTGGCCAGATAAAGTGATCATTCTAAACTGATCATTAGTGCTCCTTGAGTAAAGGCTTATAAATGAACCATAATACATGGCATTACACAGTGTAGGATGGATTGGATTAGTTGAAGGCTTTCTGGTAGCCCTTTCAATCTGAAATGTTGTCACAATACAGAAAATTGATCTAGTTTAACATGGGCGTTGCAATTGTGTCATTCTGAACTCTAAATCAAAAGTTACGGACGATTTAGTGCGTGTCAAGTTGATCGGGCAGTTAAAATGATCATTCTAAACTGGTCATTGGTGTTCCTTCAGTAAACACTTATAAATGAAGCATAATGCATGGAATCACGCTGTTTGGGATACAATGGATTAATTGGATGCTTTGTCCTAGCTATTTCGGTCTTAATATTTTTCACAATATAGAAAATTGAGATAGCTTATCATGGGTATTGGATTCATATCATTCTAAACTTTAAATCAAAAATTATGGACGATATAGTGCGGACATGTCAAGTTTATCGACTAGTTAAAGTGATCATTCCAAATTGATTATTCAAAACTGATCATTCTAAACTGATCTTTGGTGCTCATTGAGCAAAGGTTTACAAATGAAGCATAAGCACGGCATCACGTAGTTTGGGATAGATTGAATTACTTGGAGGATTAACGTAGCTATGTCGGTCTTAAATTTTTTCACAATATAGAATATTGAACTAGCTTAACGTGGGTGTTGGATTCGTGTCATTTTGAACTCTAAATCAAAAGTTACAGTTGATTTACTACGTACATGTCAAGTTAATCGGCCAGTTAAAGTGATCATTCGAAACTGATCATTCTAAACTGATCATTAATACTCCTTGAGTAAAGGCTTATAAATGAAGCATAATGCATGGCATCACACAGTTTAGGATAGATTGGATTACTTAAGGCTTTGTAGTAGCTCTTTTAGTCTCTAATGTTGTCACAATATAGAAAATTGAGCTACTTGAATGTGGGCATTGGATTCGTGTCATTCTGATCTCTAAATCAAAATTTATTGACAATTTAGTGCGGACATATCAAGTTGATCGGCCCGTTAAAGTGATCATTCTAAACTTATCATTAGTACTCCTTAAGTAAAGGCTTATAAATGAAGCACAATGCATGGCATCATGCAGTTTGGGATAGATTGGATTACTTGGACACTTTGTCATGGCTATATCGGTCTTCAATTTTATCACAATGTAGACAATTGAGGTAGCTTAACGTGGGCGATGGATTCGTGTCATTCTGAACTCTAAAGAAAAGTTACGGATGATTTAGTGTGGACATGTCAAGTTGATCAACCAGTTAAAATGGTCATTTTAAGCCGATCATTAGTGCTCCTTGAGTAAAGGCTAATAAGTGAAAGAAAAATGCATGGCCTCACGCAGTTTAGGATAGATTGGATTACTTGAAGGCTTTGGGGTAGCTCTTTTGGTGTTAAATTTTGTCAAACTATAGAAAACTAACCTACTTTATCGTGGGCATTAGATTCGTGTTATTCTGAACTCTAAATCAAAAGATACGGAGGATTTAGTGTGGACATGTCAAGTTGATCGGCCAGTTAAAGTGATCATTCTAAACTGATCATTAGTGCTCCTTGAGTAAAGAAGCATAATGCATGCATCACTCTTTTAGGATAGATTCGATTACTTGATGGCTTTGTGGTAGCTCTTTTAGTCTCAAATGTCGTTACTATATAGAAAATTGAGCTACTTTAACGTGGGAATTGGATTCGTTTCATTCTGAACTCTAAATCAAATGTTACGGACGATTTAGTGTGTGTCAAGTTGATCAGCCAGTTAAAATGATCATTCTAAACTTGTCATTAGTGCTCCTTAATTAAAGGCTTATAAACTAAGCATAATGTATGGAATCATGCATTTTGGGATACATTAGATTAATTGGAGTCTTTGTCGTAGCTTAGCGGTCTTAAATTTTGTCACAATATAGAAAACTGAGGTACCTTATCGTGGGCGTTGGATTCATGTCATTTTTAACTTTAAATAAAAAATTACGGTCAATTTAGTGCATCAAGTTTATCGGCTAAACTGATTATTTCAAACTTATCATTCTAAACTGACCATTGGTGCTCATTGAGCAAAGGGTTACAAATGATGCATAATGCATAGCATCTGGCATTTTGAGTTAGATTGGATTACTTGGAGGCTTTAACATTGCTATGTCGGTCTTAAAATTTGTCAGAATATAGAATATTGAACTACCTTAATGTGGGCGTTGGATTTGTGTCATTCTGAACTCTAAATCAAAAGTTACATACGATTTAGTGCGTAGATGTCAATATGATCGGCCAGTTAAAATGATCATTCTAAACTGATTACTAGTGCTCCATGAGTACAGGATTATAAATTAAGCATAATGCATGCCATCACACAGTTTAGGATAGATTGGATTACTTTAAGGCTTTGTAGTAGCCCTTTCAGTCTCAAATGTTGTCACAATATAGAAAATTAAGCTACTTGAACGTGGGCATTGAATTCATGTCATTCTGAACTCTAAATCAAAAGTTATCGACGATTTAGTGCGTACATGTCATGTGTTTATCACCAAGTTAAATCGATCATTCTAAATTGATCATTGGTGCTCATTGAGCAAAGGTTTACAAATGAAGCATAATGCATTGCATCAAGCTGTTTGTGATAGATTGGGTTAATTGGAGGTTTTGTCGTAGCTCTTTCAGTCTTAAATTTTAGCATAATATAGTTCCAAACCAGTAGATTCGTGTCATTTTGAACTATAAATCACAAGTTACAATTGGTTTAGTGCGGACAAGTCAACCTTATCGGCTTGTTAAAGGGATCATTCTTAACTGATCATCGGTGCTAATTGAGCAATGGTTTACAAATAAAGCATAATGGATGGCATCACGCAACTCGGGATAGATTGGATTACTTAGAGGCTTTGTCATAGCTATTTTGGTGTTAAATTTTATCACAATATAGAAAATTTAGCTAGGCTAAAGTGGGCATTGGATTCGTGTCATTCTGACTCTAAATCAAAAGCTACAGACGATTTAGTCATACATGTCAAGTTCATCAGTGGGTTAAAATGATCATTCTAAACTGATCATTGGTGCTTCTTGAAAATATACTTATAAATGAGGAAATATGCATGCTATCACACAGTTTGGGATACATTAGATTACTTGGAGTCTTTGTGAAACACCCCTTCCCAGACTTCCACTCCGTAATGGTTGTTCCCTTTATGATTCCCAAGGAATCCGAGTTTGAACACACTACCTGACCAGCCTTAGGCCGCGGTAAAGGCATTCCGGCTAAGCCCACCTTCTAGCCGAGCTATGAGAATTGAATCTCACATTTCTCTTATAACCAATTGAGGTTCAACCTTAGAATCTATCACTTTACCTAGCCGTTTCAAAGATTGAATGCAATAGGAATTTATCGATATGCAACGGAACCATTTTCATTATTCCAACCTTTCTAGGTTCAAGTCATTCCCTTTTATGCAGCAATAGACTTAGGAGTCTAGATTCCATCTATCTAACGATTTTAGAAGAAACTCATTACGCACCTTAGCTCATTCGTGTCGTGATTGCGCACCATCAACGGACTCCACCCAAAGGCTGCTTTGGGGGAACCGTTCCCTTTGGTACTTAGTCATTCAACCAACCGATCCCATAGACCAAGCACACAAAGTGACCGGGCTTTCCCCCATTCCTGATTCAGCCTTCTCGGACCAAATCTACTTTCGATGTCTTTAGGTCACTCTAACCTTGGCCAAGGACACACCTGATCCAGCCAAAGGACACACTTGGTCTGGCCGACGGACACACTCGATCCGGCCAACGGACACACCCAATCTGGCCAAAGGACACACCCAATCTAGCCAAAGGACACACCAATCTAGCCAAATGGCACACCCGATCTGGCGAAAGGACACACCCGGCATCCAGCTGTAAGGGTCGCCCCAAATATGGCCAATGAAATTCTTAGTCCTGCAATACGACACATCCGGCGGACCATTTGGCCGTGGAAAGGATCACCCAATCCCCCGGAAAGCCAATCACTCAGGCTGACATACTAGGCCTGGCCACAGGGCATACCTAGTCGACTATCCAGCCGTGGAAGAGAATCACCCTTTTCCCCTGGCTAGCCGATCCATAGGACATTCCCCCATGTGCGTAAGTGTGTGTATCTCTATGTGTGTGTGTGCATATCTGTGTGTATCGCTGCGTCTTATCCGTGTCGCCTTAGACCACGAAATTCCTTCCTATATATAGGAGTCTAGAGTCACATTCCTTCGGACACAACCATTCATTTGCACCTTTTCTCGTTCAATCTCCACCATCCATTTGGATTGGAGATTGGGTCACATCTCTTGGTGAATGGGCATCTCTCTTCGCCAAGAGACACTCCTTTTTACCCATTGGACAGGTGTTTTGGACATGCCCATTACCTCACTGTCCCAGCTCGAGTTCTAGCTAATTCGGCTCACCCAACTAAGTTAAGAAACCGGCCAGCTCACCCAGCTGTCGGCCAACTCGCCCAGCTCGGTTGCCCTGCCCAGCTCGGTTGCTGACTTGAGCTTCTATGGGCGGTTATAAGTCATCTTTGGCCAATATTCTTGGCCATGCCGATGTTCCATCCCATCCAACCAAGATTCACCCCCCCCCCCCAATGATCCTTATTCAGGATCGAGGGTGTTAAACGGTATCCCATCTGCGGGTCAGGGTTGTTACACTTTGTCTCAGCTATTTTGTTATTAAATTTTGCAACAATATAGAAAATTGATATACTTTAACGTGGGCATTGGATTCTTCTGAATCTAAACTCTAAATCAAAAGTTACGGATCATTTAGCACAGACACGTCAACTTTATCAACTAGGTAAGTTGAACATTCTAAACTGATCATTGGTGCTCATTGAGGAAATGTGTACAAATAAATCATACTACATGGCATCACAAGTTTGAATAGATTGGATTACTTAGAGGCTTTGCTGTAACTATTTCTGTGTTAAATTTTATCACAATATAGAAAATTGAGCTAGCTTAACGTGGGCGTTGGATTTGTGTCATAATGACTCTAAATCAAAATTTACAGACGATTTAGTGCATATATGTCAAGTTGATCAGTCAGTTAAAATGATCATTCTAAACTAATAATTGGGGATCCTTTAGTAAGGCTTATAAATGAAGCATAATGCATGGCATTAGGTAATTTGGGATACATTGGATTACGTGGAGGCTTTGTTGAGCTGTTTCATTCTCAAATGTTGTGACAATATTGAAAATTGAGATAGATTAACGTGGCCAATGTATTCATGTTATTTTGAGCAATAAATCAAATGTTAAAGACGATTTAGTGCGGACATGTCAAGTTGATCACCAAGTTAAAATGATCATTCTAAACTGATCATTGGTGCTCATTGAGAAATGATTTACAAATAAAGCATAATACGTGGCATCAAACATTCTGGGATAGATTGGATTACTTGGAGGCTTTCTATTTGCTATTTCAATGTTAAATTTTATCACAAGATAGAAAATTTAGCTAGCTTAACGTGGGGATTGGATTCGTGTCATTCTGAATCTAACTCAAAAGTTACGGACGATTTAGTGCATACATGTCAAGTTGATCTGTCAGATAAAATGAGCATTCTAAACTTATAATTGGGCTCTTCGAGTGAAGGCTTATAAATGAGGCATAATACATGGCAGCACGCAGTTTGGGTTAGATTGGATTAATTGGAGGTTTTGTCGTAGCTCTTTCGGTTTTTAATTTTATCCCAATATAGAAAACTGAGTTCGCTTAACATGGGATTGAATTGTGTCATTGTGAAATCTAAGTCAAAAGTTACGAACGATTTAGTTCAGACCTGTCAAGTTTATCGGTTAGGTAAATTGACCATTCTAAATTGATCATCGGTGATCATTGACAAAATGTTTACAAATGAAACATAGTGCATGGCATCACGCAGTTTGGGATACATTGGATTACGTGTAGGGGTGGTCGTAGCTACTTTGGTCTTTAATTTTGTCACAATTTAGAAAATTGAGCTAGCTTAACGGGGGAGTTGGATTCATGTCATTTGGAACTGTAAATCAAAAGTTACGGACGATTTAGTGTGGAGATGTCAAATTTACCGGCTAGTTAAAATGATCATTCTATACTGATCATTGGTGCTCATTAGGCAAAGGTTTACAAATGAAGCATAATGCATGGCATCATGCAGTTTGGGATAGATTGGATTAATTGGAGGGTTTGTCGTAGCTATTTCTGTCTTAAATTTTATCACAATATATAAAACTGAGCTAGCGTAACATGGGTGTTGGATTTGTGTCATTCTAAACTCCAAATCAAAAGTTATTGACAATTTAGTTCGGACATGTAAAGTTTATTGGCTAGTTAAATTGATGATTCTAAACTTATCATTGGTGCTCATTGAGCAAAGGTTTACATAATGCATGGTATCACGCAGTTGGGCATATATTGGATTACTTGGAAGCTTTGTTGTAGCTATTTTGGTCTTAAATTTTGTCACAATAAAGAATATTGAGCTAGCTTAACGTGGGCGTTAGATTCGTGTCATTCTAAACTCTAAATCAAAAGTTATGGCCAATTTAGTGGGGACATGTCAAGTTGATCGACCTGTTAAAATGATCATTATAAACAGATCATTGGTGCTCCTTGATTAAAGGCTTATAAATGAATATAAATGCATGGCATCACGCAGGTTGGGATACATTGGATTACTTGGAGACTTTCTCGGAGCTCTTTCACTCTCAAATGTTGTCACAATATTGAAAATTGAGCTAGATTAACATGGCCAATGGAATCATGTCATTTTGAGCTCTAAATCAAATGTTAAATACGATTTAGTGCAGACTTGTCAAGTTTTTCGGCTAATTAAACTGATCGTTAAAAACTGATCATTGGTGCTCATTGAGCAAAGGCTTACAAATGAAGTATAGTGCATGGAATCATAGAGTTGGGGATATATTGGAATACTTGGAAGCTTTGTCATAGCTATTTCGGTCTTAAATTTTGTCACTATGTAGAATATTTAGCTAGCTTAATGTTGCCGTTGAATTCATGTAGTTTTGAACTCTAAATCAAAAGTTACAAATGATTTAGTGTAGAGTCAAGTTGATCGTCCAGTTAAAAATATCATTCTTAACTGATCGTTTGTGCTCCTTGAGTAAAGGCTTATAAATGAACAATAATATATGGCAGCCCACAGTTTGGGATACACTGGATTACTTGGAGACTTTATCGTAGCTATTTCTGTCTTAAAATTATTGTCACAATATAGAAAATTGAGCTAGCTTAAAATGGGCGTTGCATTCATGTCATTCGGAACTCTAAATAAAAATTTATGGACGATTTAGTGCAAATATGTCAAGTTTATCGTTTAATTAAATTGATCATTCTAAACTGATCATTGGTGCTCATTGAGCAAACCTTACAAATGAAGCATAATGCATGGTATCATGAAGTTTGGGATAGGTTGGATTAATTGGAGGTTTTTTTGTAGCTATATTGGTTTTTAATTTTATCACAATATAGAAAACTAAGCTAGCTTAACGTGGGCGTTGGATTTTTGTCATTCTGAACACTAAATCAAAAGTTACGGACGATTTAGTGCGGTCATGTCAAGTTTATTGGCCAGTTAAAGTGATCATTCTAAACTAATCATTAGTGCTCCTTGAGTAAAGCCTTATAAATGAATCATAATACATGGCACCACACGGTTTAGGATAGATTGGATTAGTTAAAGACTTTGTTGTAGCTCTTTCAGTCTGAAATGTTGTCACAATACAGAAAATTGAGCTAGTTTAATGTGGGTGTTGCATTCGTGTCATTCAAAACTCTAAATCAAAAGTTACGGACGACTTAGTGTGTGTCAAGTTGATTGGCCAGTTAATTAGGATACATTGGATTAATTGGAGGCTTTGTTGTAGCTATTTTGGTCTTAAATTTTGTCACAATATAGAAAAATAAGGTAGCTTATCGTGGGCGTTGGTTTCATGTCATTCTGAATTTTAAATCAAAAATTAAAGACGATTTAGTGGGGACATGTCAAGTTTATCGGCTAGTTAAGTTGATCATTCCACACTGATTATTTCAAACTGATCATTCTAAACTGACCATTGGTGCTCATTGAGGAAAGGTTTACAAATGAAGCATAATGCATGGCATCACGCATTTCGAGATAGATTGGATTACTTGGAGGCTTTAACGTAGCTATGTCGGTCTTAATTTTTGTCACAATATAGAAAATTGAACTAGCTTAACGTGGGCGTTGGATATGTGTCATTCTAAACTCTAAAACAAAAGTTACGGACGATTTAGTGCGTACATGTCAATATGATCGGCCAGTTCAAATGATCATTCTAAACTGATCACTAGTGCTCCTTGAGTAAAGCCTGATAAATTAAGCATAATGCATGGCATCACATAGTTTAGGATAGATTGGATTACTTTAAGGCTTTGTTGTAGCTCTTTCAGTCTCAAATGTTGTCACAGTATAGAAAATTTGGCTACTTCAATGTGGGCATTGGATTCATGTCATTATGAACTCTAAATCAAAAGTGACAGACAATTTAGTGCGTACATGTCATGTTTATCACATAGTTAAATCGATAATTCTAAATTGATCATTGGTGCTGATTGAGAAAAGGTTTACAAATGAAGCATAATGCATTGCATCACACAGTTTGTGATAGATTGGATTAATTGGAGGTTTTGTCGTAGCTCTTTCAGTCTTAAATTTATCACAATCTAGAAAATTGAGCTAGCTTATTGTGGGGGTTAGATTCGTGTCATTTTGAACTATAAATCACAAGTTACAATTGGTTTAGTGCGGACAAGTCAAGATTATCGGCTATCTAAATGGAACATTCTTAACTGATCATTGGTGCTCATTGAGCAATGGCTTACAAATAAAGCATAATGCATGGCATCACACAGTTTGGGATAGATTGGATTACTTAGAGGCTTTATCAAAGCTATTTTGGTGTTAAATTTTATCACAATATAGAAAATTTAGCTAGCTTAACGTGGGCTTTGGATTCATGTCATTCTAACTCTAAATCAAAAGCTACGGACGATTTAGTGCATACATGTGAAGTTGATCAGCGGGTTAAAATGATCAATCTAAACTGATCATTGGTGCTCCTTGAGTAAAGACTTATAAATGAAGAAATATGCATGCCATCACACAGTTTGGTATACATTGGATTACTTGGAGGCGTTGTGAAACACCCCTTTCCGGACTTCCAGTCCGTAAAGGTTGTTCCCTTTCGGATTCCCAAGGAATCCGAGTTTGAACACCCTACCTGACCATCCTTAGGCTGCAGTAAAGGCATTCCGGCTAAGCCCACCTTCTAGCCGAACTATGAGAATTGAATCTCACATTCCTCTTATTACCTATTGAGGTTCAACCTTAGAATCTAAAAATTTACCTAGACGTTTATAAGATTGAATGCAATAGGAATTATCCATATGCAGCAGAAGCATTTTCATTATTCCAACCTTTCTAGGTTCAAGTCATTACCTTTTACGCAACATTAGAGTTAGGAGTCTAGATTCCATCTATCTAACGATGTTAGAAGAAGGTCATTCGCACCTTAGCTTATTCGTGTCGTGATTGCGCACCATCAACGGACTCCACCCAAAGGCTGCTTAGGTCGAGCCAATCCCTTTGGTACTTAGTAATTCCACCAACCATCCCCATCGACCAAGCTAACAAAGAGACCGGGCTTTCCCCCATTCCTGATTCATCCTTCTCGGAACTAATCTACTTTCGATGTCTTTAGGTCACTCTAACCATGGCCAAGGATTAATTGGAGGTTTTTTCGTAGCTCCATCGGTTTTTAATTTTATCCCAATATAGAAAACTGAGCTCGCTTAACATGGGCATTGGAATTGTGTCATTCTGAACTTAAAGTCTAAAGTTACAAAAGATTTAGTTCAGACATGTCAGCTAGGTAAATTGATCATTCTAAACTGATCATTGGTGATCATTAAGAAAATGTTTATAAATGAAGCATAATGCATAGCATCACGTAGTTCGGTATACATTGGATTACATGGAGGATTGATCGTATCTATTTTGGTCTTTAATTTTGTAACAATATAGAAAATTGAGCTAGATTAACATGGGCATTGGATTCATGTCCTTTGGAACTGTAAATCAAAAGTTACAAACGATATAGTGCGGAGATGTCAAATTTATTTGCTAGTTAAAATGATCATTCTAAACTGATCATTGGTTCTCATTTGGCAAAGGTTTACAAATGCAGCATAATGCATGGCATCATGCAGTTTAGGATAGACTAGATTAATTGGACGGTTTTTCATAGCTATTTTGGTCTTAAATTTTATCACAATATATAAAACTGAGCTAGCTTAACATGGGTGTTGGATTTTTGTCATTCTAAACTCCGAATCAAAACTTACTGATGATTTAGTTCGAACATGTAAAGTTTATCGGCTAGTTAAAATGATCATTCTAAACTGATCATTGGTGCTCCTTGAGTAAAGGCTTATAAATGGAGATAATGCATGGCATCACACAGTTTGGGATACATTGGATTACTTCAAGACTTTCTCGTAGCTCTTTCAGTCTCAAATGTTGTCACAATATTGAAAATTGAGCTAGATTAACGTGGCCAATGGAATCATGTCAATTTGAGCTCTAAATCAAATGTTAAAGACAATTTAGTGCAGAAATGTCAAGTTTATCGGCTAGTTAAATTGATCATTGTAAACTTATCATTGGTGCTCATTGAGCATAGGTCTACATATCAAGCATAATTCATGACATCAAGCAGTTGGGGATATATTGGATTACTTGGATGATTTGTCATAGCTATTTCTGCCTTAATTTTTGTCACAATGTAGAATATTTAGCTAGCTTAACGTTGCCATTGGATTCGTGTCGTTCTGAGCTCTAAATCAAAAGTTACAAAAGATTTAGTGCGGAGTCAAGTTGATCGTCCAGTTAAAATGATCATTCTTAACTGGTCATTGGTGCTCCTTGAGTAAAGGCTTAAAAATGAACAATAATACAAGGCAGCACACAGTTTGGGATACAGTGGATTACTTGGAGGCTTTATTGTAGCTATTTCTATCTTAAATTATTGTCACAATATAGAAAATTGAGCTAGCTTAAAGTGGGCAATGCATTCATGTCATTCGGAACTCTAAATAAAAAGTTACTGACGATTTAGAGCAGACATGTCAACTTTATTGGCTAATTAAATTGATCATTGGTGCTCATTGAGCAAACGTCACAAATGAAGCATAATGCATGGCATCACGAAGTATTGGGATAGGTTGGATTAATTGGAGGTTTTGTCATAGCTATTTTGGTCTTCAATCTTATCACAATATAGAAAATTAAGTTAGCTTAAAGTGGTTGTTGGATTCGTTTCGTTTTGAACTCTAAATCAAAAGTTATAAACGATTTGGTTCGGACATGTCAAGTTGATCGGCCAGTTCAAATGATCATTCTTAACTGATCATTGGTGCTCCTTGAGTAAAGGCTTATAAGTGAAGCATAATACATTGTAGCACACAGTTTGGGATACACTGGATTACTTGAAGGCTTATTTGTAGCTATTTATGTCTTAAATTGTTGTCACAATATAGAAAACTAAACTAGCTTAATGTGGGCGTTGGATTCGGGTCGTTCTGAACTCTAAATCAAAAGTTACGGATGATTTAGTGCGGACATGCTAAGTTTATCGGCTAGTTAAATCGATCATTCTAAATTGATCATTGATGCTCATTGAGAAAAGTTTTACAAATGAAGCATAAAGCATGGCATCATACAGTTTGGGATAGATTCAATTACATGAAGAATTTGTGGTTAGCTCCTTCAATCTCAAATGTTGTCAAAATATGAAAATTGGATTACTTGGAGGTTTTGTCGTAGCTATTTCGATCTTATATTTTATCACAATATAGAATCTTAAGTTAGCTTAACGTGGGTGTTGGATTCGTGTCGTTTTGAACTCTAAATCAAAAGTTACAAACGATTTAGTGCGGAAATATCAAGTTGATCGGCCAGTTAAAATGATCATTCTTAACTGATAATTGGAACTCCTTGAGTAAAGGCTTATAAATGAAACATAATACATTGCAACACGCAGTTTGGGATACATTGGATTACTTGAAGGCTTTATCGTAGCTATTTCTGTATTAAATATTTATCACAATATAGAAAATTTTGTTAACTTAATGTGGGTGTTGCATTCATATCATTCTAAACTCTAAATCAAAAGTTACGGATGATTTAGTGCGCACATGTCAAGTTTATCGGCTAGTTAAATCGATCAATCTAAATTGATCTTTGGTGCTCCTTGAGTAAAGGCTTATAAATGAAGCATAATGCATGGGATAATGCAGTTTAGGATACATTGAATTACTTGGGGGTTTTTCGTAGCTTTTTCTACCTTAAATGTTGTCAGAATAAAGAAAATTGAGCTATTTTAACGTGGGTGTTGGATTCAGGTCATTCTAAACCCTAAATCAAAAGCTACGAACTATTTAGTACGGACATGTCAATTTTTTGGCTAGTTGAATCGATCATTATAAACTAATCATTGGTGCTCATTGAGCAAACCTTTACAAATGAAGGATAATGCATGGCATCACGCAGTTTTGGATAGAGTTGATTAATTGGAGGCTTTGCCATAGCTATTTCCATCTCAAATTTTATCACAATATAGAAAACTAAGCTAGCTTAATGTGAGCGTTGGATTCGTATCATTCTAAACTCTAAATCAACAGTTACAAACGATTTTATTGCAGACATGTCAAGTTTATCGGCTAGTTAAATTGATCAGTCTAAACTGATCATTGGTGCTCATTGAGAAAAGGTTTACAAATGATGCATAATGCATGGCATGACGCAATTTGGGATAGATTGTTTTACTTGGAAGCTTTTTCGTAACTATTTCGGTCTCATATTTTGTCACAATGTAGAATATTGAGCTACCTTAACGTGGACGTTGGATTCGTGTCATTCTGAACTCTAAATCAAAAGTTACAGAAGATTTAGTGCGTACATGTCAAATTGATCGGCCAGTTAAAATTATCATTCTAAACTGATCATTGGTGCTCCTTGAGTAAAGCCTTATAAATGAAGCATAATGCATGGGATCATGCAGTTTGGGATACATTAAATGACTTGGAGGCTTTGTTGTAGCTATTTCTATTTTAAATTTTATCACAATAAAGAAAAGTAAGCTAGATTAATGTGAGCGTTGGATTCGTGTCATTCTGAACTCTAAATCAAAAGTTTCATCCGATTTATTGCGGATATGTCAAGTTTATCGGCTAGTTAAATTGATCAGTCTAAACTGATCATTGGTGCTCATTGAGAAAAGGTTTACAAATGAAGCATAATGCAAGACATCACGAAGTTTGGGATAGACTGGATTACTTGGAGGTTTTTTCGTAGCTATTTCAATCTTAAATTTTGTCACAGTATAGAATATTAAGCAAGCTTAACATGGGCGGTAGATTCGTGTCATTCAGAACTCTAGATGAAAAGTTACGGACGATTTAGTGTGGTCTTGTCAAGTTGATCAGCCGTTTAAAATGATCATACTAAACTGATCACTTTTGCTCCATGAGTAAAGGCTTATAAATTAAGCATAATGCATGACATCACGTAGTTTTCGGTAGTGAGAGGCTTTGTAGTAGCTATTTCGGTATTAAATTTTGTAACAATATAGAAAATTGAGCTATTTTAACGTGGGTGTTGGATTCATCTAAATCAAAAGTTATGCGCGATTTAGTGCGGACATGCCAAGTTTATCGGCTAGTTAAATCGATCATTCTAAACTGATCATTGATGTTCGTTGAGCAAAGGTTTACAACTGAAGCATAATGCATGGCATCACACAGGTTAGGATAGGTTGGATTACTTGGAAGCTTTGTCGTAGCTATTTCAGTCTTATATTTGTCATAATGTAGAATTTTGAGCTAGTTTAACGTAGGCGTTGGATTCTTGTCATTCTTAACTCTAAATCAAAAGTTACGGAAAACTTAGTGTAGACATGTCAAGTTGCTTGAACCAGAGGAGGAAGAAGCCACTAAAGATGCTAAGGAGCAGCTAGAACCCGTGGATATTGGAGATGAAGGCCTACAAATCTTCAATGGCCCCATTACCCGATCCAAGCAAGCAGAACATCAGACAACACTATGGCACCTTCTCAACACCATTCAGGGCAGTTTAGTGTGTGCTAATCCAACTAAATGAAGCATAATGCATGCCATCACACAGTTTTGGTTAGATTGGATTACTTGAAGGCTTTGTTGTAGCGCTTTCACTCTCAAATGTTGTCAGAATATAGAAAATTAAGCTAGTTTAACGTGGATGTTGGATTTGTAACATTTTGAAGTCTAAATCCAAATTGCAGACATGTCAAGTTGTTCTGCCAGTTAAAGTGATCGTTCTAAAGTAATCACTCTATGATCATTAGTGCTTCTTGAGTAAAGGCTTATAATTGAAGAATAATGCATGGCATCACACAGTTTAGGATAGATTGACTACTTGAATGCTTTGTGGTAACTCTTTTAGTCTCAAATGTTGTGACAGTATAGAAAATTGAGCTATGTTAACGTGGGTGTTGGATTTGTGTCATTCTGAACTCTAAATCAAAAGTTAGGGACGATTTAGTGCGTAGTTGATTGGCAAGTTAAAATGATCATTCTAAACTGATCATTCTATACTGAGCATTGTTGCTCCTTCAGTAAAGGCTTACAAATGAATCCTAATGCATGGCATCACGCAGTTTGGAATACATTGGATTAGTTGGAGGCTTTATAGTAGCTATTTCGGTTTTGAATGTTGTCACAATATAGAAAGTTGAGCTAGCTTAACGTTGCCATTGGATTCATGTCATTCTGAACTGTAACTCAAAAGTTACGGACGATTTAGTGCAGACATGTCGTGTTTATCGGCTAGTTAAATTGGTCATTCCAAACTGATCATTCTAAACTCATTAGTGCTCCTTAAGTAAACCGTTATAAATGAAGCATAATGCATGGAATCATGCAGTTTAGGATAGATTGGATTACTTGAAGGCTTTACGGTTGCTCTTTCAGTCGCAAATATTGTCACAATGTAGAAAATTGAACTTGTTTAACGTGGGCGTTGGATTTCTTTCATTCTAAACTCTAAATCAAAAGTAATGTACGATTTAGTGCGGACATGTCAAGTTCACTGGACAGTTAAAGAGATCATTCTAAACTAATCATTCTAAACTCATCATTAGTGCTCCTTGAGTAAACATTTATAAATGAACCATAATGCATGGCATCACGTAGTTTATGATAGACTGGATTACTTGAAGGCTTTGTGGTAGCTCTTTCCCTCTCAAATGTTGTCACATAATGAAAATTGAGCTTGTTTAACGGGGGCGTTGGATTCGTGTCATTCTGAACTCTAAATCAAAAGTTATGGACGATTTAGTTCGTACATCTCAAGTTAATCGGCCAGTTAAAATGATCATTCTAAACAGATCATTGGTGCTCCTTGAGTAAAGGTTTCTAAATGAAGCATAATGCATGGCATCACGTAGTTTGAGATATATTGGATTACTTAGATGCTTTGTCATAGCTATTTCGGTTTTAAATTTTGTCACAATATAGAAAATTGAGCTAGCTTAATGTGGGCGTTGGATTCATGTCATTCTAAACTATAAATCAAAAGTTACAACTATTTAGTGCGGACATGTCAAGTTGACTGTCCAGTTAAAGTGATCATTCTAAACTCATCATCAGTGCTTCTTGAGTAAACGCTTATATATTAAGCATAATGCATGGCATCATGCAGTTTAGGATAGATTGGATTACTTGAAGGAATTGTGGTTGCTATTTCAGTCTCAAATGTTGTAAGAATATAGAAAATTGTGGTAGTTTAACGTGGGTGTTGGATTTGTAACATTTTGAAGTCTAAATCAAAAGTTACGGACAATTTAGTGCAAACATGTCAAGTTGATAAGCCAGTTAAAGTGATCGTTCTAAAGTAATCATTCTAAACTGATCATTAGTGCTCCTTGAGTAAAGGCTTATAATTGAAGCATAATGCATGGCATCATGCAGTTTAAGATAGAATGGATTACTTGATGGATTTATGGTAGCTCTTTTAGTCTCAAATATAGTCATAATATAGAAAATTGAGCTAGTTTTACGTGGGCGTTAAATTCATGTCATTCTGAACTCTAAACCAAAAGCTACCGAGGATTTGGTGCGGACATGTCAAGTTGATCGACCAGATAATGTGATCATTCTAAAAGATCAATCTAAACTGATCATTGGTGCTCCTTGAGTAAAGGCTTATAAATGAAGCATAATGCATGGTATCACGTAGTTTGGGAAACATTGGATTAGTTGGATGCTTTGTCGTAGCTATTTCGGTCTTAAATTTTTTCACAATGTAGAATATTGAGCTAGCCTAACGTCGGCGTTGGATTCATGTCATTCTGAACTATAAATCAAAAGTTATGGACGCTTTGTTGCGGACATGTCAAGTCTATCGGCTAGGTAAATTGATCATTATAAACTGATCAATGAGTAAAGGTTTAAAAATAAAGCATAATGCTTGGCATCACGAAGTTTGAGATAGATTGGATTACTTAAGCTAGGTTTTTCATAGCCCTTTCAGTTTCAAAAGTTGTCACAATATGGAAAGTAGAGCTAGATTAACATGGGCGTTGGATTCATATCATTTTGAGCTCTAAATCAAATGGTAAAGACGATTTAGTTCGGACATATCAAGTTGATCAGCTTGTTAAAAAGATCATTCTATACAGATCATTGGTGCTCATTGAGCAAAGGTTTACAAATGAAGCATAATGCATATCATCACACAGTTTGAGATAGATTGGATTAATTGAATGCTTTGTCGTAGCTATTTGGGTCTTAAATTTTTTTACAATATAGAATATTATGCTAGCCTAACGTGGGCGTTGGATTCGTGTAGTTTTGAACTCTAAATAAAAAGTCACGGATGATTTAGTCCAGGGAGGGAAAGTTTATCGGAGAGTAAAATTATCGTTCTTAATGTATGGCATCACCCAGTTTGGGTTACATTGGATTATTTGGAGGCTTTTTCGTAGCTATTTCAGACTTCAATTTTATCACAATATAGAAACTTGATCTAGCTTAACTTGGACATTGAATTCGTGTCATTGTGAACTCTAATTCAAAAGTTAGGGACAATTTAGTGCAGCCTTGTCAAGTTGATCGGCCAATTAAAATGATCATTCTAAACTGATCATTGGTGCTCATTGAGTAAAGGCTTATAAATGAAGCATAATGCATGGCATCACGCAATTTGGGATACGTTGGATTACTAAGAGGCTTTTTTGTAGCTCTTTCAGTCTCAACTGTTGTCACAATATGGAACATTTAGCTAGATTAACGTGGGCATTGGATTCATGTCAGTTTGAGCTCTAAATCAAATGGTAAAGACGATTTAGTGCAGATATGTCAAGTTGATCAGTTATGTAAAATGATCATTCTATACAGATCATTGGTGCTCAGTGAGAAAAGATTTACAAATGAAATATAATGCATGGCATCACGCAGTTTGGGGTAGAATGGAATACTTGGAGGCTTTTTCGTAGCTATTTCTGTCTTCAATTTTGTCACAATATATAATATTGAGCTAGCTTAACGCCGGCGTTGGTTTTTTGTAATTCTGAACTCTAAATAAAAAATTACGGATGATTTAGTGCGGTCATGTCAAGTTGATCGGCCAGTTAAAATGACTATTTTAACTGATCATTGGTGTTCCTGAAGTAAATGCTTATAAATGACTCATAATGCATGGCATCACCCAGTTTGGGATACATTGGATTACTTGGAGGCTTTGTCTTGACTGTTTCTGTATTAAATTTTATCACAATATAGAAAATTGAGCTAGCTTTACGTTGGCGTTGAATTGGAGTCATTCTGAACATTAAATCAAATATTAAAGGCGATTTGGTGCGGACATGTCAAGTTGATCAGCTAGTTAAAATGATCATTCTAAACTGATCATTGGTGCTCATTGAGCAAAGGTTTACAAATGAAGCATAATGCATGGCATCTCGAAGTTTGAAATATATTGGATTATTTTGAGGCTTACTCGTAGCTATTTCAATATTAAATTTTGTCAAATTATAGAATATTTAGCTAGCTTAACAGGTGAGCGTTGGATTCGTGCCATTCTCAACTCTAAATAAAAGGCTATGGATGATTTAATACGGACATGTCAAGTTGATCGACCAATTAAAGTGATCATTCTAATCTGATTATTAGCGGACCTTGAGTAAAGGCTTATAAATGAAATATAATGCATGGCATCACGAACTTTGGGATAGATTGGATTACTTGGAGGCTTTGTCGTAGCTATTTCTATCTCAAATGTTGTCAAAATATAGAATATTGAGCTAGCTTAACATGTGCGTTGGATTCGTGCCATTGGGAATTCTAAATCAAAACTTATAGAAGATTTAGGGCGGAAATGTCAAGTTTATCGGCTAATTAAATTGATCATTCTAAACTGATCATTGGTGCTCATTGAGCAAAGGTTTACAAATGAAGCATAATACATGGCATCACGCAGTTTGGGATAGATTGGATTACTTAGAGGTATTGTCGTAGCGATTTCAGTCTTAAACATTGTCAAAATATTGAAAATTGAGATAGATTAACGTGACCATTGGATTCATGTCATTTTAAGCTCTAAATCAAATATTTAAGACGATTTGGTGCGGACATGTCAAGTTGATCAGCTAGTTAAAATGATCATTCCAAACTTATCATTGGTGGTCATTGAGCAGAGGTTTACAAATTAAGCATAATGCATGGCATCACGCAGTTTGGGATAGATTCAATTACATGAAAGATTTGTGGTTAGCTCCTTCAATCTCAAATGTTGTCAAAATATAAAAATTTGAGCTCGCTTAACGTGGTGTTGGATTCATGTCATTCTGAACTCTAAATCAAATGTTAAAGATGATTTAGTGCGGACATGTCAAGTTAATCAGCTAGTTAAAATGATCATTCTATACTGATCAATGGTGCTACTTGAGTAAAGGCTTATAAATGAAGCATAATGCTTGGTATCACGCCATTTACGATAGAATGCATTACTTGAAGGCTTTGTCGTAGCTAGTTAGTCTCAAATTTTGTCACTATATAGAAAATTGAGCCAGTTTATCGGGGGCGTTGGATTCTTGTCATTCTGAACTCTAAATCAAAAGTTATGGACTATTTAATGCGGACATATCAAGTTTATCAGCTAGTTAAATTGATCACTATAAACTGATCATTGGTTCTCATAGAGCAAAGGGTTACAAATGAAGCACAATGCATGGCATCACGCAATTTGGTATAGATTGGATTACGTGGAGGCTTTGTCGTAGCTCTTCCAATCTCAAATGTTGTCACAATATTGAAAATTGAGCTAGATTAATGTAGGCGTTGGATTTCATGTCACTTTGAGCTCTAAATCAAAAGTTCAAAACAATTTAGTGCGGACATGTCAAGTTGATTAGCTATTAAAATCATCATTCTAAACTGATCATTGGTGCTCATTGAGCAAAGGTTTACAAATGAAGAATAATACATGTCCTCACGCAGTTCGGGATACGTTGAATTACTTCGACGCTTTATCGTAGCTCTTTCAATCTCAAATGTTGTCACAAAATTGAAAATTGAGCTAGATTAATGTGGGCGTTGGAATTCATGTCATTTCGAGCTCCAATTCAAAATTTAAATATGATTTAGTGCGGACATGTCAAGTTGTTCAGCTAGTTAAAATCATCATTCTAAACTGGTCATTGGTGCTCATTGAGCAAAGGTTTACAAATGAAGCATTATGCATGGCATCACACAGTCTAGGATAGATTGGATTACTTGGAGGCTTTATCGTAGCTCTTTCAGTCTCAAATATTGTCAAAATATTGAAAATTGAGCTAGATTAACATGGGTGTTGGATTCATGTCATTTTAAGCTCTAAATCAAATGTTAAGGACAATTTAGTGCGGACATCTCAAGTTGATCAGCTAGTTAAAATGATCATCCGAAACTTATCATTCTAAACTGATCATTGGTGCTCAATGAGCCAATGTTTAAAAATGCAGCATAATGCATGGCGTCACGTAGTTTGGGATATATTGGATTACTTGGAGGCATTTTCGTAGCTATTCTGGTCTTAAATTTTGTCACAATATAGAAATTTGAGCAAGATTAGTGTGGCCGTTGGATTTATGTCATTCCAAACTCTAAATCAAAAGCTATGGACGAGTTTATGCGGACATGTCAAGTTGATCGGCCAGTTAAAATGATTATTCTAAACTGATCATTGGTGCTTCTTGAGTAAAGGCTTATAAATGAAGCTTAATGCATGGGATCACGCAGTTTGGGATACATTGGATTACTTGGAGGCTTTGTCGTAGCTGTTTCAGTCTCAAATGTTGTAACAATATCGAAAATTGAGCTAGATTTAGTGGGCGTTGGATTCATGTCATTTTGACTTCTAAACCAAATGTTAAAGATGATTTAGTGCGGAGATGTCAATTTTATCAGCAAGTTAAATAAATCATTATAAACTGATCATTGGTTCTCATTGAGCAAAGGTTTACAAATGAAGCATAATGCATTGAATCACATAGTTTTGGATACATTGGATTAAGTGGAGGGTTTGTCGTAGCTATTTTGGTGTTAAATTTTGTCACAATATAGAAAATTTAGCATGCTTAACGTGGGCATTGGATTCATGTCATTCTGAACTCTAAATCAAAAGTTAAGGATTATTTAGTGCTGACATGTCAAGTTTACTGGCTAGTTAAATTGAACATTCTAAACTAATCATTGGTGCTTACTGAGCACAGGTTTACAAATAAAGCATAATGCACGGCTTCAAGTAGTTTTTGATAGATTGGATTACTTGGTGGCTTTTTCGTAGCTATTTCTTTCTTAAATTTTATCACAATATAGAAAATTGAACTAGATAAACGTAGGCGTTGGATTCGCGTCATTCTGAACTCTAAATCAAAAGTTACAAACGATTTAGTGCGTACATGTCAAATTGATCGGCCAGATAAAATGATTATTCTCAACTGGGCATTGGTGTTCCTTGAGTAAATGCTTATTAATGAAGCATAATGCATGGCATCAAGCAATTTGGGATACATTGGATTACTTGGAGGCTTTATCGTAGCTGTTTTAGTCTCAAATGTTGTCACAAATATTGAAAATTGAGCTAGATTAACATGGGCATTGGATTCATGTCATTTTGAGTTCTAAATCAAATGTTAAAAACGATTTAGTGCGGACATGTCAATGTTATCAGTTAGTTAAAATAATCATTTTAAGCTGATCATTGCTGTTCATTGAGCAAATGTTTACAAATAAACATAATGCATGGCATCACACACTTTGGGATAGATTGGATTACTTGGAGTCTTTGTCATATCTATTTCAGTCTTAAATTTTGTTACAATATAGAAAATTTAGCAAGTTGAACGTGGGAATTGTATTCATGTCATTCTCAACTTTAAATCAAAAGTTACAGACGATTTAGTACTGACATGTCAAGTTTATCGCATAGTTAAATTGAACATTTGAAACTAATCAATGGTGTCCATTGAACAAAGGTTTACAAATGCAACATAATGCATGACATCACGCAGTTTGGGATAGATGAAATTACTTGGAGGCTTTGCCGTAGCTATTTCAGTCTTAGATTTCTTCACAATATAGAAAATTGAGCTAGCTTCAGTTTTAGTGCGGACATGTCAAGTTTATCGGCCAGTTAAAATGATCACTCTAAACTAATCATTGGTGCTCCTTCAATAAAACCTTATAAATGGAGCATAATCCATGGCATCACGCAGTTTGGATACATTGGGTTATTTGGAGGCTTTGTCGTAGCTCTTTCCGTTTCAAATATTCTCACAATATTGGAAATAGAGTTTGATTGACGTGGGCATTGGATTCATGTCATTCTGAACAATAAATGAAATGTTAAAGACCATTTAGTGCAGACATGTCAAGTTGATCATCTAGTTAAAATTATCATTTTAAACTGACCATTGGTTCTCATTGAGCAAAGGATAAAAAATGAAACATAATGCATGACATCACGTAGTTTGGGATTGATTGGGTTACTTGGAGGCTTTATCGTACCTATATCGGTCTTAACTTTTTTCACAACATAGAAAATTGAGAATGCTTAACATGTCATTCTGAACTCTAAATAAAAAGTTACAGACGATTAAGTGCTGACATGTCAAGTTTATCGGCTAGTTAAATTGAACATTCTAACCTCATCATTGGTGCTCATTGAGAAAAGGTTTCAAAATGAAGCATAATGCATGGCATCACATAGTTTGGAATATATTGGATTACTTGGAGGCTTTGTCGTAAGTGTTTCAGTCTCATATGTTGTCACAATATTGAAAATTGAGCTGGATTAACATGGGCATTGGATTCAAGTAAGGCAGAATGCATGAGATCATGCAGTTTGGGATAGGTTGGATAAATTGTAATCTTTCTCGTAGCTATTTCAGTCTTAAAATTTGTCAAGATATAGAATATTGTGTTAGCTTAATGATGCGAACCTCCTAAGGAATGCACTTCTGGATGCGGTTGAGATAGGCTTTGCAACAGAATGAATCGAAATTCAATCTGTTCAAAGGTTTTGGATTGAAGGGTCACACAGTAGTTGTGGAAAGACTACTGATTTGCTGAAGATAGTAGCTTAGATATTACACACTAAGGCTACTAAATGTTGACTGAAGGATATTACACACCAACAATCAGATTAAGAAGAGAATCACTCTCAAACTTAAGAAAAGAATCTGTTTTTATTTGAAAAGTTGAATGATCAAGTTTACAACTGAAAGCCCCTATTTATAGTATAAGGGGACGTAAATAGGAGGAGCCTACGGCATTAAAATGGTTGAATTTACAAGGAAAGACTTGACCAAAGACCTTGACCAAAGAGCATGACTTCATTAACTCTTATTTTGACTATGAATGTGGACACTTCCACCCCCCCCCCCTTTTGATGAAGCCAATTTTGAACATTTTTAAGTGAACTCCTATTGATTTTTAACAACAAATTGGGGTGGTTGTAATGTGATTCATTTGCCTCATTAGAAACCTTACCAAGAAAACCCAATGGGAGAAAACTTGGATAAGGAAAAAAGAGTACAAATAGATCGCATGCCCATTTGTATGCTTTCTTGAGCTTGTAATAAAATCAGAGGGCTTTTAGGCACTTCTCCATTCAAGCTCAAGTGAATTTGTTGTGCATTCTCCTTATTGAGCATGCTGCTGGTTACCTCTTTGAGTTTCTTGCCCTTGGCTCGGGTTATTGGTCCAGCTGGTAGTGCAAGAGCTTCTTCATATTCCACTGGTTCATTCCTAGCCACGAGCTTCTCCTTTAGTGTGCTTTCCATGCTCATATCATCCCCCTCCTCTTGAAAAGGATTTGACCTCAAATCTTGTTCATCTGCAATGAAAGGCACAAGATCAGAAACATTGAAGCTTGAACTCACATTATACTTACCTTGAAGATCAATTTGGTAGGTGTTGTTATTGATCTTTTGAACTATCTTGAATGGTCCATCTATTCTGGGTATAAGTTTGGATTTTCTTTCCTCAAGTGAACCCACACAAGGTCTCCCACCTCAAATACAATTTCACATCTTCCTTTGTTGGCCTTTCTTGCATATTGTTGGGTTCTGGCCTCAATATTCTTCCTTGCATTCTCATGGATCTGTTTAACAATCAGCTTTTCTTTTTTCATCAATACTAGCTATTTCATTTAAAGGCAAAGGGGTTATAGATCCAAGGAGATAAAGGATTAAAACCGTACACAATTTGAAAAGGAGAATACTTAGAAGCAGAATGTACATAATGGTTATATGCAAATTCAGCATGTGGTAAACATTCTTCCCATGTTCTAAGATTTCATTTGATTAATGCACGCAATAAAGTAGACAAGGTTCTATTAACTACTTCAGTTTGAGCATCCGTTTGTGGGTGACATGTTGTAGAGAATACCAACTTAGTTCCTAACTTAGACCAAGGAGTTTTCCAAAAGTAACTCAAGAACTTAGTGTCTCTAGCAGAAACTATGGTCCTAGGCATTCCATGCAAGCAAAATACCTCATTAAAGAGCAGATTGGATATATACAATGCATCATCAGTCTTGTGACATGCTATAAAACGAGCCATCTTAGAGAATCTATCAACCACAACAAAGATAGAATCCTTTCCTGTCTTATTTCTAGGCAAACCAACCACACACTACATTGATATGTCAATCCATGGATGAGTAGGAATGGGTAAAAGACTGTACAAACCGTGGGGTTGAACCTTAGAGCTAGCATGTTTGCATGTGGCACACCTTGAACGAATTCTTTCTATGTCTCTCTTCATGTGTGGCCAACGGAAATGATCTTGCATTACTTTAAGAGTTTTGGCAACTCCAAAATGCCCCATCAGTCCTCTTCCATGAGCTTCCCTAACTAGCAACTCTCGAATAGAACAGTTAGGCACACATAATCTATTATCATAAAATAGGAATCCTTCATGCCGATAGTATTTTCCTGAAGCAAACTTTTTGCTAGCAATGTATACATCTTTAAAATGAGGATCAGTTTCATATAGCTCTTTAAGTTGTTCAAAACCTAACAACTTAGCATCAAGAGTAGAGATTAAGGCATACCTCCGTGACAATGCATTTGCCACAACATTCTCTTTACCTTCTTTGTATTTAATGACATACGGAAATGTTTCTATGAACTCAACCCACCATGCATGCCTTTTGTTCAGCTTCTGTTGGCCCTTTAAGTGCTTGAGTGACTCATGATCAGTGTGAATCACGAACTCCTTAGGCCACAAGTAGTGTTACCAAGTTTGCAAAGCACAGACCAAGGTGTACAATTCCTTGTCGTAGGTTGGATAGTTGAGGGTGGCTCCTCCAAGCTTCTCACTGAAATAGGCTATAGGTTTCTTATCCTGAATCAAAACAGCTCCAATACCTATACCAGACGCATCACATTCTATCTCAAAGGTTTTAAGAAAATCAGGTAAAGATAGAAGAGGTGCATGTGTAAGCTTTTCTTTCAAAGCTTGGAATGAGCTTTCTAGAGCTTGTCCCCATTTGAATCCTACGTCTTTCTTGATTACTTCAGTAAGTGGGGAAGGAATAGTGCTAAAATCCTTGACAAAGCGTCTATAGAAGCCAGGTAGCCCATGGAAACTTCTCACTTCTCCTACTGTTTTTGGACTTGGCCATTCCTTAATAGCTTTGACCTTTTCCTCATCAACCTTAATACCATCTGCACTTATAACAAAGCCTAGGAACACAATGTTATCTGTACAAAAAGTGCATTTCTTAAGATTGGCATATAGTTTTTCTTTTCTAAGAACGCTTAGAACCGATGTCAAATGACTAGCATGCTCTTCTAGATTCTTGCTGTAGATTAAGATGTCATCAAAGTATACTACAACAAAGACTCCTATGAATGCTCTAAGAACATGATTCATCAACCTCATGAAAGTACTAGGTGCATTTGTTAACCCAAATGGCATGACTAACCATTCATATAATCCATGCTTAGTTTTAAATGCAGTTTTCCATTCATCCCCTTCCTTCATGCGTATTTGATGGTACCCACTCTTAAGATCTATCTTAGAAAAGATTCTGGAACCATGCAATTCATCAAGCATGTCATCTAACCTAGGGATTGGATGGCGATACTTTACCGTAATGTTGTTGATTGCTCTACAATCAACACACATGCGCCAGCTGCCATCTTTCTTTGGCACAAGTAGAACTGGCACAGCACAAGGACTCATGCTCTCCCTGATGTAGCCCTTCTCCATTAGCTCATTAACTTGTCTTTGCAGCTCCTTAGTCTCAACGGGATTGGTTCTATAAGCTGGTCTATTTGGTAGTGAGGCTCCAGGTACAAAATCAATATGATGTTCAATGCCTCTGATGGGTGGTAGCCCCTTTGGATTGTCTTCTGGAAAGACATCTTCATAATCCTGCAAAATAGAAGTCACTTCACTCGGTAATACCGGTACAACGTTAGTTAAGCTCAAGAGAGCTTCCTTATAGATAAACAAAAGAACAGATTGTTGTGAGAAGAGAGCCTTCTTAACTCCACCAGTTCTCACAAAGAAACTTGAGTGTTTCTTGTTCTTGTTCTCACAGCCTCTGTCACTTTTGGTGCTTATGGTTTCCTTTGAAGTTCCAGCTGTTTTCTTTTGCTCCAACACGAGCTGATCTTGGTACACCTCCTGTGGTGTCATAGGAAAAAGTGTGATCTTCTTACCTTTGTGTTCAAATGAGTGTTGGTTGGTGTAACCATCATGAATGACCTTTGGATCAAATTGCCATGGTCTTCCAAGCAGAATGTGGCCACCCTCCATTGGTAAAACATCACAAAGGATCTCATCTTGGTACTTTCCAATGGTTATAGGTACCGTGACTTGGCTGCTTACCTTCATTTTGCTACACTCATTAAGTCATTGCAGCTTATACGGCTTTGGGTGCTTGAACACTTCCAGACCTAACTTGTTTACCATTGTTTCACTAGCCACATTAGTGCAGCTGCCTCCATTAATAATGATGCTGCAAACCTGTCCTTGGACGTGGCATCTTGAGTGAAACAGGTTCTCTCTTTGGTCATGTTCTTTGGTTTTGTTTTGTACGCTTAGGGTTCTTCTTGTTACCAATAATTCTCCTGCCATAGGACGTACAAGATTCTCTTCTGAAGAATCAGAAAAGACTTCTTCTTCCTCGGATTCTATTTCACCATTATCCAACAGAATCATGATCTTCTTGTTGGTGCATTCATTCGCATAATGCCCTCTTCCTTGGTATTTGAAACACTTCAAATCTCTTGTTCTAGTAGATGTAGTAGCTTCAGATTTGCGCTTGACGTCTTGAGGGGTTGTTGAAGATTTGGAATCAACTTTAGCAATATGTTTTCCTTGCCTTTGGTAGCTAGGCTTATTGCTAGCTGCTCCATAGCGTGGCCTAGTATAACTTTTTCCTTTTAGCTGCTGTTCCACCAGTATAACTTTGTGCAACATTTCCTCTAGCTCCACATAATGTTCCAGCTCCATTCTATCTTGAATGTCACGGTTAAGTCCTCCTAAAAATCTTTCCATAGTAGCTTCTTTATCTTCTGAAATGTCTGCCCTGATCATGAGGGTTTCCAACTTCTGGTAATAGTCCTCAACACTTCGGCTTCCTTGATTGAGTCTTCTTAGCCTTTGGTGAAGTTCACGGTGGTAATGGCTGGGCACAAACCTTTTCCTCATTATGGCTTTCATCTCAGCCCATGTTTCTACTGGATACTCACCATTACGTCTTCTGGAATTCACCAATTGATCCCACCAGCTGAGTGCATACTCATAAAACTCAGTAGCAGCTACGCGGACCTTGTTGAGCTCGGAATAGTGTTGACAATCAAACACCAGCTCGATCTTCTTCTCCCATTCCAGGTAAGTGTCTGGATCATTTTTGCCATAGAATGGTGGTATCTTAAGTTTAAGACCTCCTAAGGTGTCATTAGGCTGACCCCTTTCTTCCCTTACACGCCTAGGACTCCTTTGGGTTCTCCTACTTCCTTCACTGCCACGGCTATAGTAGGATTCTGTTTCTTCATTTTGGCCACGTCCAAAGGATTCCTAATTCTCCTTGGGCCTCCTTCAGTGTTACTATTGTTCTGAATATCATCCAGCCACAAATGAATGGCTTCCAGCTCTGTTTGTAATGCTTTCTTCATTTCTGCTACTAGAGCCTCCATTAACAAGTTTGGTGCTTCTGAAGTTTGATTTCCTCCTGACATAGCTACAAATGCACTTAACAAATATGTTAAAAATACCTGTTCTGAAAAACATTTTTGATGGAAGATGAAGAGTTGTGAGTGTGATATTTTCTAATCTGAAAATGCAATGGGTTGGGGTCGATTTTGATGTGATAAACTGATGTAATATTGGATAAAAACAACAATGCAATTATATGAATAGGTTTTTTCGATTAATCAACTGATGCAAATCAATACACACAAGTTGATGCAATCTAAACAGATGAAAATGGAGAGATATAGAGATGAGGGATAGGGATAACCGATCAGAAGTGTGCTTTGATACCAAATGATGCGAACCTCCCAAAGAATGCACTTCTGGATGCGGTTGAGATAGGCTTTGCAATAGAATGAATCGAAATTCAATCTGTTCAAAGGTTGTGGATTGAAGGGTCACACAGTAGTTGCGGAAAGACTACTGATTTACCTAAGATATTAGCTTAGATATTACACACTAAGGCTACTAAATGTTGATTGAAGGATATTACACACCAACAATCAGATTAAGAAGAGAATCACTCTCAAACTTAAGAAAAGAAGCTGTTTTTATTTGAAAAGTTGAATGATCAAGTTTACAACTGAAAGCCCCTATTTATACTATAAGGGGACGTAAATAGGAGGAGCCTACAGCATTAAAATGGTTGAATTTACAAGGGAAGACTTGACCAAAGACCTTGACCAAAGACCTTGACTTCATTAACTCTTATTTTGACTATGAATGTAGACACTTTCCCCCCCCCCTTTGATGACGCCAATTTTGAACATTTTTAATTGAACTCTTGATTTTAAACAACAAATTGGGCTGGTTGTAATGTGATTCATTTGCCTCATTAAAAACCTTACCAAGAAAACCCAATGGGAGAAAACTTGGATAAGGGAAAAAGAGTACAAATGGATCATATACTCATTTGTATGCTTTCTTGAGCTTGTGCTAAAATCAGAGGGCTTTTAGGAACTTCTCCATTCAAGCTCAAGAGAATTTTTTGTGCATTCTCCTTGTTGAGCATGCTGCTGATTGCCTCTTTGAATTTCTTGTCCTTGGCTCGGGTTAATGGTCCAGCTGGTAGTGCAAGAGCTTCTTCATGTTCCACTGGTTCATTCCTAGCCATGAGCTTCTCCTTTTGTGTGCTTTCCATGCTCGTATCACTTAACGTGGGCATTGGATTCGTGTCATTCTGGGATCTAAATCAAAAGTTACAGACGGTTTTGTGCGGATATGGCAAGTTGATCGGCTAGTTAAAATGATCATTCTAAACAGATCATTGGTGCTCCTTGAGTAAAGGCTTATAAATGGAGCATAATCCATGGCATCCCGCAGTTTGGGAAACATTGGATTACCTGGAGGCTTTGTCATAGCTCTTTCTGTCTCAAATATTGTCAGAATATTAAAAACTGAGCTAGATTAAAGTGGGCGTTGGATTCATGTCATTCTGAACTCTAAATGAATTGTTAAAGACCATTTAGTGGGATATGTAAAGTTGATCAGATAGTTAAAATGGTCATTCCAAACTGATCATTGGTGCTTATTGAGCAAAGGTTTAAAAATTAAGCATAATTCATGACATCACGCGGTTTGGGATAGATTACATTACTTGGAAGCTTTATCGCAGCTGTTTCAGTCTCAAATCCTCTCAACATATTGAAAATTTAGCTAGATTAACGTGGGGGTTTGATTAATGTTATTTCGAATTCTGAACCAAATGTTAAAGACGATTTTGTGCGGACATGTCAAGGGTATCAGCTAGTTAAAATAATCATTTTAAACTGATTTTTGGTGCTCATTGAGCAAAGGTTTACAAATGAAGCATAATGCATGACATCACACAGTTTGGGATAGATTGGGTTACTTGAAGGCTTTGTCGTAACTATTTCCGTCTTTAATTTTGTCACAATATAGAAAATTGAGCAAGCTTAACTTGGGCATTGGATTCATTTTGAACTCTAAATCAAAAGTTACGAAGGATTTTGTGGGGAAATGTCAAATTTATTGTCTATTTAATTTTTTAATATTCTAAACTCAGCATTGGTGCTAAATGAGCAAAGGTTTAAAAATGAAGCATAATGCATGGCATCATGCAGTTTAAGTTAGATGTCATTACTTAGAGGCTTTGTCGTGCGAAATGTCCTGCATGGAAATAGTAGAGAATGCCCTTCACTTCCTCTTTTTGAAGCTATTTCAGTCTTCAATTTTATCACAATATAGAAAATTGAGCTAGCTTAATATGGGCGTTTGATTCATGTCATTCAGAACTCTAAATCAAGAGTTACGTACGATTTAGTGCGGAAATGTCAAGTTGATCAGCCAGTAAAAATGATCATTCTAACTGATCATTTGTTCTCCTTGAGTAAAGGCTTATAAATGCAGCATAATCCATGGCATCATGCAGTTTGGGATACATTGGATTATTTGGAGGCTCTTTTAGTCTCATCTATAGCAACAATATTGAAAATTGAGCAAGATTAAGGTGGGCGTTCGATTCAGGTCATTTTGATCTCTATATCAAATGTTAAAGATGATATAGTGCGTACATGTTAAGTTGATCAGCAAGTTAAAATGATCATTCTAAACTAATCATTGGTGCTCAATGAGCAAAGGTTTAAAAATGAAGCATAATGCATGACATCACGCCGTTCGGGATAGATTGGATCACTTGGAAGCTTTGTCGTAGCTATTTCAGCCTTAAATTTTGTCACAATATAGAATAATGAGCTACCATAATGTGGGCGTTGGATTCATGTCATTCTGACCTCTAAATCAAAAGTTACAAAAGATTTAGTGCAGACATATCAAGTTAATCGGCCAGTTAAAATGATCATTCTAAATTGATTATTAGTGCTTCTTCAGTGAAGGGTTATAAATGAAGCATAATGTATGGTATCACGTATTTTGAGATACATGGGATTACTTGGAGGCTTTGTCGTAGCTATTTTAGTCTTAAATGTTGTCACAATATTGAAAATTGAGCTAGATTACCGTTGGCATTGGATTCATGTCATTTTGAGTTATAAATCAAATGTTAAACTTAATTTTGTCACAATATAGACATTGAGCTAGATTAACATGGGTACTAGATTCGTGTCATCCTGAAATCTAAATCAAAAGTTAAGGTCGATTTAGTGCGGATATGTCAAGTTTATCCGCTAGTTAAAATGATCATTATAAACTAATCATTGGTCCTCCTTGAGTAAAGGCTTATAAATGAAGCATAATACATGGTTTCACGGAGTTTAGAATATTGGATTATTTGATGGCTTGTTGGTAGCTCTTTTAGCCTCATATGTGTCACAAGTTTATGGACGATTTAGTGCTGGCGTGTAAAGTTTATCGGCTAGTTAAATTGAACATTCTAAACTAATCATTGGTGCTCATTGAGAAAAAGTTTACAGATCAAACATAAAGCAAGGCATCACATAGTTTGCGATAGATTGGATTACTTGGAGGCTTTCTTATAGCTATCTCAGTATTAAATTTCATCACAATGTAGAAAATTGAGCTAGCTTAACGTTGGCATTGGATTCATGTCGTTCTGAACTCAAGTTTAAAAGTTATGGGTGATTTAGTGCTGACATGTCAACTTTATGGGCTAGTTAAATTGAACATTCTAAAATAATCATTGGTGCTCATTGAGTAAAGGCTTACAAATGAAGCATAATCCATGACATCACACATTTTGAGATAGATTGGATTACGTAAAGGCTTCGTCTTAGCTATTTCGTTCTTCTATTTTGTCACAGTATAGGAAATTGAGCTAACCTAACATCGGCGTTGGATTCATATCATTCTGAACTCAGAATCAAAAGTTAAAGACGATTTAGTGCGGACATGTCCATTTGATCAGCTAGTTAAAATTATCATTCTAATCTGATCATTGGTGCTCATTAAGCAATGGTTTACAAATGAGCATAATGCATGGCATCAAACAGGTATGGATAGATTGGATTTCCTGAAGGTTTTATTGTAGCTATTTCAGTCTTAAATTTTTCACAATATATAAAATTGAGCAAGCTTAATGTGGGCGCTGGATTCGTGTCATTCTGAACTCTAAATGAAAAGTTTCTGACGATTAAGTGCGGACATGTCGAGTTGATCGGCCAGTTAAAGTGACCATTCTAAATTGATCATTGGTGATTCTTGAGTAAAGGTTTATAATTATAAAAGAAGAATAATGCATAACATCATGCAGTTTGGGTTACATTGGATTACTTGGAGGCTTTGTCGTAGCTATTTTGGTCTTAAAATTTGTCATAATATAGAAAATTGAGCTAGTTTAACGTGGGCGTTGGATTCATGGCATTTTGAACTCTAAATCAAAAGTTACGGATGATTTAGTGCACACATGTCAAGTTTATCAGCTAGTTAAATTGATCATTATAAACTGATCACTGGAACTCATTGAGCAAAGGTTTACAAATGATGTCTAATGCATGGCATCACACAGTTTGAGATAGATTGGATTACTTGAAGGCTTTGTCATAGCTACTTCGTTCTTTCATTTTGTCACAATATATTGAGCTAGCTTAACATGGGTGTTCGATTCGTGTCATTCTGAACTCTGAATCGAAAGTTAAGGACATTTAGTGCGGACATGTCAAGTTGATAAGCTAGTGAAAATGATCATTATAAACTGATCATTGGTGCTCATTGAGCAATGGTTTACAAATGAAGCATAATGCATGGCATCACACAGTTTGGGGTAGATTGGATTACATGGAGGTTTTGTTGTAGCTATTTCGGTCTTAATCTTTGTCACATTATAGAAAATTGAGCTAGATTAACGGAGGCATTAGATTCGTGTCATTCTGAATTTTAAATCAAAAGTTTCAGACGATTTAGTGCGGACATGTCAAGTTGATCGGCCAGCTAAAGTGATCATTCTAAACTGATCATTGGTTCTCCTGAGTAAAGGCTTATAATTGTAAATGAAGCATCATGCATGGCATTGTCTAGTTCGGAATACATTGGATTATTTGGAGGCTTTGTCGTAGCTATTTCGGTTTTATATTTTGTCATAATATAGAAAATTAAGCTAGCTAAACGTGGGTGTTGGATTCATGTAATGCTGAACTCTAAATCAAAAGTTACGGATTATTTAGTGCAGATATGTAATGTTTTTCAGCTAGTTAAAATGATCAATCTAAACTGATCATTGGAGCTCATTGACCAAAATTATACAAATGAAACATAATGCATGGCATCACGCAGTTTGGGATCGATTGGATTACTTTAAGGCTTTGTTGTAGCTATTTGGTTTTTAAATTTTTTCACGATATAGAAAATTGAGCTAGCTTAACGTGGCCGTTGGATTCGTGTCATTTTGAGCTCTGAATCCAAAGTTAAACACAATTTAGTGTGCACATGTCAAGTTGATCAGCTAGTTAAAATTATCATTCTAAACTTATCATTGGTGCTGATTGAGCAATGGTTTAGAAATGAAGCATAATGCATGGCATCACGCAGTTTGGGATACATTGTATTAATTGGAGGATTTTTCGTATCAATTTTGGTCTTAAATTTTGTCACATATAATAATATTAGCTAGCTTAACGTGGGCGTTGGATTCGTGTCATTTTGAACTCTGAATCAAAAGATAAGGACGATTTAGAGCGGACATGTAAAGTTGATCACCTAGGTAAAATGATCATTCTAAACTGATAACTGGAGCTCATTGACCAAAAGTATACAAATGAAGCATAATGCATGACATCACACAGTTTAGGATAGAATGGATTATTTGGAGGTTTTGGCGTAGCTATTTCGTTCTTAAATTTTGTAATGATATAGAAAACTGAGATAGCTTAACATGGCCGTTGTAATGTGTCATTTTGAACCCTAAATCAAAGGTAAAGACAATTTAGTGCGCACGTGTAAAGTTGATCAGCTAGTTAAAATTATCGTCCTAAACTGATTATTGGTGCTCATTAAGCAGTGGTTTACAAATGAAGCATAATGCATGACATCATGCAGTTTGGGATAGATTGGATTACTTGGACTCTTTGTCGTAGGTATTGTGGTATTAAATTTGGTCAAAATATAGAAAACTGAGCTAGCTTAACGTGGGCGCTGGATTCGTGTCATTTATAACTGTGAATCAAAAGTTAAAGAATTTAGTACGGATATGTCAAGTTGATCAGCTAGTTAAAATGATCAGTTTAAACTGATCATTGGTGCTTATTGAGCAATGGTTTACAAATGGAGCATACTGCATGGCATAACATAATTTGGGATAGATTGGATTAGTTGGAGGCTTTGTCTTAATATTTCAGTCTTAAATTTTGTCACAATATAGAAAATTAAGCTAGTTTAATGTGGGTGTTGGATTCATGTCATTCTGAACTCTAAATCAAACATTTCTGACGATTTAGTACGGACATGTCAAGTTTATCAGCCAGTTAAAGTGACCATTCTAAACTGATCATGCTAAACTGATCATTCTAAATGGATCATTAGTGCTTCTTCAATAATAACTTATAAATGAAGCATAATGCATGTCATCACGCAGTTTAGGATAGATTGGATTACTTGAAGGCTTTGTGGTAGTTCTTTTAGTCTCAAATGTTGTCACAATTTAGAAAATTGAGCTAGCTTAACGTGGGCGTTGGATTCGTGTCATTCTGAACTCTAAATAAAAAGTTTAAGACAATTTAGTGCAGATATGTCAAGTTTATCGGCCATTTAAAGTGACCATTCTGAACTGATCATTGGTGGTCCTTGAGTAAAAGCTTATAATTATAAATGAATCATAACGCATAGCATCATGAAGTATGGGTTTTATAGGATTATTTAGAGGATTTTTCGTAGCTATTTCGGTTTTCAATTTTGTCACAATATAGAAAATTGCGCTAGCTTAACATGGACGTTGGTTTCATGTCATTCTGAACTCTAAATCAAAAGTTACGTATGATTTAGTGCAGACATGTCAAGTTTATCGGCTATTTTAATTGATCATTATAAAATGACCACTGGAACTCAATTAGCAAAGGTTTACAAATGAAGCATAATGCATGGGATCATGCAGTTTGAGATAGATTGGATTACTTGAAGGTTTTGTCGTAGCTTTTTCGTTCTTAAATTTTTCACAATATAGGAAATTGAGCTAGCTTAACGTACGCGTTCGATTCGTGTCATTCCAAATTCTAAATCAAAAGTTAAGAAAGATTTAGTGGGGACATGTCAAGTTTATCTGCTAGTTAAATTGATCATTCTAAACCGATCACTGGAGCTCATTGACCAAAAGTTTACAAATGAAGCATAATGCATGGCATCACACAGTTTGGGATTGATTGAATTCCTTGGAGGCTTTATCTAATTATTTCGGTTTTAAATTTTGTCAGGATATAGAAAATTTAGCTAGCTTAACATGGGTGTTCGATTCATGTGGTTTTGAACTCTGAATCAAAAGTTAAAGCCGAATTTGTGCGGACATGGCAAATTGATCAGCTAGTTAAAATAATCATTCTAAATTATCATTGGTGCTCATTGAGCAATGCTTTACAAATGAAGCATAATGCATGGCATCACGCAGTTAGGGATACATTGGATTACTTGGAGGCTTTTTCGTAGCTATTTTAGTCTAAAATTTTGTCACCATATAAGAAATTGATCATTATAAACTGATCACTGGAGCTCATTGACCAAAAGTTTACAAATGAAGCATAAGGCATGGCATCACGCAGTTTGGGATAGATTTGATTACTTGGTGGATTTGTCGTAACTATTTTGTTCTTAAATTTTGTCAAGATATAGAAAATTGAGATAGCTTAACGTAGGCATTGGATTCATGTCATTTAGAACTCTGAATCAAAAGTTAAATACGAACTAGTGCGGGACATGTCAAGTTGATCAGCTAGTTAAATTAATCATTCTAAATTGATCACTGGATTTCATTGAGCAAAGGTTTACAAATGAAGGATAATATATGGCATCACGCATTTTGAGATATTGGATTACGTAAAGGCTTCGTCTTAGCTATTTCGTTCTTCCATTTTCTCACAGTATAGGAAATTGAGCTAACTTAACGTGGGCGTTGGATCCGTATCATTATGAACTCAGAATCAAAGTGTGGACATGTCAAGTTGATCAGCTAGTTAAAATTATCATTCTAAACTGATCATTGGTGCTCATTGAGCAATGGTTTACAAATGAGCATAATGCATGCCATCAAACAATTTTGGATAGATTGGATTGCTTGAAGGCTTTATTGTAGCTATTTCAGTCTGAAATTTTGTCACAATATATAAAATTGAGCTAGCTTAATGTGGGCGCTGGATTCGTGTCATTCCGAACACTAAATGAAAAGTTTCTGATGATTAAGTGCGGACATGTCGAGTTGATCGGCCAGTTAAAGTGACCATTCTAAATTGATCATTGGTGCTTCTTGAGTAAAGGTTTATAATTAAAAAGAAGAATAATGCATAACATCATGCAGTTTGGGTTACATTGGATTACCTGGAGGCTTTGTCGTAGCTATTTTGGTATTAAATTTTGCCATAATATAGAAAATTGAGCTAGTTTAACGTGGGCGTTGGATTCATGGCATTCTGAACTCTTAATCAAAAGTTACGGATGATTTAGTGCACACATGTCAAGTTTATCGGCTAGTTAAATTGAGCATTATAAACTGATCAGTGGAACTCATTGAGCAAAGGTTTACAAATGATGCATAATGCATCGATGACGCAGTTTGAGATGGATTGGATTACTTGAAGGCTTTATCGTAGCTATTTCGTTCTTTAATTTTGTCACAATATATTGAGCTAGCTTAATGTGGGTGTTCGATTCATGTCGTTCTGAACTCTGAATCAAAAGTTAAGGACATTTAGTGCGGACATGTCAAGTTGATAAGCTAGTGAAAATGATCATTCTAAACTGATCATTTGTGCTCATTGAGCAATGGTTTACAAATGAAGCATAATGCATGGCATCACACAGTTTGGGGTAGATTGGATTACTTGGAGGTTTTGTTGTTGCTATTTCGGTCTTAATCTTTGTCACATTATAGAATATTGAGCTAGATTAACGTGGGCATTGGATTCTTGTCATTCTGAATTTTAAATCAAAAGTTTCGGACGATTTAGTGTGGACATGTCAAGTTGATCGGCCAGCTAAAGTGATCATTCTAAAGTTATTGTTGGTGCTCCTGAGTGAAGGCTTATAATTGTAAATGAAGCATCATGCCTGGCATCGTCTAGTTTGGAATATATTGGATTATTTGGAGGCTTTTTTGTAGCTATTTCGGTTTTATATTTTGTCACAATATAGAAAATTAAGCTAGCTAAACGTGGGTGTTGGATTCATGTAATGCTGAACTCTAAATCAAAAGTTACGGACGATTTAGTGCGGACATGTCATGTTTTTCAGCTAATTATAATGATTATTCTAAACTGATTATTGGAGCTCATTGACCAAAATTATACAAATGAAACATATTGCATGGCATCACACAGTTTGGGATAGATTGGATTACTTTGAGGCTTTGTTGTAGCTTTTGGTTCTTAAACTTTGTCACAATATAGAAAATTGAGCTAGTTTAACGTGGCCTTTGGATTCATGTCATTTTGAACTCTGAATCCAAACTTAAAGACAATTTAGTGTGGACATGTCAAGTTGATCAGCTAGTTAAAATTATCATCCTAAACTGATCATTGGTGCTGATTGACCAATGGTTTACAAATGAAGCATAATGCATGGCATCATGCAGTTTGGGATACATTGGAGTAATTGGAGGATTTTTTCGTATCAATTTTGGTCTTAAATTTTGTCACATATAGAAATATTAGCTAGCTTAACGTGGGCGTTGGATTCGTGTCATTTTGAACTCTGAATCAAAAGATAAGGACGATTTAGAGTGGCATGTAAATCACCTAGTTAAAATGATCATTCTAAACTGGTAACTGGAGCTCATTGACCAAAAGTATACAAATGAAGCATATTGCATGGCATCACACAGTTTGGGATAGATTTGATTATTTGGGGGTTTTGGCATAGCTATTTCGTTCTTAAAATTTGTTATCATATAGAAAATTGAGCTAGCTTAACATGGCCGTTGTATTCGTGTCATTTTGAACTCTCAATCAAAATTAAATACAATTTAGTGCGGACGTGTAAAGTTGATCAGCTAGTAAAAAAATAATTATCCTAAACTGATTATTGGTGCTCATTGAGCAGTGCTTTACAAATGAAGCATAATGCATGGCATCATGCAGTTTGGGATAGATTGGATTACTTGGAAGCTTTGTCGTAGGTATTTTGTTATTAAATTTGGTCACAATATAGAAAATTTAGCTAGCTTAACGTGGGCGTTGGATTCGTGTGATTTATAACTCTGAATCAAAAGTTAAGGAATTTAGTATAGACATGTCAAGTTGATCTACTAGTTAAAATGATCAATCTAAACTGATCATTGGTGCTCATTGAGCAATGGTTTACAAATGGAGCGTAATGCATGGCATCACACAATTTGGGATAGATTGGATACTTGGAGGTTTTGTCTTAATATTTCAGTCTTAAAATTTGTCACAATATAGAAAATTAAGCTAGTTTAATGTGGGTGTTCGATTCGTGTCATTCGGAACTCTAAATCAAAAATTTCTGACGATTTATACGGACATATCAGGATTATCGGCCAGTTGAAGTGACCATTCTAAACTGATCATTCTAAGCTGATCATTCTAAATGGATCAGTACTGCTTCTTTAGTAAAAACTTATAAATGAAGCATAATGCATTTCATCATGCAGTTTAGTATAGATTGGATTACTTGAAGGCTTTGTGGTAGTCCTTTTAGTCTCAAATGTTGTCACATTATAGAAAATTGAGCTAGCTTAACGTGGGCGTTGGATTTGTGACATTCTGAACTCTAAATATAAAGTTTTAGACAATTTAGTGCGGACATGTTAAGTTTATCGGCCATTTAAAGTGACCATTCTGAACTGATCATTGGTGCTCCTTGACTAAAGGCTTATAATTATAAATGAATCATAACGCATAGCATCACACAGTCTGGGTTACAGAGGATTATTTGGAGGATTTGTTGTAGCTATTTCGGTTTTCAATTTTGTCACAATATAGAAAATTGCGCTAGCTTAACATGGACGTTGGATTCATGTCATTCTGAACTCTAAATCAAAAATTACGTATGATTTAGTGCAGACATGTCAAGTTTATCGGCTAGTTTAATTGGTTATTATAAACTGATTACTGGAACTCATTGAGCAAAGGTTTACAAATGCAGCATAATGCATGGGATCATGCAGTTTGAGATAGATTGGATTACTTAAAGGTTTTTTCGTAGCTATTTCGTTCTTAAATTTTTCACAATATAAAAAATTGAAGGCTTTGGATTCGTGTCATTCCGAACTCTAAATCAATAGTTACGAACGATTTAGTGGGGACCTGTCAAGTTTATCTGCTACTTAAATTGATCATTCTAAACTGATCACTGGAGCTCATTGACCAAAAGTTTACAAATGAAGCATAATGCATGGCATCACATAGTTTGGGATAGATTGCACTCCTTGGAGGCTTTATATAACTGTTTCGGTCTTAAATTTTGTCAGGGTATAGAAAATTTAGCTAGCTTAACGTGGGTGTTTGGTTCATGTGATTTTGAACTCTGAATCAATAGTTAAAGCCGAATTTGTGCGGACATGTCAAATTGATCAGCTAGTTAAAACGACCATTCTAAATTATCATTGTTGCTCATTGAGCAATGCTTTACAAATGAAGCATAATGCATGGTATCACATAGTTAGGGATAAATTGGATTACTTGGAGGCTTTTTCGGAGCTATTTTAGTCTAAAATTTTGTTTCCATATAGAAACTTGAGCTAGCTTAACGGATGGGTTGGATCTGTGTAATTCTGAACTGTAAATCAAAAGTTTCTGATGATTTAGTGTGGACATGTCAAGTTGAACAGCCAATTATAGTGACCATTCTAAACTGATCATTTTAAACTGTTCATTCTAAATTGATCATTAGTGCTTCTTCAGTAAAAACTTATAAATGAAGCATAATGCATGTCATCATGTAGTTTAGGATAGATTGGAATACTTGAACGCCTTGTGGTAGTTCTTTCAGTCTGAAATGTTGTCACAATATAGAAAATGAGCTAGCTTAACATGGGCATTGGATTCGTGTCATTCTGAACTTTAAATAAAAACTTTTGAACGGTTTAGTACGGACATGTCAAGTTTATCGGCCAGTTAAAGTTACTATTTTGAACTGATCATTGGTGCTCTTTGATTAAAGGCTTATAATTATAAAGGAAGAATGAGGCATAGCATCATGCAGTTTGGGTTGCATTGGATTACTTGGAGGCTTTGTCGTAGCTATTTCGGTCAGAAGCTTTGTCATAACAGAGAAAATTGAGCTAGCTTAACGTGGACGTTTGATTCGTTTCATTCTAAACTCTAAATCAAAATTTTCAGGCGATTTAGTGCGGACATGTTAAGTTGATCGGCCAGCTAAAGTTACCATTCTAAACTTATCATTGGTGCTCCTTGAGTAAAGACTTATAATTATAAATGAGGCATCATGCATGGCATCATGCAGTTTGGGATACATTGAATTATTTGGAGGCTTTGTCCTAGCTATTTCGGTTTTAAATTTTGTCACAATATAGAAAATTGAGGTAGCTTAACGTGGGTGTTGGATTCATGTCATTCTGAACTCTATATAAAAAAATTATGGATGATTTAGTACGGATATGTCAAGTTTATAATTAGTTAAACTGATTATTCTAAACTGATCACTGGAACTCATTGACCAAAACTTTACAAATGAAGCATAATGCATGACATCACGCAGTTTGGGATAGAGTGGATTACTTGGACGCTTTATCGTAGCTATTTCCTTCTTAAATTTTGTCACGATATAGAAAATTGAGCAAACTTAACGTGTGTGTTGGATTCGTGTAATTTTGAACTCTGAATCAAAATTTAAAGACGATTTAGTGCAGACATGTCAAGTTGATCAGCTAGTTAAAATGGTTATTTTAAACTGATCATTGGTTCACATTGACCAAAGATTTACAAATGAAGCATAAGACATGGCATCACGAAGTTTGGGATAGATTGGATTACTTAGAGGCTTTTTCATAGCTATTTTGGTCTTAAATTTTGTCACAATATAGAAATTGAGCTGGCTTAACGTGGGCGTTTGATTCGTCTCATTCTGAACTCTAAATAAAAAGTGTCGAATGATTTAGTGCGGACATGTAAAGTTGATCGGCCTGCTAAAGTGACCATTCTAAACTGATCATTGGTGCTCCTTGAGTAAAGGCTTATAATTATAAATGAAGCATCATGCATGTCATCATGCAGTTTGGGATACGTTGACTTATTTGGAGGCTTTTTCCTAGCTATTTTGGTTTTTTAATTTTGTAACAATATAGAATATTGAGCTCGCTAAATGTGGGCATTTGATTTATGTCATTCTGAACTCTAAATAAAAAAAAAAGTGGACGATTTAGTGCCGACATGTCAATTTTATCGACTAGTTAAATTGATCGTTCCAAACTGACCGCTGGAGGTTCTTGACCAAAAGTTTACAAATGAAGCATAATGCATAACATATGCAGTTTGGGATAGATTGGATTACTTGGAGGCTTTGTCGTAGCTATTTTATTCTTAGATTTTGTCACGATATAGAAAATTGAGCTAGCTTAGCATAGTTGTTGGATTCGTGTCAAATTGAACTCTAAATCTAAAGTTAAAGATGATTTAATGTAGACGAGTCTATTTGATCTGGTAGTTAAAATTATCATCCTAAACTGATAATTGGTGCTCATTGAGCTATGGTTTATAAATGAAGCATAATGTATGGCATCACGCAGTCTGGGATAGATTGGATTACTTGGAGCCTTTGTCGTAGCTATATCTGTCTTCAATTTTGTCACAATATTGAAAATTGATCTAGCCTAGCATGGCCATTGGATTCGTGCCATTCTGAACTCTGAATAAAAAAGTTAAGGACGATTTAGTGTGGACATGTCAAGTAGATCAGCTAGTTAAAATATTCATTCTAAACTGATCATTGGTGCTCATTGAGCAATGGTTTACAAATGAAGCATAATGCATGGCATCACGCACTTTGGGATAGATTGGATTACTTGCAAGCTTTGTCGTAGCTATTTCAGTCTTAAAGTTTTTCATTATATAGAATATTGAGCTAGCTTAACGTGGGTATTGGATTCGTGTCATTTTGAACTCTAAATCATATCTTTTTGACGATTTAGGGAGGATATGTCAAGTTGATCGGCCAGTTAAAGTGACCATTCTAAACTGATCATTAGTGTTTCTTCATTTAAAACTTATAAATGAAGCATAATGCATGTCATCACGCAGTTTAGGCTAGATTCGATTACTTGAAGGCTTAGTGGTAGTTCTTCCAATCTCAAATGTTTTCACAATATAGAAAATAGAGCTAGCTTAATGTGGGCGTGTCATTCTGAACTCCAAATCAAAGTTAAGTACGATTTAGTGCCTAGATGTCAAGTTGATCGGCAAGTTAAAATGATCATTCCAAACTGATCATTGGTGCTCCTTGAGTAAAAGCTAATAAATGGAGCATAATGCATGGCATCACGAAGTTTGGGATACATTGAATTATTTGGAGTCATTTTCGTAGCTATTTCGGTCTTAAATTTTATCACACTATCGAAAATTAAGGTAGCTTAACGTGGGCATTGGGTTCGTGTCATTCTGAATTCTAAATGAAAAGTTGCGGACTATTTAGTGTGTGCATGGCAAGTTTATCTGTTAGTTAAAATGATCATTCTAAACATATCATTGGTGCTCCTTGAGTAAAGGCTTATAAATGAAGCATAATGCATGGCATTACACAGTTTGAGATGCATTGGATTACTTGGAGGCTTTGTCGTTGCTATTTCGGTCTTCAATTTTGTCACAATACAGAAAATTGAGCTAGCTTGACGTGGGCATTGGATTCAAATCATTCTGAACTCTAAATCAAAAGTTATGGAGGTGTTAGTGGGACATGTCAAGTTTATCGGCTAGTAAGATTGATCATTCTAAACTGATCATTGGAGCTCATTGGGCAAAGGTTTACAAATGAAGCATAATTCATGGCATCACGCAGTATGAGATAGATTGGATTACTTGAAGGCTTTTGTCGTAGCTATTTTGTTCTTAAACTTTTCACGATGTTGAAAATTGAGGTAGCTTAACGTGGGTGTTGGATTCGTGTCAATCTGCACTCTGAATCATAAGTTAAAAATGATTTAGTGTGGACATGTCAAGTTGATCAGCTAGTTAAAATGATCATTCTAAACTAATCATTGGTGCTCACTTAGCAATGGTTTACAAAATGATGCATAAATCATGAAATCGCGCAGTTTCGGATATATTGGATTACTTGGAGGCTTTGTCGTAGCTATTTCATTCTTAAATTTTGTCACAATGTAGAAAATTGAGCTAGCTTAACGGGGCGTTTGATTCATGTCATTCTGAACTCTAAATCAAAAGTTATGAACGATTTAGTGCGTACATGACAAGTTTATCGGCCAATTAAAATGATAATTCTAAGATGATCATTGGTGCTCGTTGAGTAATGGCTTATAAATGAAGCATAATGCATGGCATCATGAAATATAGAAAACAATCTAGCTTAACGTGGGCGTTGGATTCATTTCATTATGAATTATAAATCAAAAGTTATAAACGATTTAGTGGGGACATGTCAAGTTGATCGGCCAGTTAAAGTGATCATTCGTTCTCATTGAGCAAATGTTTACAAATTAAGCATTAGGCACGGTATCACGTAGTTTGGCATAGAATGGATTATTTGGAGTTTTTGTCGTAGCTATTTTCGTTTTCAATTCTGTCACATTATATAAAATAGAGCTAGATTAACATGAGAGTTGGATTCGTGCCATTCTGAACTCTAAATCAAAAGTTACAGACGATATAGTGCGGACATGTCGAGTTAATCGGCCAGTTAAAATGATCATTCTAAACTGATCATTGGTGCTCCTTGAGTAAACGCTTAGAAATGAAGCACAATGCATGGCTTCACGCAGTTTAGGATAGATTGGATAACTTGAAGGCTTTGTTGTAGTTTTTTAGTCACAATATAGAAAAATGAGCTAGCATAATGTGGGCGTTGGATTCATATCATTCTAACTCTAAATCAAAAGTTACAGACGATTTAGTGCGGACATATCAAGTTTATCGGCTAGTTAAATTGATCATTCAAAACTGTTCTTGGTGCTCATTGAGCAAAGGTTTACAAATGAAGCATAATGCATGGCATCACGCATTATGGGATAGATTGGATTACTTGGAGGCTTTGTCATAGCTATTTTGTTGTTAAGTTTTGTCACCATATAGAATATTGAGCTACCTTAACGTGGGCGTTGGATTCGTGTCATTTTGAACTCTAAATCAAAGTTATGGACGATTCAGTGCGGACATGTCAAGTTGATCGGCAAGTTAAAGTGATCATTCAAAACTGATGATTGATGCTCATTGAACAAAGGTTTACAAATAAAGCATAATGCATGGCACGCATTTTGGGATAGATTGGAATACATGAAGGCTTTGTGGTAGCCTCTTTCAGTCTAAAATGTTGTCACAGTATAGAAAATTCAGCTAGCTCAATGTGGGCATTGGATTTATGTCATTCTGACATCTAAATCAAAAGTTGTAGACGATTTGGTGCGGACATGTGAAGTTTATCGGCTAGTTAAATTGATCATTGTAAACTGATCATTGGTGCTAGCTAAGCAAAGGTTTACCAATGAAGCATAATGCATGAGATCACGCAATTATGGATAGATTTGATAACTTTGAGGCTTTGTCATAGCTATTTCGGTCTTAAATCTTGTCACAATATAGAATATTGAGCTAGCTTAAAGTGGGCGTTGGATTTGTGTCATTCTGAACTCTTAATCAAAAGTTACAGACAATTTACTATGAACTTGTCAAGTTGATCGGCTAGTTAAAATGATTATTCTAAACTGATCATTGGTGCTCCTTGAGTAAAGTCTTATAATGAAGCATAATGCATGGCTTCATGAAGTTCAGGATAGATTGGATCAATTGAAGGCTTCGTGGTAGTTATTTCAGTCTCAAATGTTGTCAAAATATAGAAAAATGGGCTAGCTTAACGTGGGAGTTGGATTCATGTCATTCTGAACTCTAAATCAAAAGTTACAGATGATTTAGTGCGGACATGTCAAGTATATTGGCTAGTTAAATTGGTCATTCAAAACTGATCATTGGTGCTCATTGAGCAAATGTTTACAAATGAAGCATAATGCATGGCATCACGCATTTTGGGATAGATTAGATTACTTGGAGGCTTTGTCGAGGCTATTTCGGTGTTAAGTTTCATCAGAATATAGAATATTGGGCTCGCTTAACGTGGGCGTTGGATTCGTGTCATTTTGAACTCTAAATCAAACTTACCGACAATTCAGTGCGGACATGTCAAGTTGATAGGCCAGTTAAAGTGATAATTTAAAACTAATCACTAGTACTCCTCGAGTGAAGGCTTATAAATGAAGAAGAATGCATGACATCACACAGTTTCGGATAAATTGGATTACATGAAGGATTTGTGGTAGCCTCTTTCAGTCTAAGATGTTGTCACAATATAGCAAATTCAGATAGCTTAATGTGTGCATTGGATTCATGTCATTCTGACCTATAAATCAAAAGCTACGGACGATTTAGTGCGGAGATATCAAGTTTATTGGCTAGCTAAATTGATCATTCTAAACTTGTCATTGGTGCTCATTGAACAAAGGTTTACCAATGAAACATAATGCATGACATCAAGCTGTTATGGATAGATTGGATAACTTGGACGCTTTGTCGTTGCTATTTGGGTCTTAAATCTTGTCACAATATAGAATATTGAGCGAGCTTAAAGTGGATGTCGGATTCATCACATTCGGAAATCTATATCAAAAGTTACAGACGATTTAGTGCGTACATGTCAAGTTGATCGGTCAATTAAAATGATTATTCTAAACTGATCATTGGTGCTCCTTGAGTAAAGGCTTATAAATGAAGCATAGTGCATGGCTTTACGCAGTTTAGGATAGATTGGATCACTTGAAGGCTTTGTGGTAGTTTTTTCAGTCTCAAATGTTGTCACAATATAGAAAATTGAGCTAGCTTAACGTGGGTGTTGGATTCGTGTCAATCTGAACTGTAAATAAAAGGTTACCGATGATTTAGTGGTACATGTCAATTTGCTCGGCCAGTTAAAACAATCATTCTAAACTGATCATTGGTCCTCATTGAGCAAAGGTTTACAAATGAAGCATAATTCATGGCATCACGCATTTTGGGATAGATTGGATTACGTGTAGGCTTTGTCGTAGCTCTTTCGGTGTGAAGTTTCATCACAATATAGAATATTGAGCTAGCTTAACGTAGGTAGTTAATTCGTGTCATTCTGAACTCTAAATAAAAAATAATGGACGATTCAATACAGACATGTCAAGTTGATCGGTAGTTAAGGTGATCATTTTAAACTGATCGTTAGTGCTCTTTGTTGTAGCTATTTCGTTTTTATATTATGTCACAATGTAGAATATTGAGCTAGCTTAGCTTGAGTGTTGGATTCGTGTCATTCAGAACCCTAAATCAAAAGTTACAGAGGATTTAGTACGTACATGTCAAGTTGATCGTCTAGTTAAACTAATCATCCTAAACTGATCACTGGTGCCCATTGAGCAAAGGTTTACCAGTGAAGCATAATGCATGGCATTACGCATTTCAGAATAGATTGGATTAATTGCAGGCTTTGTCATAGCTCTTTTAGTCTCAAATGTTGTCACAATATTGAAATTTGAGATATATTAACCTGGGCGTCGGATTCATGTCATTTTGACCTCTAAATCAAAAGTTAAGGACGATTTAGTGAGGACATGTCAAGTTTATCGGCTAGTTAAACTGATCATTTAAACCTGATCATTGGTGCTCATCGAGCAAAGGTTTACAAATGTAGTATAATGCATGGCATCACGCATTTTGGGATAGATTGGATTACTTGGAGGCTTTGTAATTGATATTTCGGTGTTAAGTTTCGTGACAATATAGAATATTGAGCTAGCTTAAAGTGGACGTTGGAATCGTGTCATTTTGAACTCTAAATCAAAGTTACGGACGATTCACCGTGGACATGTCAAGTTGATCCGCTAGTTAACATGATCATTCAAAACTGATGATTGGTGCTCATTGAGCAAAGGTTTACAAATGAAGCATAATGCATGGCAACAAGCATTTTGGGATAGATTGGATTACATGTTGAATTTTTGGTAGCCTCTTTTAATTCAAAATGTTGTAGCCTTTTTTAATTTAAAATGTTGTAACAATGTGGGCACTGGATTCCTGTCATTCTGACCTCTAAATAAAAAGTTATGGACGATTTAGTGCGGACATGTCAAGTTTATCGGCTAGTTAAATTGATCATTCTAACATGATCATTGGTGCACACTCAGCAAAGGTTTACCAATGAAGCATAATGCATGACATCACGAAGCTACAGATAGATTGGATAACTTGGAGGCTTTTTCGTAGCTATTTCGGTCTTAAGTCTTGTCACAATATAGAATATTGAGCTAGGATAAAGTGGGCGTTGGGTTCGTGTCATTCTGATCTCTAAATCAAAAGTTACAGATGATTTAGAGCGACCTTGTCAAGTTGATCGGCTAGTTAAAATGATTATTCTAAACTGATCATTAGTACTCGTTGAGTAAAGGCTTATAAATGAAGCATAATGTATGGCTTCACGTAGTTTAGGATAGATTGGATCACTTGAAGGATTTGTGGTAGTTCTTTTAGTCTCAAATGTTGTCACAATATAAAAAAATTAGCTACGTTAACGTGGTCGTTGGATTCATGTCATTCTGAACTTTAAATCTCGGAACTGTAAATCATAAGTTACAGATAATTTAGTGCGGACAAGTTTATCGGCTAGTGAAATTGATCATCCAAAACTGATTATTGGTGCTCATTGCGCAAAGGTTTACAAATGAAGTATAATGCATGGCATCACGCATTTTGGGATATATTGGATTATTTGGAGGCTTTGTCGTAGCTATTTCGTTGTTAGGTTTCGTCACAATATAGAATATTGAGCTAGCTTAACGTAGGTGGTGGATTTCTGTCATTCTGAACTCTAAATCAAAAGTAATCGACGATTCAGTACGGACATGTCAAGTTGATCGGTTGTTAAAGTGATCATTTTAAACTGATCATTAGTGCTCTTTGTTGTAGCTATTTCGTTTTTATATTTTGTCACAATGTAGAATATTGAGCTAGCTTAGCATGAGTGTTGGATTCGTGTCATTAAGAACCCTAAATCAAAAGTTACAGAGGATTTAGTACATACATGTCAAGTTGATTGTCTTGTTAAACTAATCATTCTAAACTGATCATTGGTGCCCATTGAGCAAAGGTTTACCAGTGAAGCATAATGCATGGCATTACGCATTTTAGGATAGATTGGATTAATTGCAGGCTTTTTCATAGCTCTTTTAGTCTCAAATGTTGACACAATATTGAAATTTGAGATATATTAACCTGGGCGTCGGATTCATGTCATTTTGACCTCTAAATCAAAAGTTAAGGATGATTTAGTGAGGACATGTCAAGTTTATCGGCTAGTTAAACTAATCATTCAAAACTGATCATTGGTGCTCATTGAGGAAAGGTTTACAAATGTAGTATAATGCATGGCATCACACATTTTGGGATAGATTGGATTACTTGGAGGCTTTGTAATTGCTATTTCGGTGTTAATTTTCATGACAATATAGAATATTGAGCTAGCTTAACGTGGACGTTGGAATTGTGTCATTTTGAACTCTAAATCAAAGTTATGGACGATTCAGTGTGGACATGTCAAGTTGATCGGCTAGTTAACGTGATCATTCAAAACTGATGATTGGTGCTCATTGAGCAAAGGTTTACAAATGAAGCATAATGCATGGCATCAAGCATTTTGGGATAGATTGGATTACATGTTGAATTTGTGGTAGCCTCTTTTAATTTAAAATGTTGTAGCCTCTTTTAATTTAAAATGTTGTAACAATGTGGGCAGTGGATTCCTGTCATTCTGACCTCTAAATAAAAAGTTACGGACGATTTAGTGCGGACATATCAAGTTTATCGGCTAGTTAAATTGATCACTCTAACATGATCATTGGTGCACAATGATCAAAGGTTTGCCAATGAAGCATAATGTATGATATCACGCAGTTACAGATAGATTGGATAACTTGGAGGCTTTGTCGTATCTATTTTGGTCTTAAGTCTTGTCACAATATAGACTATTGAGCTAGGATAAAGTGGGCGTTGAGTTCCTGTCATTCTGATCTCTAAATCAAAAGTTACAGATGATTTAGAGCGACCTTGTCAAGTTGATCGGCTAGTTAAAATGATTATTCTGAACTGATCATTGGTACTCGTTGAGTAATGGCTTATAAATGAAGCATAATGCATGGCTTCACGTAGTTTAGGATAGATTGGATCACTTGAAGGATTTGTGGTAGTTCTTTCAGTCTCAAAAGTTGTCACAATATAGAAAAATTAGCTAGGTTAACGTGGTCGTTGGATTCATGTCATTCTGAACTCTAAATCTCGGAACTCTAAATCAAAAGTTACGGATAATTTAGTGCGGACAAGTTTATCGGCTAGTGAAATTGATCATCTAAAACTGATTATTGGTGCTCATTGCGAAAAGGTTTACAAATGAAGTATAATGCATGGCATCACGCATTTTAGGATATATAAGATTATTTGGAGGCTTTTTCGTAGCTATTTCATTGTTAGGTTTCGTCACAATATAGAATATTGAGCTAGCTTAACGTAGGTGGTGGATTTCTGTCATTCTGAACTCTAAATCAAAAGTAATGGACGATTCAGTATGGACATGTCAAGTTGATCGGTAGTTAAAGTGTTCATTTTAAACTGATCATTAGTGCTCATTGAGCAAAGGTTTACAAATGAAATATAATGCATGGCATCACGCATTTTGGGATTGATTGGAATACATGAAGGCTTTGTTGTAGCCTCTTTTAGTCTAAAATTCTGTCACAATATAGAAAATGATAATTCTTAACTGATCATAAGTGCTCCTTGAGTAAACGCTTATAAATGAAGCATAGTGCATAGCATCACACATTTTGTGATACATGGGATTACTTGGAGGCTTTATCGTAGCTCTTTCAATCTCAAATGTTTTCACATATGGAAAATTGAGCTAGCTTAACGTGGGCGTTGTACTCATGTCATTTTGAGCTCTAAATCAAAGCTTACGGACGATTTAGTTCCAACATGTCAAGTTGATCGGTGAGTTAAAATGATCATTCTAAACTGATCATTGGTGCTCATTGTGTAAGGGCGTATAAATGAAGCGTAATGCATAAGATCATGCAGTTTGGGATAGATTGGATTATTTAGAGGCTTTGTCGTAGCTATTTCAGTTCAATTGTTGTCACAATATAGACATTTGATCTAGCTTAACGTGCGTGTTTGATTCGTGTCATTTTGAACTCTAAATCAAAAGTAACAGACGATTTAGTACAGACATGTCAAGTTTATCGGCTAGTTAAAATAATCATTCTAAACGGATCGTTGGTGTTCATTGAGTAAAAGGTTATAAATGAAGCATAATACATGGCATCACGCAGTTTGGGATACATTGGATTACTTGGAAGCTTTGTCATACCGTGGCATTAGTTTTTGTCACAACATAGAAAATTGAGCTAGTTTAACATGGGTCTTAGATTCATGCCATTTTGAGCTCGAAAGAAAAAGTTAAATACGATTTTGTGCGGACATGTCAAGTATATCAGCTAGTTAAAATGATCATTCTAAACTTATCGCTGGTATTCCTAAGTAAGGGCTTATAAATTAAGCATAATGCAGGGCATCACGCAATTTGGGATAGATTTGATTACTTGGAGGCTTTCTTGTAGTTAGTTTGGTCTTAAATTTTGTCACAATATAGAAAATTGATATAGCTTAACGTGGCAGTACTCATATCATTTTGAATTCTAAATAAAAAGTTATGGACGATTTAGTACCAACATGTCAAGTTGATCGGCGAGTTAAAATGATCATTCTAAACTGATCATTGGTGCTCTTTGATAAGAGGCTTACAAATTACCGGGATACATTGGATTACTTGGAAACTTTGTCATAGCTCTTTAAGTCTTAAATGTTGTCACAGTATGGAAAATTGAGTTAGCTTAATGTGGGCCTTGAATTCATGTCATTTTGAGCTCTAAATCAAAAGTTAAAGACGATTTATGGGGACATGTCAAGTTGATCAGCTAGTTAAAATGATCATTCTAAACAGATCATTAGTGCTCCTTGAGTAAACGCTTATAAATTGATGCGAACCTCCCAAGGAATGCATTTCTAGATGCGGTTGAGATAGGCTTTACAAAAGATTGAATCGAAATTCAATTAGTTCAAAGGTTGTGGATTGAAGGGTCACACAGTAGCTGCGGAACGACTACTGATTTAGCTAAGATAGTAGCTTAGATATTACACACTAAGGCTACTAAATGTTGACTGCAGGATATTACACACCAACAATCAGATTAAGAAGAGAATTACTCTCAAACTTAAGAAAAGAATCTGTTTTTATTTGAAAAGTTGAATGATCAAGTTTACAACTGAAAGCCCCTATTTATGCTGTAAGGGGATGTAAATAGCAGGAGCCTACAGCATTAAAATGGTTGAATTTACAAGGGAAGACTTGGCCAACTCTTATTTTGACTACTTCCATTTACAAGGAAGACTTGGCCAACTCTTATTTTGACTACTTCTCCTTGATGAGGCCAATTTGAAGATTATTAAGTGAACTCCTTTTGATTTTAAACAACAAATTGGGCTGGTTGTAATGTGATTCATTTGCCTCATTAAAAACCTTACCAAGAAAACCCAATGGGAGAAAACTTGGATAAGGGAAAAAGAGTACAAATGGATCATATACTCATTTGTATGCTTTCTTGAGCTTGTGCTAAAATCAGAGGGCTTTTAGGAACTTCTCCATTCAAGCTCAAGAGAATTTTTTGTGCATTCTCCTTGTTGAGCATGCTGCTGATTGCCTCTTTGAATTTCTTGTCCTTGGCTCGGGTTAATGGTCCAGCTGGTAGTGCAAGAGCTTCTTCATGTTCCACTGGTTCATTCCTAGCCATGAGCTTCTCCTTTTGTTTGCTTTCCATGCTCGTATCATCCCCCTTCTCTTGAAAAGGATTTGACCTCAAATCTGGTTCATCTGCAATGAAAGGCACAAGATCAGAAACATTGAAGCTTGAACTCACATTATACTTACCTTGAAGATCAATTTGGTTGGCGTTGTTGTTGATCTTCTGAACAATCTTGAAAGGTCCATCTATTCTGGGCATAAGTTTGAATTTCCTTTCAGCTGGAAATCTTCCTTTTCTCAAGTGAACCCAAACAAGATCTCCCACCTCAAATACCATTTCACGTCTTCCTTTGTTGGCCTTTCTTCCATATTGTTGTGTTCGGGCCTCAATATTCTTCCTTGCATTATCATGGATCTGTTTAACAATCTCAGCTTTTCTTTTTCCATCAATACCAGCTCTTTCACTTAAATTGGCATGTCTGTACTAAATCTTCTTTAACGTTTTTTAGAGCTCATAATGACATGAATCCTATGCCTACGTCAATCTACCTCAATTTGCAATATTGTGACAAAATTTAAGACAGAAATAGCTACGACAAAGCCTCCAAGTAATCCAATCTATCCCGAATTGCGTGATGCCATGACTTACGCTTCATTTATACGCCATTACTTAATGAGCACGAATGATCAGTTTAAAATGATCAACTAGTCGATAAACTTAGCATGTACGCACTAAATGGTCCCTAACGTTTGATTTAGAGATCAGAATGACACGAATCTAAAGCCCACATTATGGTAGCGCAATGTTCTATATTGTGGCAAAATTTAAAACCAAAACAGCTACGACAAAGCCTCCAATGGATTATTCGTAGCTGTTTGTCATTAATGAGGACATATGTAGCTGTATAGTCCTCTCCATATGTAGCTGAACAACCCTTATTCGTAGCTTTTTCGTAGCTGTTTCGGTCTTAAATTTTGTCAAAATATAGAACCTTGAGCTAATATAATGTGGGTTTTGGATTCGTGTCATTCTGAACTCTAAATGGAACGTTAGGGAGCATTTAGTGAGTACATATTAAGTTTATCAACTAGTTGATCATTTTAAACTGATCATTCATGGGATATAGTAAAGGCAAGAAGGCTGTGAGTTCCAAGTCATGGTGTTCACTGGCAGACATATGGAGAGGACTATACTGATACATTTGCACCGGTGGCTAAGCTACACACTGTAAGGGTTGTTCTTTCACTAGCTACGAATCTGACTTGGGACTTATGGCAAATGGATGTCAAGAACGCATTCCTACGCAGGCCTTGAAGATCTTTGCAAAGAGGTACAGGTTCTAAGACTTAGGAAGGCAATATATGGGTTGAAGCAGTCACCAAGGGCCTGGTATCACAAATTAAGCTCCACACTTACTGATAATGGGTTTAGGAAATCCCATTCAGATCATACGTTGTTCACTCATCAAAACTCCAAAGGAATCGTGGCGGTCTTGGTTTATGTGGATGACCTTATCATCACAAGAGATGATAAGGAAGGAATTCAGTCCACAAAGGCCTTCTTAAACAGATCATTTGACATCAAGGATCTTGGAGAGTTGAAGTACTTCTTGGGTATTGAAGTGTGTCGGTCTCAAGAAGGGCTCTTTCTATCCCAAAGAAAGTATGCTCTTGATCTGTTGACAGACACGAAAGCTTGGGGCTAAACCGGCCAAAACTCCTCTTGAAGATGGCTACAAGGTCAACGGAAAGGGGGAGAAAGCTGATGAGTTATTTAAGGATTTTTCTCAGTATAGAAGACTAGTTGGGAAGCTGATCTACCTCACCCTCACACGACCAGATTTGTGTTTTGCTGTGAATCAAGTGAGTAAACATATGCAAAAACCTACTGTATATCATTGGAGCATGGTAGAAAGGATCCTTAGATACATCAAAGGATCTCCTGGTCAAGGCATATGGATGGGCAAGAATGGGAACACTGAGATTGTCGGGTATTGTGATGCGGATTGGGCTGGTGATAGGGTGGATAGGAAATAAACCACTGGGTATTGCACCTTCATTAGGGGGAACTTAGTCACTTGGAAGACTAAGAAGCAGAAGGTGGTATCATGTTCTAGTGCTGAAGCAGAATATAGGGCTATGAGGAAGCTGACAAGTGAAGTAACTTGGATCAAAGCGCTCTTGAAAGACTTCGGTATTGAACAACCAGGGCCAATTACCTTCCATTGTGATAATCAGGCAGCCATTCACATAGCTTCAAACTCAGTGTTTCACAAGAGGACCAAGCACATAGAGATCGATTGCCATAAGGTTAGGGAGAAAGTTCAAGATGGAACCATTCTGCCATGTTATAGAAGGAGTGAAGACCAAGTAGCTGACATCTTCACAAAGGCAGCAAGTCTCAAAGTTTGTAAGAACATCTTTAGCAAACTTGGGCTTGTTGATTTACATCCATGATCAAAGGTCCCCTAATCCAAGAGCAACACACTCTTTTTCCCTTATTAAGGTTTTGTCCCAAGTGGTTTTCCTTAATAAGGTTGTTAATGAGGTGTTGCCTTGGGTTCCCAAGCTTAAGACTTTAGGGTGATTCCAAAGTATTTAGCTTGAGAGGGAGTATTGACATAGGAAAATCAAATAAGACCTATCTTGACCTAAAGGCAAGTGTTGAAAGAATATTGAGATTAGAGAGGAGAAAAGTGAAGAATTGAATCCAGAAACTCAAAGAAAAGCATGAGAAGATGAGAAAATGTCTTAGACTTCTGGAGAAGAATCTCCTAGGAGTTTCTACATACATTGAGTATTTACAGCCCTTTTATAGAGGATTTGCAATGTGAGCACAAAAGAAAACGAATTCAAACTTGTGGATGAGAGAATAGAGGAGGAGCTTGTCAACAACCAATGAGAAGAGAGAGGAAGAGCTGCAGACTGTCTCTGAATGTTTGGTGTGGTTATCAAGGCTGTGTGCAGCAGGCATGACTGTTTGGTGTTGTTACCAAGACTGTGTGCAGCATGGACATGTCCTTTTCACCTTGATTCTTCTCCCAAGGCAGCTATTTAACCCATTTAACCATGTGGTTAATAATAACTCCTCCTTTTTCTTTTCCCTTGTTATTCAAACTGAATTTCGTGCTCACACTTGCCTTGTAGGTCAAGATAGGTCTTATTTGATTTTCCTATGTCAATACTCCCCCTCAAGCTAAAGACTTTGGAATCACCCTAAAGTCTTAAGCTTGGGAACCCAAGGCAACACCTCATTAAAAACCTTATTAAGGAAAACCACTTGGGACAAAACCTTAATAAGGGAAAAAGAGTGTGTTGATCTTGGATTAGGAGACCTTGATCATGGATGTGATAAATCAACAAGCCCAAGTTTGCTAAAGATTTTCTTGCAAACTTTGAGACTTGCTGCCTTTGTGAAGATGTCAGCTAGTTGGTCTTCACTCTTTGTATAACATGGCAGTATGGTTCCATCTTGAACTTTCTCTCTAACCTTATGGCAATCGATCTCTATGTGCTTGGTCCTCTCGTGAAACACTGAGTTTGAAGCAATGTGAATGGCTGCCTGATTATCACAATGGAAGGTAATTGGCCCTGGTTGTTCAATACCGAAATCTTTCAAGAGCGCTTTGAGCCAAGTTACTTCATTTGTCAGCTTCCTCATTGCCCTATATTCTGCTTCAGCACTAGAACATGATACCACCTTCTGCTTCTTAGTCTTCCAAGTGACTAAGTTCCCACCAATGAAGGTGCAATGGGTGGTTGATTTCCTATCAATCCTATCACCAGCCCAATCCGCATCACAATATCCGACAATATCAGTGTTCCCATTCTTGCCCATCCATATGCCTTGACTAGTCTTCTATACTGAGAAACATCCTTAAATAACTCATCAGCTTTCTCCCCCTTTCCGTTGACCTTGTAGCCATCTTCAAGAGGAGTTTTGGCCGGTTTAGCCCCAAGCTTTCCTGTGTCTGTCAACAGATCAAGAGCATACTTTCTTTGGGATAGAAAGAGCCCTTCCTGAGACCGACACACTTCAATACCCAAGAAGTACTTCAACTCTCCAAGATCCTTGATGTCAAATGATCTGTTTAAGAAGGCCTTTGTGGACTGAATTCCTTCCTTGTCATCTCCTGTGATGATAAGGTCATCCACATAAACCAAGACCACCACAATTCCTTTGGCGTTTTGACGAGTGAACAAAGTATGATCTGAATGGGATTTCCTAAACCCATTATCAGTAAGTGTGGAGCTTAATTTGTGATACCACGCCCTTGGTGACTGCTTCAACCCATATATTGCCTTCCTAAGTCTTAAAACTTGTCCCTCTTTGCAAAGATCTTCAAGGCCTGGTGGTGGAGTCATATACACTTCCTCTTCAAGTTCTCCTTGTAGGAATGCGTTCTTGACATCCATTTGCCATAAGTCCCAAGTCAGATTCATAGCTAGTGAAAGAACAACCCTTACAGTGTGTAGCTTAGCCACCGGTGCAAAGGTATCAGTATAGTCCTCTCCATATGTCTGAGTGAAACCTCTTGCAACTAGACGTGCCTTGTACCTTTCTATGTCCCCATTGCTCTTATACTTGATGGTGAACACCCACTTGGAACTCACAGCCTTCTTGCCTTTGGGAAGTTCTTGTATATCCCATGTATGATTCCTTTCCATAGCTCCCTTCTCATCTCTTACTGCATCTAACCATTCTTTCTTCCTCTTAGCTTCTTCATAAGTCCTTGGAATCTGACTTTGTTCAATCTTTCCAAGGAATGCTTGATGACTAGATGGCAAGAGGTCAAGGGAACAAACAGCTTGTATGGGATGAGCCACGGCCTGGTTGTTGTAGAAGACCCTAGTGTTTACCCAATTGGATGGATCTTTCCTAAGTCTAGTACTCCTCCTTAGTTGCTGAACAGGTGTTGCAGCCTCCTCTACAACCGTTTCCTCTTCCATTTGGTGAATAGGTTCCTCTATATCCACTTCCAAGTTGACTTGTTCTTGGCTTTGGGCCATAGCTTCTTCTTGGATTGGAGTTGGTTCTTGAGTTACCACCCCTTGTTCATTCTCTTGGGTATCTTGTGAACTACTTGGGGTTCTTTCTTCTTCGTGTCTTGAATCCTTTGGCACATCATTTCCCAAATGATTCAAGAGAAACCTCAAACTCGTAGCCAAATCAGAAGGTGACCTTGAGAGATCCTTCAATCCTTCCCAATCTTTCTGATCATAATAGCTTCGTTCTTCTATGAACTTGACATCTCTAGACACATATGTCCTGTTGTTGCTCGGATCATAGCACTTATAACCCTTTTGTGTTGTCGAATATCCAAGGAACATACACTTGATGCTCTTTGCCTCCAACTTGTTTCTTAGATCACCTGGAACATACACAAAGCACACACACCCAAATACACGTAAATGATCAATGGAGGGTTTAGTTTTATTGAGTACCTCAAATGGGGATATGTCTTGCAAGACTTTGGTTGAAATCCGATTGATGAGGTAGCAAGCAACCAAGACTGCATCTCCCCAAAAACTTTTAGGAACATTGGTATGAAACATCATGGATCTTGCTACTTCCATTAAGTGTCGGTTCTTCCTTTCAGCAACTCCATTTTGTTGTGGTGTGTGTGGGCAGCTAGTTTGATGTAGTATTCCATGTTTGTTTAAGTGAGCTTTGAATCTTTGACTTGTGTATTCCCCTCCATTATCTGATCTTAACACTTTGATCTTGGCATTGAATTGATTAGTAACATAATTATGAAAGTTTATAAATGCCTCATAAACCCTATCTTTAGATGGAAGTAATGTAACCCATGTATATTTCGATTTCTCATCTATAAAGGTCACAAAGTATTTATTCCTATCTCTAGACATGCAAGGTGAGGTCCAAACATCGGAATGTACTAAATCAAAGCAATGCTCATAAATGGTAGACGATTTAGGGAAAACAACACGACAATGTTTGCCAAGGATACAAGCCTCACAAACTGAGTGATCATAAGCAACATTAGGCATTATTAAGCTTAAAGCACGAGCATGAGGATGTCCTAATCTAGCATGCCATAAAACATCTTTATTAGCAAAAACACAGGATTTGAAAGCTAAGGAATCTGAATTGCTTGGAGGAGTGTCCTCAAGAACATAGAGCTCATTTTGAGTCCCACCACTTCCAAGTATCTTACCACTCTTAATATCGTGAAAGTAAACATTGTTAGGTCCAAAAGTAACATTGCAATTCAGGTCTTTAGTAGCCCTTTTGACCGAAACTAGGTTAGACTTAAACTTAGGTACAAAGAAAGCAGTACTTTCTTTGTGAAATAGTCTTAATTTTCCGGTTCCTTCAATTGGAATACTCTTACCATCAGCTATAGTTACTTGTCCTAGACATGGTTCAATGTTCTTTAACAACCTAGCATTGCTAATCATATGGTGAGAAGCACCCGAATCCACTACCAACTTATGATCCGGTTTATCAAGCAATTTATGGGAGTAGAGTGTGATACCGGAGAGTTTTGAGGCATAGGCCTTGATGAGATCCTCCAAGTCACTCTTCTTAGCATACTCCATGGATACATTCATAGCTACCTCCCCTCCTTGGTTGGTTGAACTTGCCGGTTCAGTCACAACCTTTTGAGAGATGTTAGCCTTTGAATCCTTGAACCGGTTTGGATTGAGATGAGGATGAAGTATCCAGCACTTGTCCTTGATGTGGCCATTCCTCTTACAATGTTCACACATCACACTCTTCCTATCCTCTTGCTTAAACACGCTCTTGTTGGCCATGACTAGTTCTCCTTTTCCACCAAACAAACGAATGTTGCCTTGCTCCTTCTGAATCCGTGAGCACACCTCTTCGAAATCAGGGAGTTTTGGATCTCTTAGGATGGACTTAATCACATCCTTAAAGGCTGGATTTAGGTTGAGAAGGAGCCCAAATATCTTGTCTTGTTCCTTCCTTTCATTAAGCACCTTTGGATCCATAGAACTTGGTCTCAACATGTCAAGCTCGGACCATGTTGATTGGAACTTTCCTAGGAACTTTGTGAACTCCATATCCTCTTGGTGTAGATCATTGAGAGCCTTCTTAACCTCATACACACGGCTGAGGTTTGAAACATCCCCATACACCCTCTTGAGAGTGTCCCAAAGAGACTTGGCGGTTTCACAATGTGAATAAGCTTCAAGAATGGATGGGTCCAATGAATTTTGGAGGAATCCAAGGACTGATTGATCTTCTTGGAACCACCTAGCTTCTTCTTTTCTTGTTGCCTCATCCTTCTTCTCCTTTGGATCATCTATAGACGGAGTATTATCCTCCAAGATGTAATTCCAAAGTCCTTTACCACAAATGGCTGTCTTGATGGTTCTTGACCGTAATGTGTAGTTCAAGCCTTTGAGAACTAGTGGTATCACCGTAGGTTTCAAGCTGGAACTGATTTGAACTGTATCCTCCATTGTTAGGCTTTGAAGAGCTCAAAGGAGGCAGCTTTTATGGTTGAATAAAACTATGAGTTTTTAGTTTAAAAGCTGAGAGATTTTTGACAGAATTTTAGATTAGAAACTGAGAGATTTGAGTAGAAAATATAAGAAAATGATCTTATGCTCTGATACCATGAAAGAATATTGAGATTAGAGAGGAGAAATGTGAAGAATTGAATCCAGAAACTCAAAGAAAAGCATGAGAAGATGAGACAATGTCTTAGACTTCTGGAGAAGAATCTCCTAAGAGTATATTCATACATTGAGTCTTTACAGCCCTTTTATAGAGGATTTACAATGTGAACACAAAAGAAAACGAATTCAAACTTGTGGATGAGTTTGAATAGAGGAGGAGCCTGTCAACAACCAATGAGAAGAGAGGGGAAGAGCTGCACACTGTCTCATGACTGTTTGGTGTGGTTACCAAGACTGTGTGCAGCATGGACATGTCCTTTTCACCTTGATTCTTCTCCCAAGGCAGCTATTTAACCATTTTAACCATGTGGTTAATAATAACTCCCTCTTTTTTCTTTTCCCTTGTTATTCAAACTGAATTTCGTGCTCACACTTTACTAAATGAGCACCACTGATCAGCTTAGAATGATCAGTTAAACTGGGCAATCAACTTGACATGTCCACACTAAATTGTCCAGAACTTTTAATTTAAAACTCAGAATGACATGAATACAAATCACATATCGTGCTAGCTCAATTTTCTATATTGTGACAAAATTTCAGACTCAAATAGATACGACAAAGCTTCCAAGTAATCAAATCTATCCCAAATTGCTTGATGCCCTGCATTATGCTTCACTTATAAGCCTTTACTCAATGAGCACCAATGATCAGCTTAGAATGATCAGTTGATTTAGAGCTCGGAAACGATTAGTAAAACTGGCCAATCAACTTTACATGTCAGCACTAAATCGTTCGTAACTTTTGATTTAGAGCTCGGAATGACATGAATCCAATGCCCACGATATGCTAGCTCAATTTTCTATGTTTTGAAAAAATATCAGACTCAAATAGATACAAAAAAGCCTGCAAGTAATCCAGTTATCCAAAACTACGTGATGCCATGCATTATGCTTCACTTATAAACCTTTACTCAATGAGTACCAATGATCAGCTTAGAATGATTAGTATAACAAGCCAATCAACTTGACATTACCGCACTAAATCGTCCTTAACTTTTGATTAGAGCTAAGAATGACATGAATCCAACGCCCACGATATACTAGCTCAATTTGCTATTCTATGACAAAGTTTTAGACTCAAATTGATATGACAAACTCTCTAAGCAATCCAATCTATCCTAAACTGCGTGTTGCCATGCATTATGCTTCACTTATAAACCTTTACTCAATGTGGACTAATAATTAGCTTAGAATGATCATTTGAACTGACCAATTAGCTTGACATATGCGCACTAAATCGTCCGTAACTTTTGATTTAGAGCTTATGGCATGAATCCAACGCCCACAGTATGCTAGTTCAATTTTCTATACAATGACAAAATTTTAGACACAAATAGATACGACAACGCATCCAAGTAATCAAATATATCCCAAACTGCGTGATGCCATGCATTATGCTTCACTTATAAGCCTTTACTCAATGAGCACCAGGCAAATGATCAGCTTAGAATGATCAGTTAAACTCGCCAATCAACTTGACATGTCCACACTAAATAGTCTGTAACTTTTGATTTAGAGCTCAGAATGACATGAATACAACGCCCACGTCATGCTTGCTCAATTTTCTATATTGTGACAAAATTTCATACTCAAATAGATACGACAAATCCTCCAATTAGTCCAATCTATCCAAAACAGTGTGACGCCATGCATTATGCTTCACTTATAAGCCTTTACTCAATGAGCACCAATAATCAAGTTAGAATGATCACTTGAATTGACAATTCAACTTGACATGTCCGCACTAAATCGTCCGTGACTTTTGATTTAGAGCTCAGAATGACATGAACCCAATGCCCACATTAGGCTAGCTCAATTTTCTATACTATGACAAAATTTCAGAGTAAAATAGATACGACAAAGCCTCCAAGTAATCCAATCTATTCCAAACTGCGTGGTGTCATGCATTATGCTTCACTTATAACCCTCTACTCATTGAGCCCCAATGATCAGGTTAGAATGATCAATTGAACTGACCAATTAACTTGTCATGTTCGCACTAAATCGTACGTAATTTTTGATTTAGAGCTCATAATAACATGAATCGAACGCCTACGTTATGCTAGCTCAATTTTCTATATTATGACAAAGTTTCAGACTCAAATAGATACGACAAAGCCTCCAAGTAATCAAATCTATCCCAAACGGTGTGATGCCATGCATTATGCTTCACTTATAAGCCTTTACTCAATGAGCACCAATGATCATCTTAGAATGATCATTTGAATTGACCAATCAACTTGACATGTCCGCACTAAACCATCTGTAATTTTTTATTTAGAGCTCGGAATGACATGAACCAATCACCCAGGTTATGCTAGCTCAATTTTCTATACTATGACAAAATTTCAGACTCAAATAGATACGACAAAGCCTCCAATTAATCCAATATATTCAAAACTGCGTGGTGTCATGCATTATGCTTCACTTATAACCCTCTACTCAATGAGCCTTAATGATCAACAGAGAATGATCATTTCAACTTGCCAATCAACTTGACGTGTCCACCCTAAATCGTCCGTAACTTTTGATTTAGAGTTCAAATTGACTCGAATCCAACGCCCACATTCTGCTAGCTCAATTTTCTATACTATGATAAAATTTCAGACTCAAATAGATACGACAAAGCCTCCAATTAATCCGATCTATCCAAAACAGCGTGATGCCATGCATTATGCTTCACTTATAAGCCTTTACTCAATGAGCACCAATGATCAACTTAGAATGATTAGTAGAACTGGGTAATTAACTTGACATGTACGCACTAAATCATCCGTAACATTTGATTTAGAGTTCCGAATGACATGAATCCAATGCCCTCGTTATGCTAGCTCAATTTTATATATGATGATAAAATTTAGACTCAAATAGATACGACAAAGCCTCCAAGTAATCCAATCTATCCCAAACTATGTGATGCCATGAATTATGCTTTACTTATAAGCCTTTACTCAATGAGCACCAATGATCACGTTAGAATGATAATTTGAACTGACCAATTAACTTGACATGTCCGCACTAAATCGTTCTTAATTTTTGATTTAGAGCTCTGAATAACATGAATACAACGCCTACGTTATGCTAGCTCAATTTACTATACTATGGCAAAGTTAGAGACTCCAATACATACGACAAAGCGTCCAAGTAATCAAATGTGTACCAAAATGCGTGATGCCATGTATTCACTTATGAGCCTTTACTCAATGAGCACAAATTATCAGTTGAACTGGCCAATCAACTTTACATGTCTGTAGTAAATCGTTCGTAATTTTTGATTTAGAGCTCAGAATGACATTAATCCAATGCCCATGTAATGCTATATCAATTTCTTTATATTGTGACAAAATTTCAGACTCAAATAGATACGAAAAAGCCTCCAATTAATCTAATCTATCACAAACTGCGTGATGTCATGCATTATGCTTAACTTATAAGCCCTTACTCAATGAGCAGCAATGATCGGTTTAGAATGATCATTTGAATTGACCAGCAAACTTGAGACGTCCGCACTAAATAATCCGTAACTTTTGATTTAGAGCTCAAAATGACATGAATCCAACGCCCACATTATGCTAGCTCAATTTTCTATACTATAACAAAATTTTAGACTCAAATAGATACGACAAAGCCTCCAAGTCATTTAATCTATTCCAAACTGCGTGATGTCATGCATTATGCTTCACTTAAAACCCTCTACTCAATGAGCCCCAATGATCAACATAGAATGATCATTTGAACTGGCCAATCAACTTGACATCTCTGCCCTAAATTGTCCGTAAGTTTTGATTTAGAGCTCAAACTGACTTGAATCTAACGCCCAAGTTATGTTAGCACAATTTTCTATACTATGACAAAATTTTAGATTCAAATAGATACGACAAAGCCTCCAAGTAATCCAATCTTTCTCAAACTGCGTGATGCCATGCATTATGCTTCACTTGTAAGCCTTTACTCATTGAGCACCAATGATCAGCTTATAACGATTAGTAGAACTGGCCAATCAACTTGACATGTCCGCACTAAATCGTCGGTAACTTTTGATTTAGTGCTCAGAATGACATGAACCCAATGCCCATGTTATACTAGCTAAATTTTCTATATTGGGACAAAATTTCAGACTCAAATAGATACGACAAAGCCTCAAAGTAATCCAATATATCCCAAACTGGGTGATGCCATGCATTATACTTCACTTATAAGCCTTTACTCAATGAGCACCAATGATCAGCTTAGAATGGTCATTTGAACTGACTAATTAACATGACATGCCCGCACAAAATTGTCCGTAATTTTTGATTTAGATCTCCGAATGACTTGAATCCAACACCCACGTTATGCTAGATCAATTTTCTATACTATAACAGTTTTTTCAGACTCAAATCGATATGACGAAGCCTCCACGACATCAAATCTATCCCAAACTGTGTGATGCCATGCATTATGCTTCACTTATAAGCTTTTACTCAATGAGCACCAATGATCATCTTAGAATGATCATTTGAACTGACCAATCAACTTGACATTTCCGCACTAAATCATCTGTAACTTTTGATTTGGAGCTCAGAATGCCATGAATCCAACGCCCACGTTATGCTAGCTCAATTTTCTATGCTATGACAGTTTTTTCAGACTCAAATAGATACGACAAAGCCTCCAAGTAATCAAATATATCTGAAACTGCGTGATGCCATGCATTGTGCTTCACTTATAAGCCTTTATTCAATGAGCACCAATGATCAGCATAGAATGATCAGTTGAACTTGCCAATCAGCTTTACATGTGAGCACTAAATCGTACGTAACTTTTGATTTAGAGCTCAAAATGAAATGAATCCAGTGCCCACATTATGCTAGCTCAATTTTCTATGTTTTGACAAAATATCAGACGCAAGTAGATACGACAAAGCCTGCAAGTAATCCAATCTAACCCAAACTGCGTGATGCCACGCATTATGCTTCACTTATAAGCCTTTACTCAATGAGCATCAATGATCAGCTTAGGATGATCATTTGAATTGACCAATCAACTTTACATGTCCTCCAAGTAATCCAATATATCCCAAACTCCATGATAAGACAAAGCCTCCAAGTAATCCAATATATCCCAAACTCCATGATGCCATGCATTATACTTCACTTATAAGCCTTTACTCAACAAGCACCACTAATCAGCTTAGAATGATCAACTAAACTAGCCAATCAACTTGACATGTCCACACTAAATCGTCCGTAACTTTTGATTTAAAGCTCAGAATGACATGAATACAACGCCCACGTCATGCTAGCTAAATTTTCGGTATGAATACTTGGATCGGTTCATTTGAAAGCACGGATGAACCCACCTGGTCCAAGGCGTATTTTCACTTCTAGAAGTTCTTAAGGGAACTCCTAGAAGTATCAAAAAGTCTCCTGGTCGCCAAAGAAATGTTTGGAGACTTTCATATAAGGAAAGTTCCAAATTTGGTAAGTTTCGAAAACTCCAACTTGATATGTGGTGCATGAATTGATCTGGCCTGGTTTGGGGTGAGCTCCATGTCGCTGCGTGTCCTCTGTGAATCAGGATTATATACCAGGTTTGGTCATGGCTGGCCGCTTCTTGATTAGGCTTGAAATCATGTAGATACACCCATGTATCCCTTTGCGCGTATTTGGCCGCCTTTGTGTTCCTTGGGCTGGCCGGGCCGGGCAGTTGGCCAGGGGTTGGGCTGATGACCTCATCATACCCTCCCTCTTCGAAATGCTTTTCCCTCAAAACAGTTTGGCCTGCACATAGAGAAGGCAAGTTAATACCTTGATTTACTTGTGGGTTTAGCGCATTACCTCGTTTTATGGCCCTTATATGATTCGGATCTGGCCATGGTCCATCTGGCAGTTGCTCCCTGATAGGAAAGGAAGAAATTACTGCTTTCCATTGCAGCTGGTTGCTTTTTTTTTGCCTCCAAGGTGTTGGGTTCTCCATGTTCTCCTCTTGATTCCAAACATCGGTTTAATGTAGGAGGTGTCTTTTCTTGATCTTTGTTCAATCCTTGCTTTTCTAGACCTGTTTCAACAACCTTTGGCAAAGACAAGTGCATTATGTTAGTATTGTACATTTCAAATTGCAGCTCCTTTATTGCCTTAACACTTTTAAACTTAACATTTTTGCGTTCTACTTGTAAGCTTGTGATTAGTTGTCTAGTTAGGCACTTTCAAATGAACCGATCTAACGCCCACATTGTGCTATCTCAATTTTCTATATTATGACAAAAATTCAGACTCAAATAGATACGACAAAGCCTCCAAGTAATCAAATCTATCCCAAACTGCATGAGGTCATGCTTGATGCTTCACTTATAAGCCTTTACTCAATGAGCACCAATGATCAGTTTAGAATGATCAGTTGAACTGGCCAATCAACTTTACATGTCTGTATTAAATTGTTTGTAACTTTTGATTTAGAGTTCAGAATTACATGAATCCAATGTCCCCGTTATGCTAGCTCAAGTTTCTATATTGTGACAAAATTTCAGACTCAAATAGATACGACAAAGCCTCCAAGTAATCAAATCTATCCCAAACTGCATGATGCCATGCATTATGCTTCACTTTTAAGCCTTTACTCAATGAGCACCAATGATCAGCATAGAATAATCATTTGGACTGACGAATCATCTTGACATATCCGCCCTAAATTTCCCGTAACTTTTGATTTGGTGCTCAGAATGACATGAATCCAACGTCCACGTTATACTAGCTCAATTTTCTATATTGTGACAAAATTTCAGACTCAAATAGAAACGAATAGGCCTCCATGTAATCCAATATATCCCAAACTGTGTGATACCATGCATTATACTTCACTTATAAGCCCTTACCCAATGAGCACCAATGAGCAGCTTACAATGATTAGTAGAACTAGCCAATCAAATTGACATGTCCGCACAAAATCGTCTGTAACTTTTGATTTATAACTCAAAATGACATCAATCCAACGCCCACATTATGCTAGCTCATTTTTTCTATATTGTGACAAAATTTCAAACACAAATAGATATGACAAAGCCTCCAAGAAATCTAATCTATCCCAAAATGCATGATGCCATGCATTATGCTTCACTTATAAGCCTTTACTCAATGAGCACCAATGATCCGCTTAGAATGATCATTTGAACTGACGAATCAACTTCACATGTCCACACTAAATCGTATGTCACTTTTGATTTAGAGCTCAGAATGACATGAATCCAATGCCCACGTTATGCTAGCTCAATTTTCTATATTGTGACAAAATTTCAAACTCAAATAGATTCGACAAAGCCTCCATGTAATCCAATCTATCCAAGACTGCGTGATGCGATGCATTATGCTTCACTTATAAGCCTTTACTCAATCAGCAACAATGATTAGCTCAGAGTGATCATTTGAACTAACCAATCAGTGACATGTCCGCATTAAATCGTCTGTAACTTTTGATTTAGAGCTGAGATTGACATGAATCCAACCCCCACGTTATGATCACTCAGTTTTCTATAATATGACAAAATTTCATACTCAGATAAATACGACAAATCCTACAAGTAATCCAATCTATCCAAAACTGCGTGATGCCGTGCATTATGCTTTGCTTATAAGCCTTTACTCAATGAGCACTAATGATCAGCTTAGATTGATCAGTTGAACTGGTCAATTGATGTAAGATTGAATATCAATCTCACAAGCGGTACGGCCTTGACTCGCAAGACCGAGAATCTCTCTTGGCATAAGCGGGCAAGGGAACTAAAAGGAGGGGGTTTTGATCAAATCACACGATCAAAGGTGAACCAAGGGAGTTTGAATCTCTCAAACTAACCTGGCCGTGGCTTCAATAGAAAGGAAGTGAATCTCCCACTTTATTTCTAAAGAACAAGAACAAGACTCAAAGACAAGGCTTTGAAGAAAATACTTTGTATTCAAATTTAATTTTAATGGTGGTCTATCTTTACAATGAAGTCGTGCTGAGCTTATATAGTTCTCCTAGCAATGGTCCTAAACCTAAAAAAGAGAAAAGGAAATTATACATTTAAAATATATGGTTGTTGGCCATTAATGTCTAGTTTGGCCAACAAGGAAAGTGTATATGCTTGTATCTTGAGAGCTTTGGGGCAAATGTAATGTGTCTAGGTACATCCTGGACGCTTTGGAAAGTCTTCAATACGTGCCCAAGTTGCAAGGAATAGAGATATTGCAATCTGAACACATTAAGTGCACTTCGGTCCATATATGGCAAGTCTTGGACGAAAGGGATTCACCTGATCCTCTGGTGGCTGGTGCATGGTAGGTTTATTTTGGGCTTCCTTAGGGCCTTAATAATATCTCCTGGACGCCATGTTTTGGTTTGCAAGTGATTAAACCAATTGGCCATCTCACTTGCCATAAACGGCTACAATCCGTTCATTTGAAGGCACGGATTGACCCGCCTGGTCCAAGTCGTGTTTGAGCTTCTAGAAGTGTTTAAAGGAGCTCCTAGAAGTACCATAAAGTCTCCTGGTCGCCAAAGAAACTTTTGGAGACTTTCATATAAGGAAAGTTCCAAATATGGTAAGTTTCGAAAACTCCAATTTGATGTAAGGTGCATGACTTGATCTGGCCTTGTTTGGGGTGAGCTCCATGTCGCCGCGTGTCCTCTGTGAGTCAGGATTATAGGCCAGGTTTGGTCTTGGCTTGCTGCTTCTTCGTTAAGCTTGGATTAATGAAGATACACCCATGTATCCTTTGGCGCGTATTTGGCCGCCTTTGTATTCCTTGGGCCAGCTGGGCCAGGCAGTTGGCCGGGGGTTGTTCCGATGACCTCATCACCAATCAACTTTACATATCTCCAATAAATCGTTCCTAACTTTTGATTTAGAGCTCAGAATGACATGAATCCAGCACCCACGTTATGCTAGCTCAATTTTTTATACTATCACAAGGTTTCAGACTCAAATAGATATGACAAATCCCCCAAGTAATCAAATCTATCCCAAACTGCGTGATGCCATCCATTATGCTTCATTTATAAGCTTTTACTCAATGAGCACCAATGATCAGCTTAGAATGATCAGTTGAACTGGCTAATCAACTTTACATGACGGCACTAAATCATCTGTAAATCGTCTGTAATTTCAGACTCAAATACACATGAAGAAGCTTCCAAGTAATCCAATCAATCAAAAATTGTGTGATGCCATGCATTATAATTCATTTATTAGCCTTTACTCAATGAGAACCATTGATCCATTTATAATGATCATTTTAGGTAGCCGATCAACTTGACATGTCAACACTGAATCCTCCGTCACTTCAGATTTAGAATTGAAAATGACACGAATCCAACGCCTACGTTAAGATAGCTCCATTTTCTATATTGTGACAAAATTTAAGAATGAAATAGATACGACAAAGCCTCCAAGTAATCCAATCTATCCCAAACTACGTGATGTCCATGCATTATGCTTCACTTATAAGGTTTTAATCAATAAGCACCAATGATCAGTTTACAATGATCATTTTTACTGGCTGATCAAGTTGGCATGTCCGCACTAAATCATCCATAACTTCTGATTTAGAGCTCAGAATGACATGAATCCAACGCGCATGTTATGCTACTTTAATTTGCTATACTATGACAAAATTTCAGACTGAAATAAAGACGACTTAGCTTCCAAGTAATCCAATCTATCCAAAACTGTGTGATGCCATCCATTATAATTCATTTCTTAGCCTTTACTCAATGAGAACCATTGATCCGTTTAGAATGATCATTTTAGCTAGCCGATCAACTTGACATGTCAACACTAAATCCTTCGTCACATTAGATTTAGAGCTCAGAATGACACAAATTCAACTCCCACGTTAAACTAGCTCCATTTTCTATATTGTGACAAAATTTAGGAATGAATTAGATATGAGAATGACTCCAAGTAATCCAATCTATCCCAAACTGTGTGATGCCATGCATAATGCTTCACTTAGGAGGTTTTAATCAATGAGCACCAATGATCAGTTTAGAATGATCATTTTAACTGGCCGATCAAGTTGACATGTCCGCACTAAATCTTTCATAATTTTTGATTTAGAGCTAAGAATGACATGAATCCAATGCCCACGTTATGCTAGCTCAATTTTCTATATTGTGTCAAAATTTCAGACACAGATAGAGATGACGAAGCTTCCAAGTAATCCAATCTATCAAAAACTGTGTGATGCCATGCAATATAATTCATTTATTAACCTTTAGTCAATGAGAACCCTTGATCCATTTAGAAAGATCATTTTAGCTAGCCGTTCAACTTGACATGTCAACACTAAATCCTCGGTCACTTTAGATTTAGAGCTGAGAATGATACGAATCTAACGCCCATGATAAGTTAGCTCCATTTTCTGTATCGTGACAAAAGTTAGGACTCAAATTGATACGACAAAGCATCCAAGTAATCCAATCTATCCCAAACTGCGTGATGTCATGCATTATAATTCATTTATTAGCTTTAACCCAATGAGAACCATTGCTCCATTTAGAATGATCATTTTAGCTAGCCGATCAACTTGACATGTCAACATTAAATAGTCTATCACTTTAGATTTAGAGCTCCGAATGACACGAATCCAATGCCTATGTTAAGCTAGCTCAATTTTCTATATTGTGACAAAAATAGGAATGAAATAGATACCACAAAGCCTCCAAGTAATCCAATCTAACCCAAACTGCGTGACGCAATGCTTTATGCTTCACTTATGAGGTTTTAATCAATGAGCACCAATGATCAGTTTAGAATAATCAGTTTAATGGGCCGATAAACTTGAAATATATGCACTAAATCGTCCACAACTTTTGATTTAGAGCTGAGAATGACATGAATCCAACGCCCACGTTATACTAGCTCAATTTTCTATGTTGTGACAAAATTTCAGACTCAAATGGATACGATAAAAGCCTCCAAGTAATCCAATCTATCCCAAACTATGTGATGCCATGCATTCTGCTTCACTGATAAGCCTTTACGCAATAAGCACCAATGATCAGCTTCGAATGATCATTTGAACTGGTCAGTAACCTTGACATGTCCGCACTAAATAGTTCCTAACTTTTTAGATTTATAGCTCAGAGTGAGTTGAATCCAACGCCCACATTCTGCTAGCTCAATTTTCCATACTGTGACAAAACTTCTGAATCAAATTGAGACGACGAAGCTTCCAAGTAATCCAATCTATCCAAAACTATGTGATGCAGTACATTATAATTCATTTATTAGCCTTTACTCAATGAGAACCATTGATCCGTTTAGACTGATCATTTTGGCTAGCCGATCAACTTGACATGTCAACACTAAATCCTCCGTCACTTTAGATTTAGAGCTAAGAATGACACGAATCCAACACCCACGTTAAGCTAGCTCCATTATCTATATTGTGACAAAATTTTAGAATGAAATAGATACGACAAAGCCTCCAAGTAATCCAATCTATCCCAAACTTCGTGATGCCATGCATTATGCTTCACTTATGAGGTTTAATCAATGAGCACCAATGAACAATTTATAATGATCATTTTAGCTGGCCGATAAAGTTTACATGTCCACACAAAATCGTCCGTAACTTTTGATTTAGAGCTGAGAATTACATGAATCAAACGCCCACGTTATGCTAGCTCAATTTTCTATATTGCATCAAAATTTCAAACTCAAATCCATATGAGGAAGCTTCCAAGTAATCCAATCTATCAAAAATTGGGTGATGCCATGCGTTATAATTCTTTTATTAGCCTTTACTCAATGAGAACCATTAATCCATTTAGAATGATCATTTTAGCTATCCGATCAACTTGACATATCAACACTAAATCCTCCGTCACTTCATATTTAGAGATGAGAATTACACGAATCCAACTCCCACGTTAAGATAACTCCATTTTCTATATTGTGACAAAATTTATGAATGAAATAGATACGACAAAGCCTCCAAGTAATCCAATCTATCCCAAACTGCGTGATGCCATGCATTATGCTTCACTTATGAGGTTTTAATCAATGTGCACCAATGATCAGTATAGAATGATCATTTTAACTGGCCGATCAAGTTGACATGTCCGCACTAAATCGTCCATAACTTTTGATACGACACAGCCTCCAAGTAATCCAATATTCCCAAACAGCGTAATGCCATGCATTATAATGCATTTTTTAGCCTTTACCCTATGAGAACAATTGATCCATTTGGAATGATCATTTTAGCTAGCGGATCAACTTGACATGTCAATACTAAATCGTCTGTTACCTTAGATTTAGAGCTCAGAATGACACAAATGTAGCGCCTATGTTAAGCTAGCTACATTTTCTATATTGTGACAAAATATAGGAATGAAATCGATACCACAAACTCTCCAAGTATTCCAATCTATACCAAACTGCGTGATGCCATGCATTATGCTTCACTTATGAGGTTTTAATCAATGAGCACCAATTGATACACAAATCTTCCAAGTAATCCAAACTATCCCAAACTACTTGGTGCCATGCATTAAGCTTCACTTATGATGCTTTATTCAATGAGAACCATCAATCCGTTTAGAATGATCATTTTAGCTAGCCGTCAACTAGACATGTCACCACTAAATTGTCCGTAACTTATGATTTAGATCTTAGAATGACATGAATCCAACACCCACATTATGCTAGCTAAATTTTCAATACGATGACAAAATTTCAGACTCAAATAGATATGCCAAAGCTTCCAAGTAATCCAATCTACCCCCAAACTCTTTGACGCCATGCATTATGCTTCACTTATGAGGTTTTAATCAATGAGCACCAATGATCAGTTTGGAATTATCATTTTAACTAGCCGATCAACTTGACGTATCCGCACTAAATCGTGCATAACTTTTGAATTAGACCTCATAATGACATGAATCCAACACCCACGTTATGCAGCTCAATTTGCTTTATTGTGACAAAATTTCAGACTCAAATAGATACAACATTCCCTCCAAGTAATCCAATCTATCCCAAACTGCGTGATGCCATGCATTATGCTTCACTTATGAGGTTTTATTCAATGAGCACCAAAGATAAGTTTACAATTATCATTCTAACTGGCTGATCAAGTTGACACATCCGCACTAAAACCAACGCCCACGTTATGCTAGCTCAATTTTCTATATTGTGACAAAATTTCTGACTCCAAGTAATCCAATCTATCCCAAATTGTGTGATGTCATGCATTATGCTTCAGTTATAAGCCTTTACTCAATGAGCACCAATGATCTGCTTAGAATGATCATTTGAACTTGTCAATCAACTTGACATGTCCGCACTATATCGTTCATAACTTTTGATTTAGAGCTGAGAATAACATGAATTCAACACCCACGTTATGCAAGCTCAATTTTCAATGCTATGACAAAATTTCAGACTCAAATAGGTACCACAAAGCTTCCAAGTAATCCAATCTATCCCAAACAGCGTGTTGCCATGCATTATAATTCATTTATTTGCCTTTACTCAATGAGAATCATCGATCCATTTAGAATGATCATTTTAGCTAGCCGATCAATTTGACATGTCAACACTAATGTGCCCATCAATTTAGATTTAGAGCTCAGAATGACACGAATCCAACGCCCTTGTTAAGATATCTAAATTTTCTATATTGTGAAAACATTTAGGAATGAAATAGTTATGACACAGCCTCCAAGTAATCCAATATATCCCGAACAGCGTAATGCCATGCATTATAATGCATTTTTTAGCCTTTACCCTATGAGAACAATTGATCCATTTAGAATGATAATTTTAGCTAGCCGATCAACTTGACATGTCAACACTAAATCGTCTGTTACCTTAGATTTAGAGCTCAGAGTGACACAAATCCAATGCCTATGTTAAGCTAGCTACATTTTCTATATTATGACAAAATTTAGGAATGAAATCGATACCACACACTCTCCAAGTATTCCAATCTATACCAAACTGCGTGATGCCATGCATTATGCTTCACTTATGAGGTTTTAATCAATGAGCACCAATAGATACGACAAATCTTCCAAGTAATCCAAACCTTCCCAAACTGCTTGGTGCCATGCATTAAGCTTCACTTATGAGGTTTTATTCAATGAGAACCATCAATCCGTTTAGAATGATCTTTTTAGCTAGCCGTCAACTTGACATGTCAACACTAAATTAACCGTAACTCTTGATTTAGAGCTTAGAATGACATGAATCCAACACCCACATTATGCTAGCTCAATTTTCAATAGGATGACAAAATTTCAGACTCAAAGAGATATGACAAAGCTTCTAAGTAATCCAATATATCCCAAATTGCGTGATGCCATGTGTTATAATTCATTTATTAGCCTCTACTTAATGAGAACCATCAATCCGTTCAGAATGATCATTTTAGCTAGCCGATCAACTTGACATGTAAACACTAAATCTTCAGTTAATTTAGATTAAGAGCTCATAATGACACGAATCTAACGCCCATGTTAAGCTAGCTCAATTTTCTATGTTGTGACAAAAATTAGGAATGAAATAGATACAACAAAGCCTCCAAGTATTCCAATCTATCTGAAACTGGGTGATGCCATGCATTGTGCTTCACTTTTGAGGTTTTAATCAATGAGCACCAATGATCAGTTTAAAATTATCATTTTAACTGGCCAATCAACTTGACATGTCCGCAGTAAATCGTCAATTACTTTTGATTTAGACCTCGGAATTACATGATTCCAAAACCCATGTTACGCTATCTCAATTTTCTATATTGTGACAAAATTTCGGACTCAAATAGATACGACAAAGCCTCCAAGTAATCCAATCTATCCCAAACTATGTGATGCCATGCATTATGTTTCACTTATAAGCCTTTACTAAATGAGCACCAATGATCAGCTTAGAATGATCATTTGAACAGTCCAATCAATTTGACATGTCCGCACTAAATCGTTCGTAAGTTTTGATTTAGAGCTCACAATGACATGAATCCATCGCCCACATTATGCTAGCTCAATTTACTATACTATGAAAAAATTTAGACTCAAATAGATACGACAAATCATCCAAGTAATCCAATCTATGCCAAAGCGCGTGATGGCATGAATTATAATTCATTTATTAGCCTTTACTCAATTTATGCCAACGCTCATGTTAAGATATCTAAATTTTCTATATTGTGAAAAAATTTAGGAATGAAATAGATACGACACAGCCTCCAAGTAATCCAATGAATCCAACACCCATGTTATCCTAGCTCAAGTTTCTATACTATGACATAATTTCATACTCAAATAGTTACAAGAAAGCTCCCAAGTAATTAAATCTATCCATAACTGCGTGATGCCATGCATTATAATTTATTTATTAGCCTTTAATCAATGAGAACCATCGATCCGTCTAGAATGATCATTTTAACTAGCCGATCAACTTGACATGTCAACACTAATGTGCCCGTCAATTTAGATTTACAGCTCAAAATGACACGAAGCCAACACCCATGTTAAGATATCTAAATTTTCTATATTGTGAAAAAATTTAGGAATGAAATAGATACGACATAGCCTCCAAGTAATCCAATATTCCCAAACAGCGTAATGCCATGCATTATAATGCATTTTTTAGCCTTTACCCTATGAGAACAATTGATCCATTTAGAATGATCATTTTAGCAAGCGGATCAACTTGACATGTCAATACTAAATCGTCTGTTACCTTAGATTTAGAGCTCAGAATGACACAAATACAACGCCTATGTTAAGCTACCTACATTTTCTATATTGTGACAAAATATAGGAATGAAATTGATACCACAAACTCTCCAAGTATTCCAATCTATACCAAACTGCGTGATGCCATGCATTATGCTTCACTTATGAGGTTTTAATCAATGAGCACCAATAGATACGAAAAATCTTCCAAGTAATCCAAACTATCCCAAACTGCTTGGTGCCATGCATTAAGCTTCACTTATGATGTTTTATTCAATGAGAACCATCAATCCGTTTAGAATGATCATTTTAGCTAGCCATCAACTTGACATGTCAGCACTAAATTGTCCGTAACTTTTGATTTAGATCTTATAATTACATGAATTCAACACCCACATTATGCTAGCTCAATTTTCAATACGATGACAAAATTTCAGACTCAAATAGATATGCCAAAGCTTCCAAGTAATCCAATCTACCCCAAACTCTTTGACGCCATGCATTATGCTTCACTTATGAGGTTTTAATCAATGAGCACCAATGATCAGTTTAAAATTATCATTTTAACTAGCCGATCAACTTGACGTATCCGCACTAAATCGTCCATAACTTTTGACTTAGACCTCATAATGACATGAATCCAACACCCACGTTATGCTAGCTCAATTTGCTTTATTGTGACAAAATTTGAGACTCAAATAGATACGACATTCCCTCCGAGTAATCCAATCTATCCCAAACTGCGTGATGCCATGCATTATGCTTCACTTAAGAGGTTTTATTCAATGAGTACCAATTATTAGTTTACAATTATCATTCTAACTGGCCGATCAAGTTGACACATCCGCACTAAAACCAATGCCCACTTTATGCTAGCTCAATTTTCTATATTGTGACAAAATTTCTGACTCAAATATATACGATAAAGCCTCCAAGTAATCCAATCTATCCCAAACTGTGTGATGTCATGCATTATGCTTCAGTTATAAGCCTTTACTCAATGAGCACCAATGATCTGCTTAGAATGATCATTTGAACTTGTCAATCAACTTGACATGTCCGCACTATATCGTTCATAACTTTTGATTTAGAGCTGAGAATAACATGAATTCAACACCCACGTTATGCAAGCTCAATTTTCAATGCTATGACAAAATTTCAGACTCAAATAGGTACCACAAAGCTTCCAAGTAATCCAATCTATCCCAAACAGCGTGTTGCCATGCATTAGAATTCATTTATTTTCCTTTACTCAATGAGAACCATCGATCCATTTAGAATGATCATTTTAGCTAGCCGATCAATTTGACATGTCAACACTAATGTGCCCATCAATTTAGATTTAGAGCTCAGAATGACACGAATCCAATGCCCTTGTTAAGATATCTAAATTTTCTATATTGTGAAAACATTTAGGAATGAAATAGATATGACACAGCCTCCAAGTAATCCAATATATCCCGAACAGCGTAATGCCATGCATTATAATGCATTTTTAGCCTTTACCCTATGAGAACAATTGATCCATTTAGAATGATAATTTTAGCTAGCCGTTCACCTTGACATGTCAACACTAAATCGTCTGTTACCTTAGATTTAGAGCTCAGAGTGACACAAATCCAATGCCTATGTTAAGCTAGCTACATTTTCTATATTATGACAAAATTTAGGAATGAAATCAATACCACACACTCTCCAAGTATTCCAATCTATACCAAACTGCGTGATGCCATGCATTATTCTTCACTTATGAGGTTTTAATCAATGAGCACCAATAGATACGACAAATCTTCCAAGTAATCCAAACCTTCCCAAACTGCTTGGTGCCATGCATTAAGCTTTACTTATGAGGTTTTATTCAATGAGAACCATCAATCCGTTTAGAATGATCTTTTTAGCTAGCCGTCAACTTGACATGTCAACACTAAATTAACCGTAACTTTTGATTTAGAGCTTACAATGACATGAATCCAACACCCACATTATGCTAGCTCAATTTTCAATAGGATGACAAAATTTCAGACTCAAAGAGATATGACAAAGCTTCCAAGTAATCCAATATATCCCAAATTGCGTGATGCCATGCGTTATAATTCATTTATTAGCCTCTACTTAATGAGAACCATCAATCCGTTTAGAATGATCATTTTAGCTAGCCGATCAACTTGACATGTAAACACTAAATCTTCGGTTAATTTAGATTAAGAGCTCATAATGACACGAATCTAACGCCCATGTTAAGCTAGCTCAATTTTCTATGTTGTGACAAAAATTAGGAATGAAATAGATACAACAAAGCCTCTAAGTATTCCAATCTATCTGAAACTGGGTGATGCCATGCATTGTGCTTCACTTTTGAGGTTTTAATCAATGAGCACCAATGATCAGTTTAAAATTATCATTTTACTTGGCCAATCAACTTGACATGTCCGCAGTAAATCGTCAATTACTTTTGATTTAGACCTCGGAATTACATGATTCCAAAACCCACGTTATGCTATCTCAATTTTCTATATTGTGACAAAATTTTGGACTCAAATAGATACGACAAAGCCTCCAAGTAATCCAATCTATCCCAAACTATGTGATGCCATGCATTATGTTTCACTTATAAGCCTTTACTAAATGAGCACCAATGATCAACTTAGAATGATCATTTGAACAGTCCAATCAATTTGACATGTCCGCACTAAATCGTTTGTAAGTTTTGATTTAGAGCTCACAATGACATGAATCCATCGCCCACATTATGCTAGCTCAATTTACTATACTATGAAAAAATTTCAGACTCAAATAGATACGACAAATCATCCAAGTAATCTAATCTATGCCAAAGCGCAGGATGGCATGAATTATAATTCATTTATTAGTCTTTACTCAATCTATGCCAACGCTCATGTTAAGATATCTAAATTTTCTATATTGTGAAAAACTTTAGGAATGAAATAGATACGACACATCCTCCAAGTAATCCAATGAATCCAACACCCATGTTATCCTAGCTCAATTTTCTATACTATGACATAATTTCATACTCAAATAGTTACAAGAAAGCTCCCAAGTAATTAAATCTATCCATAACTGCGTGATGCCATGCATTATAATTCATTTATTAGCCTTTAATCAATGAGAACCATCGATCCGTTTAGAATGATCATTTTAACTAGCCGATCAAGTTGACATGTCAACACTAATGTGCCCGTCAATTTAGATTTAGAGCTCAGAATGACACTAAGCCAACGCCCATGTTAAGATATCTAAATTTTCTATATTGTGAAAAAATTTAGGAATGAAATAGATACGACACAACCTCCAAGTAATCCAATATTCCCAAACAGCGTAATGCCATGCATTATAATGCATTTTTTAGCCTTTACCCTATGAGAACAATTGATCCATTTAGAATGATCATTTTAGCTAGTGGATCAACTTGACATGTCAATACTAAATCGTCTGTTACCTTAGATTTAGAACTCAGAATGACACAAATGCAGCGCCTATGTTAAGCTAGCTACATTTTCTATATTGTGACAAAATATAGGAATGAAATCGATACCACAAACTCTCCAAGTATTCCAATCTATACCAAACTGCCTGATGCCATGCATTATGCTTCACTTATGAGGTTTTAATCAATGAGCACCAATAGATACGACAAATCTTCCAAGTAATCCAAACTATCCCAAACTGCTTGGTGCCATGCATTAAGCTTCACTTATGATGTTTTATACAATGAGAACCATCAATCCGTTTAGAATGATCATTTTAGCTAGCCGTCAACTTGACATGTCAACACTAAAAAGTCTGTAACTTTTGATTTAGATCTTAGAATGACATGAATCCAACACCCACATTATGCTAGCTCAATTTTCAATACGATGACAAAATTTCATACTCAAATAGATACGCCAAAGCTTCCAAGTAATCCAATCTACCCCCAAACTCTTTGACGCCATGCATTATGCTTCACTTATGAGGTTTTAATCAATGAGCACCAATGATTAGTTTGGAATTATCATTTTAACTAGCCGATCAACTTGACGTATCCGCACTAAATCGTCCATAACTTTTGAATTAGACCTCATAATGACATGAATCCAACACCCACGTTATGCTAGCTCAATTTGCTTTATTGTGACAAACTTTCAGACTCAAATAGATACGACATTCCCTCCAAGTAATCCAATCTATCCCAAACTGCGTGATGCCATGCATTATGCTTCACTTATGAGGTTTTATTCAATGAGCACCAATGATTAGTTTACAATTATCATTCTAACTGGCCGATCAAGTTGACACATCCGCACTAAAACCAACGCCCACGTTATGCTAGCTCAATTTTCTATATTGTGACAAAATTTCTGACTCAAATATATACGATAAAGCCTCCAAGTAATCCAATCTATCCCAAACTGTGTGATGTCATGCATTATGCTTCAGTTATAAGCCTTTACTCAATGAGCACCAATGATCTGCTTAGAATGATCATTTGAACTTGTCAATCAACTTGACATGTCCGCACTATATCGTTCATAACTTTTGATTTAGAGCTAAGAATAACATGAATTCAACACCCACGTTATGCAAGCTCAATTTTCAATGCTAGGACAAAATTTCAGACTCAAATAGGTACCACAAAGCTTCCAAGTAATCCAATCTATCCCAAACAGCGTGTTGCCATGCATTAGAATTCATTTATTTTCCTTTACTCAATGAGAACCATCGATCCATTTAGAATGATCATTTTAGCTAGCCGATCAATTTGACATGTCAACACTAATGTGCCTATCAATTTAGATTTAGAGCTCAGAATGACACGAATCCAACACCCTTGTTAAGATATCTAAATTTTCTATATTGTGAAAATATTTAGGAATGAAATAGATATGACACAGCCTCCAAGTAATCCAAAATATCCCGAACAGCGTAATGCCATGCATTATAATGCATTTTTTTAGCCTTTACCCTATGAGAACAATTGATCCATTTAGAATAATAATTTTAGCTAGCCGATCACCTTGACATGTCAACACTAAATCGTCTGTTACCTTAGATTTAGAGCTCATAGTGACACAAATCCAATGCCTATGTTAAGCTAGCTACATTTTCTATATTATGACAAAATTTAGGAATGAAATCAATACCACACACTCTCCAAGTATTCCATTCTATACCAAATTGCGTGATGTCATGCATTATGCTTCACTTATGAGGTTTTAATCAATGAGCACCAATAGATACGACAAATCTTCCAAGTAATCCAAACCTTCCCAAACTGCTTGGTGCCATGCATTAAGCTTCACTTATGAGGTTTTATTCAATGAGAACCATCAATCCGTTTAGAATGATCTTTTTAGCTAGCCGTCAATTTGACATGTCAACACTAAATTAACCGTAACTTTTGATTTAGAGCTTAGAATGACATGAATCCAACACCCACATTATGCTAGCTCAATTTTCAATAGGATGACAAAATTTCAGACTCAAAGAGATATGACAAAGCTTCTAAGTAATCCAATATATCCCAAATTGCGTGATGCCATGCGTTTAGATACGACAAAGCCTCCAAGTACCATTCGATCCATTTAGAATGATCATTTTAGCTAGCAGTCCAACTTGACATGTCAACACTAAATTGTCCGCCAATTTAGATTTAGAGCTCAGAATGACACGAATCCAACGCCCATGTTAAACTAGCTCAATTTTCTATAATGTGACAAAATTTTGGAATGAACTAGATACGACAAAACCATCAAGTAATCTAATCTATCCAACATGGCGTGATGCCATGCATTATAATTCATTTATTCGCCTTTACTCAATGAGAACCATTGATTCGTTTAGAATGATCATTTTAGATAGCTGATCAACTTGACATGTCTACACTAAATCCTCCATCACTTTAGATTTAGAGCAGAGAATGACAAGAATCGAATGCCCACGTTAAACTAGCTCAATTTTCTATATTGTGACAAAATTTTGGAATGAAATAGATACAACAAAGCCTTCAGGTAATCCAATCAATCCCAAACTGCGTGATGCAATACATTATGCTTCACTTATAAGGTTTTAATCAATGAGCACCAATGATCAGTTTAGAATTATCATTATAATTGGCCGATCAACTTGACATATTTGCAGTAAATCGTCCTTAACTTTTGATTTAGACCTCAGAATGACATGAATCCAACCCCCACGGTATGCTATCTCAATTTTCTATATTGTGACAAAATTCCAGACTCAAATTTTGTCAAAGCCTCCAAGTAATCCAAACTATCCCAAACATCGTGATGTGCATTATACTTCACTTATAAGCCTTTATTGAATGAGCACCAATGATCAGCTTAGAATGATCGTTTGAACTTGCCAATAAACTTGGCATGTCCTTTCTAAATCGTCAATAACTTTTGATTTAGAGCTCAGAATGACATGAATCCAACGCCCATGTTATCCTAGCTCAATTTTCTATACTATGACATAATTTCATACTCAAATAGTTACAAGAAAGCTCCCAAGTAATTCAATCTATCCATAACTGCGTGATGCCATGCATTATAATTCATTTATTAGCCTTTAATCAATGAGAACCATCGATCCATTTAGAATGATCATTTTAGATAGCCGATCAACTTGACATGTCAACACTAATGTGTCCGTCAATTTAGATTTAGAGCTCAGAATGACACGAAGCCAACGCCCATGTAAAGATATCTCAATTTTCTATATTGTGACAAAATTTATGAATGAAATAGATACCACAAAGCCTCCAAGTATTCTAATCTATCCCAAACTGCGTGATGCCATGAATTATGCTTCACTTATAAGGTTTTAATCAATGAGCACCAATAGATACGACAAAGCTTCCAAGTAATCCAATCTATCCCAAAATGCGTGATGCATGCATTATAATTCATTTATTAGCCCTTGCTCAATAAGCACCAATGATCAGCTTCGAATGATCATTTGAAATGGAAAATTGACTTGACATGTTCGCACTAAATCGTTCGTAACTTTTATTTTCAGCTCAAAATGACATGAATCTATTGCCCACGTTATGGTAGCTCAATTTTCTATACCATGCCAAAATTTCAGACTCAAATAGATACGACAAAGCCTACAAGTAATCCAATCTATCCCAAATTGCGTGATGCCATGCAATATAATTCATTATTAGCCTTTACGCAATGAGAACCATCGATCCGTTTAGAATGATAATTTTAGCTAGCGATCAACTTGACATGTCGACATTAAATCTTCCCTTATTTCAGATTAAGAGCTCAGAATGACACGAATCCAACTCCCATGTTAAGCTAGCTCAATTTTCTATATTGTGACAAAAATTAGGAATGAAATAGATACAACAGAGCCTCCAAGTAATCCAATCTATCCAAAACTGTGTGATGCCATGCATGATGCTTCACTTATGAGGTTTTAATCAATGAGCACCAATGTTCAGTTTAGAATTATCATTTTAATTGGCCGATCAACTTGACATGTCTCCAGTAAATCGTCCATAACTTTTGATTTAGACCTCAAAATGACATGAATCCAACCCCACGTTATGCTATCTCAATTTTCTATATTGTGACAAAATTTCAGACTCAAATAGATACGACAAATCCTTCAAGTAATCCAATCTATCCCAAACTGCGTGATGCCATTCATTATGCTTCATTTATAAGACTTTACTCAATGAGCACCATTGATCAGCTTAGAATGATCATTTGAATTGTCCAATCAATTTGAAATATCCGCACTAAATCGTCCGTAATTTTTGATTTAAAGCTCAAAATGACATGAATCCAACGCCCACATTATGCTACCTCAATTTGCAAAACTATGACAAAAATTCATACTCAAATAGATACAAGAAAGCTCCCAAGTAATCCAATTTATCCATAACTGCGTGATGCCATGCATTATATTTCATTTATTAGCCTTTACACAATGATAACCATCAATCCGTTTAGAATGATCATTTTAGCTAGCCGATCAACTTTACATGTCAACATTAATGTGTCCATCAGTTTAGATTTAGAGCTCAGAATGACACGAATCCAACACACATGTTAAGATATCTCAATTTTCTATATTGTGACAAGATTTAGAAATGAAATAGATATGACAAAGCCTCCAAGTAATCCATTCTATCCCGAACTGCATGATGCCATGCATTATAATTCATTTATTAACCTTTACTCGATTTGACTTTTCCGCACTAAATTGTCCGTTACTTTTGATTTAGAGCTCAGAAGGACATGAATATGACGCCCACGTTATGATAGCTCAATTTTCTATACTATGACAAAATTTCAGAATCAAATAGATACGGCAAAGCTTCCAAGTAATCCAATCTATCCCGAAGTGTGTGATGCCATGCATTATAATTCATTTATTAGCCTTCACTCAATGAGAACCATCGATCTGTTTAAAATGATCAATTTAGCTAGTCGATAACCTTGACATGTCAACACTAAATCGTCCATAACTCATTGATTTAGAGCTCAGAAAAACATGAATCCAACGCCCACATTACGTTAGCTCAATTTTCTATACGATGACAAAATTTCAGACTCAAATAGATACAACAAAGCTTCCAAGCAATCCAATCTATCCTAGAGTGCATGATGCCATACATTATAATTCATTTATTTGCCTTTACTCAATAAGAAGCATCGATCCGTTCAGAATGATCATTTTAGGTAGTCGATCAACTTGACATGTCAACCCTAAATCCTCCGTAAATTTAAATCTAGAGCTCAGAATGACACGAATCCAACGCCCATGTTAAGCTAGCTCAATTTTCTATATTGTGACAAAAATTAGAATTAAAACAGATACAACAAATCCTCCAAGTAATACAATCTATCCCAAATTGCGTGATGCCATGCATTATGCTTCACTTATGACGTTTTAATAAATGAGCACTAATGATCAGTTTAGAATGATCATTTTAACTGGCCGATCAACTTGACATGTCCGCCCTAAATCGTCCATAAGTTTTGATTCAGAACTCAAAATGACATGAATCCAACGCCAACGTTATGCTATCTCAATTTTCTATATTGCGACTAAATTTTAGACTCAAATAGATACGAAAAAACCTCCAAGTAATCCAATCTATCCCAAACTGTGTTATGCAATGCATTATGCTTCACTTATAAGCCTTTACTCAATGAGCACCAATGATTAGCTGAGAATGATCATTTGAACTGTCCAATCAACTTGACATGTCCGCACTAAAAAGTCTGTTACTTTTGATTTAGATCTCAGAATGACATGAATCCAATGCCCACGTTATGCTAACTCAATTTTCTATACTATGACAAAATTTCAGACTAAAATAGATACGACAAAGCTTCCAAGTAATCCAATCAATCCCGAAGTGTGTGATGCCATGCATTATAATTCATTTATTAACCTTTACTCAATAAGAACCATCTATCCGTTTAGCAGGATCATTTTAGCTAGCCAATCAACTTGACATGTCAACACTAAATCGTTCGTCAATTTAGATTTAGAGCTTAGAATGACACGAATCCGACGCCAATGTTAATCTAGCTCAATTTTCTATATTGTGACAAAATTAAGGAATGAAATAGATACGACAAAGCCTTCAAATAATCTAATCTATCCAAAACTGCGTGATGCCATGCATTATAATTCATTTATTAGCCTTTACTCAATGAGAACCATCGATCCATTTAGAATGATCATTTTAGATAGCCGATCAACTTGACATGTCAACACTAATGTGTCCGTCAATTTAGATTTAGAGCTCAGAATGACACGAAGCCAACGCCCATGTAAAGATATCTCAATTTTCTATATTGTGACAAAATTTATGAATGAAATAGATACCACAAAGCCTCCAAGTATTCTAATCTATCCCAAACTGCGTGATGCCATGAATTATGCTTCACTTATAAGGTTTTAATCAATGAGCACCAATAGATACGACAAAGCTTCCAAGTAATCCAATCTATCCCAAAATGCGTGATGCATGCATTATAATTCATTTATTAGCCCTTGCTCAATAAGCACCAATGATCAGCTTCGAATGATCATTTGAAATGGAAAATTGACTTGACATGTTCGCACTAAATCGTTCGTAACTTTTATTTTCAGCTCAAAATGACATGAATCTATTGCCCACGTTATGGTAGCTCAATTTTCTATACCATGCCAAAATTTCAGACTCAAATAGATACGACAAAGCCTACAAGTAATCCAATCTATCCCAAATTGCGTGATGCCATGCAATATAATTCATTATTAGCCTTTACGCAATGAGAACCATCGATCCGTTTAGAATGATAATTTTAGCTAGCGATCAACTTGACATGTCGACATTAAATCTTCCCTTATTTCAGATTAAGAGCTCAGAATGACACGAATCCAACTCCCATGTTAAGCTAGCTCAATTTTCTATATTGTGACAAAAATTAGGAATGAAATAGATACAACAGAGCCTCCAAGTAATCCAATCTATCCAAAACTGTGTGATGCCATGCATGATGCTTCACTTATGAGGTTTTAATCAATGAGCACCAATGTTCAGTTTAGAATTATCATTTTAATTGGCCGATCAACTTGACATGTCTCCAGTAAATCGTCCATAACTTTTGATTTAGACCTCAAAATGACATGAATCCAACCCCACGTTATGCTATCTCAATTTTCTATATTGTGACAAAATTTCAGACTCAAATAGATACGACAAATCCTTCAAGTAATCCAATCTATCCCAAACTGCGTGATGCCATTCATTATGCTTCATTTATAAGACTTTACTCAATGAGCACCATTGATCAGCTTAGAATGATCATTTGAATTGTCCAATCAATTTGAAATATCCGCACTAAATCGTCCGTAATTTTTGATTTAAAGCTCAAAATGACATGAATCCAACGCCCACATTATGCTACCTCAATTTGCAAAACTATGACAAAAATTCATACTCAAATAGATACAAGAAAGCTCCCAAGTAATCCAATTTATCCATAACTGCGTGATGCCATGCATTATATTTCATTTATTAGCCTTTACACAATGATAACCATCAATCCGTTTAGAATGATCATTTTAGCTAGCCGATCAACTTTACATGTCAACATTAATGTGTCCATCAGTTTAGATTTAGAGCTCAGAATGACACGAATCCAACACACATGTTAAGATATCTCAATTTTCTATATTGTGACAAGATTTAGAAATGAAATAGATATGACAAAGCCTCCAAGTAATCCATTCTATCCCGAACTGCATGATGCCATGCATTATAATTCATTTATTAACCTTTACTCGATTTGACTTTTCCGCACTAAATTGTCCGTTACTTTTGATTTAGAGCTCAGAAGGACATGAATCTAACGCCCACGTTATGATAGCTCAATTTTCTATACTATGACAAAATTTCAGAATCAAATAGATACGGCAAAGCTTCCAAGTAATCCAATCTATCCCGAAGTGTGTGATGCCATGCATTATAATTCATTTATTAGCCTTCACTCAATGAGAACCATCGATCTGTTTAAAATGATCAATTTAGCTAGTCGATAACCTTGACATGTCAACACTAAATCGTCCATAACTCATTGATTTAGAGCTCAGAAAAACATGAATCCAACGCCCACATTACGTTAGCTCAATTTTCTATACGATGACAAAATTTCAGACTCAAATAGATACAACAAAGCTTCCAAGCAATCCAATCTATCCTAGAGTGCATGATGCCATACATTATAATTCATTTATTTGCCTTTACTCAATAAGAAGCATCGACCCGTTCAGAATGATCATTTTAGGTAGTCGATCAACTTGACATGTCAACCCTAAATCCTCCGTAAATTTAAATCTAGAGCTCAGAATGACACGAATCCAACGCCCATGTTAAGCTAGCTCAATTTTCTATATTGTGACAAAAATTAGAATTAAAACAGATACAACAAATCCTCCAAGTAATACAATCTATCCCAAATTGCGTGATGCCATGCATTATGCTTCACTTATGACGTTTTAATAAATGAGCACTAATGATCAGTTTAGAATGATCATTTTAACTGGCCGATCAACTTGACATGTCCGCCCTAAATCGTCCATAAGTTTTGATTCAGAACTCAAAATGACATGAATCCAACGCCAACGTTATGCTATCTCAATTTTCTATATTGCGACTAAATTTTAGACTCAAATAGATACGAAAAAACCTCCAAGTAATCCAATCTATCCCAAACTGTGTTATGCAATGCATTATGCTTCACTTATAAGCCTTTACTCAATGAGCACCAATGATTAGCTGAGAATGATCATTTGAACTGTCCAATCAACTTGACATGTCCGCACTAAAAAGTCTGTTACTTTTGATTTAGATCTCAGAATGACATGAATCCAATGCCCACTTATGCTAACTCAATTTTCTATACTATGACAAAATTTCAGACTAAAATAGATACGACAAAGCTTCCAAGTAATCCAATCAATCCCGAAGTGTGTGATGCCATGCATTATAATTCATTTATTAACCTTTACTCAATAAGAACCATCTATCCGTTTAGCAGGATCATTTTAGCTAGCCAATCAACTTGACATGTCAACACTAAATCGTTCGTCAATTTAGATTTAGAGCTTAGAATGACACGAATCCGACGCCAATGTTAATCTAGCTCCATTTTCTATATTGTGACAAAATTAAGGAATGAAATAGATACGACAAAGCCTTCAAATAATCTAATCTATCCAAAACTGCGTGATGCCATGCATTATAATTCATTTATTAGCCTTTACTCAATGAGAACCATTGATCCGTTTAGTATGATCATTTTCGCTAGCCGATCAACTTGAAATGTCAACTTTAAATCCTCCGTCACATTAGATTTAGAGCTGAGAATGACACGAATCCAATGCCAATGTTAAACTAGCTCAATTTTCTATATTGTGACAAAATTTAGAAATGAAATAGATATGACAAAGCCTCCAAGTAATCCAATCTATACCAAACTGCGTGATGCCATGGATTATGCTTCACTTAAGAGGTTTTAATCAATGAGCACCAATGATCAATTTAGAATTATCATTTTAACTGGCCAATCAACTTGACATGTCCGCACTAAATCATCGATAACTTTTGATGTAAACCTCATAATCACATGAATCCAACGCCCACGTTATGCTAGCTCAATTTTCTATATTGTAACAAAATTTCAGACTCAAATAGATACGACAAAGCCTCCAAGTAATCCAATCTATCCCAATATGCATGATGCAATGCATTATGCTTCACTTATACGCCTTTATTCAATGAGCACCAATGATCAGCTTAGAATGATCATTTGAACTGTCCAACCAACTTGCAATTTCTGCACTAAAAAGTCTTTAACTTTTGATTTAGAGCTCAGAATGACATGAATCCAACGCCCACGTTATGCTAGCTAAATTTTCTATACTATGACAAAATTTCAGACTCCAATCTATCCCAAAGTGTGTGATACCATGCATTATAATTCACTTATTAGCCTTTACTTAATAGGAACTATCGATCCTTTTATAATGATCATTTTAGCTAGCCGATCAACTTGACATGTCATCACTAAATCGTCCGTAAATTTATATTTAAAACTCAAAATGACACGATTCCAACGGCCATATTAAGGTAGCTCAATTTTCCGTACTGTGATAAAATTTAGGAATGAAGTAGATATAACAAAGCCTCCAACTAATCAAATCTATCTTAAACAGCGTGATGCCATGCATTGTAATTCATTTATTAGGCTTTACTCAATGAGAACCCTTGATCCGTTTAGAATGATCATTTTAGTTAGGCGATCAACTTGACATGTCAACACTAAATCCTCCGTCACTTTAGCTTTAGAGCTCAGAATGACACGAATCTAACACCCACATTAAGCTAGCTCAATTATCTATATTGTGACAAAATTTAGGAATGAAATAGATACGACACAGCCTCCAAGTAATCCTATCTATCCTAAGCTATGTGATGTCATGCATTATGCTTCACTTATGAGGTTTTAATAATTGAGCACCAATGATCAGTTTAGAATTATCATTTTAACTAGCCAATCAACTTGACATATCCGCTCTAAATCGTTCATAACTTTTGATTTAGAACTCAGAATAACCTGAATCCAACGCCAACGTTATGCTAGCTCAATTTTCTTTATTGTGACAAAATTTCAGACCCAAATAGATAGGACAAAGTCTCCAAGAAATCCAATCTCTCCCAAACTGCGTGATGTCATGCATTATGCTTCACTTAAAAGCCTTTACACAATGAGAACCAATCATTAGCTTAGAATGGTCATTTGAACTGACCAAATAACTTGATATGTCGGCACTAAATCATCCGTAACTTTTGATTTAGAGCTCAAAATGACATGAATCCAACGCCCATGTTAAGATGTCTCAATTTTCTATAGTGTGAGAAAATTTATTAATGAAATAGATACGACAAAGCCTCCAAGTCATCCAATCTATCCCAAACTGTGTGATGCCATGCATTATAAATTATTTATTACCCTTTACTCAATGAGAGCCATTGATCCACTTAGAATGAACAATTTATCTAGCCGATCAACTTGACATGTCAATACTAAATCGTCTGTCAATTTAGATTTAGAGCTCAAAATGATATGAATCCAACGCCCATGTTGAGCTAGATCTATTTTCTATATTGTGATAAAATTTAGTAATGAAATAGATACGACAAAGCCTCCAAGTCATCCAATCTATCCCAAACTGTGTGATGCCATGCATTATAAATTATTTACTACCCTTTACTCAATGAGACCATTGATCCACTTAAAATGATCAATTTATCTAGCCGATCAACTTGACATGTCAACACTAAATCGTCTGTCAATTTAGATTTAGAGCTCAGAATGATACGAATCTAACACCCATGTTAAGCTAGATCAATTTTCTATATTGTGATAAAATTTAGGAATGAAATAGATACGACAAAGCCTCCAAGTAATCCAATCTAACCCAAACTGCGTGATCCCATGCATTATGCTTCAGTTATGATGTTTTAATCAGTGAGCACCAATGATCAGTTTAGAATGATCATTATAATTGGCTAATCAACGTGACATGTTCGAACTAAATCATCCGTAACTTTTAATTTTGAGTTCAGAATGACATGAATACAACACCAAGGTTATGCTAGCTCAATATTCTTTACTGTGACAAAATTTTAGACTCAAATAGATAGGACAAAGCCACCAAGTAATCCAATCTATCCAGAACAGCGTGATGTGATGCATTATGCTTCACTTATAAGCCTTTACTCAATGAGCACCAATGATCAGGATAGAATGATGATTTCAACTGGCCAATCAATTTCACATGTCTGCTCTAAATCGTCCGTAACTTTTGATTTATAGCTCAGAATGACATGAATCCAACGCCCACCTTATGCTAGCTCAATTTTCTATACTATGCCCAAATTTCAGACTCCAATCTATCCCAAAGCGTGTGATACCATGCATTATAATTCATTTATTAGCCTTTACTTAATAGGAACCATCGATCCTTTTAGAATGATTATTTTAGCTAGCCGATCAACTTGACATGTCAACACTAAATCGTCCGTAAATTTAGATTTAGAACTCAAAATGACACGAATCCAACGGCCATGTTAAGCTAGCTCAATTTTATATATTGTGATAAAATTTAGGAATGAAGTAGACACAACAAAGCCTCCAAGTAATCCAATCTATCCCAAACAGCGTGATACCATGCATTATAATTGATTTATTAGGTTTTACTCAATGAGAAGCATTGATACGTTTAGAATGATCATTTTAGCTAGCCGATCAACTTGACATGTCAACACTAAATGATCCGTCATTTTAGATTTAGAGCTCCGAATGACATGAATCCAACGCTCACGTTAAGCTAGCTCAATTTTCTATATTGTCAGAAAATTTAGGAATGAAATAGATACGACAAAGCCTCCAAGTAATTCTATCTATCCCAAACTATGTGATGTCATGCATTATGTTTCACTTATGAGGTTTTAATCAATGAGCAACAATGATCAGTTTATAATTATCATTTTAACTGTCCGATCAACTTGACATATCCGCACTAAATCATCCATAACTTTTGATTTAGAACTCAAAATGACATGAATCCAACGCCCACGTTATGCTAGCTCAAGTTTCTTTATTGTGACCAAATTTCAGACTCAAATAGATACGACAAAGCCTTCAAGTAATCCAATCTATTCCAAACTGCGTGATGCCATGCATTATGCTTCACTTATAAGCCTTTACTCAATGAGCAAAATTCATTAGCTTAGAATGATCATTCGAACTGACCAATCAACTTGAGATGTCCGCACTAAATCTTCCGTAACTTTTGATTTAGAGACTACAATGACATGAATGCAACCCCCACGTTATGCTAGTTCAATTTTCTATAACATGACAAAATTTCAGAATCAAATAGATACGACAAAGCCTCCAAGTAATCCAATCTATCCCAAAGTGTGTGATACCATGCATTATAATTCATTTATTATCCTTTGCTTAATAGGAACCATCGATCCTTTTATAATGATCATTTTAGCTAGCCGATCAACTTGACATGTCAACACTAAATCGTCCGTAAATTTATATTTAGAACTCAAAATGACACGATTCCAACAGCCATAATTAAGGTAGCTCGATTTTCTATATTGTGATAAAATTTAGGAATGAAGTAGATATAACAAAGCCTCCAACTAATCCAATCTATTCCAAACAGCGTGATGCCATGCATTATAATTCATTTATTAGGCTTTACTCAATGAGAACCATTGATCCGTTTAGAATGATCATTTTAGCTAGGCGATCAACTTGACATGTCAACACTAAATCCTCCGCCGCTTTAGCTTTAGAGCTTAGAATGACACGAATCCAACGCCCACATTAAGCTAGCTCAATTATCTATATTGTGACAAAATTTAGGAATGAAATAGATACGACACAGCCGCCAAGTAATCCTATCTATCCTAAACTTTGTGATGTCATGCATTATGCTTCACTTATGAGGTTTTACTAATTGAGCACCAATGATCAGTTTAGAATTATCATTTTAACTAGCCAATCAACTTGACATATCCGCTCTAAATCGTTCATAACTTTTGATTTAGAACTCAGAATAACCTGAATCCAACGCCAACGTTATGCTAGCTCAATTTTCTTTATTGTGACAAAATTTCAGACCCAAATAGATAGGACAAAGCCTCCAAGTAATCCAATCTCTCCCAAACTGCGTGATGCCATGCATTATGCTTCACATATAAGCCTTTACACAATGAGAACCAATCATTAGCTTAGAATGGTCATTTGAACTGACCAAATAACTTGATATGTTGGCACTAAATCATCCGTAACTTTTGATTTAGAGCTCAGAATGACACGAATCCAATGCCCATGTTAAGATATCTCAATTTTCTATAGTGTGAGAAAATTTATTGATGAAATAGATACGACAAAGCCTCCAAGTCATCCAATCTATCCCAAACTGTGTGATGCCATGCATTATAAATTATTTATTACCCTTTACTCAATGAGAGCCATTGATCCGCTTAGAATGAACTATTTATCTAGCCGATCAACTTGACATGTCAACACTAAATCGTCTGTCAATTTAGATTTAGAGCTCAGAATGATACGAATCCAACGCCCATGTTGAGCTAGATCTATTTTCTATATTGTGATCAAACTTAGTAATGAAATAGATACGACAAAGCCTCCAAGTCATCCAATCTATCCCAAACTGTGTGATGCCATGCATTATAAATTATTTACTACCCTTTACTCAATGAGACCATTGATCCACTTAAAATGATCAATTTATCTAGCCGATCAACTTGACATGTCAACACTAAATCGTCTGTCAATTTAGATTTAGAGCTCAGAATGATAGGAATCTAACGCCCATGTTAAGCTAAATAAATTTTCTATATTGTGATAAAATTTAGGAATGAAATAGATACGACAAAGCCTCCAAGTAATCCAATCTAACCCAAACTGCGTGATCCCATGCATTATGCTTCAGTTATGATGTTTTAATCAGTGAGCACCAATTATCAGTTTAGAATGATCATTTTAATTGGCTAATCAACGTGACATGTTTGAACTAAATCGTCTGTAACTTTTAATTTTGATTTCAGAATGACATGAATACAACACCAAGGTTATGCTAGCTCAATATTCTTTACTGTGACAAAATTTTAGACTCAAATAGATAGGACAAAGCCACTAAGTAATCCAATCTATCCAGAACAGCGTGATGCGATGCATTATGCTTCACTTATAAGCCTTTACTCAATGAGCACCAATGATCAGGATAGAATGATGATTTCAACTGGCCAATCAATTTGACATGTCTGCTCTAAATCGCCGTAACTTTTGATTTATAGCTCAGAATGACATGAATCCAACGCCCACCTTATGCTAGCTCAGTTTTCTATACTATGCCCAAATTTTAGACTCCAATCTATTCCAAAGCCTGTGATACCATGCATTATAATTCATTTATTAGCCTTTACGTAATAGGAACCATCGATCCTTTTAGAATGATTATTTTAGCTAGCCGATCAACTTGACATGTCAACACTAAATCGTCCGTAAATTTAGATTTAGAACTCAAATTAACACGAATCCAACGGCCATGTTAAGCTAGCTCAATTTTATATATTGTGATAAAATTTAGGAATGAAGTAGACACAACAAAGCCTCCAAGTAATCCAATCTATCCCAAACAGCGTGATACCATGCATTATAATTGATTTATTAGGTTTTACTCAATGAGAACCATTGATACGTTTAGAATTATCATTTTAGCTAGCCGATCAACTTGACATGTCAACACTAATTGATCCGTCATTTTAGATTTAGAGGTCCGAATGACATGAATCCAACGCTCACGTTAAGCTAGCTCAATTTTCTATATTGTCATAAAATTTAGGAATGAAATAGATACGACAAAGCCTCCAAGTAATCCTATCTATCCCAAACTATGTGATGTCATGCATTATGTTTCACTTATGAGGTTTTAATCAATGAGCATCAATGATCAGTTTATAATTATCATTTTAACTGTCCGATCAACTTGACATATCCGCTCTAAATCATCCATAACTTTTAATTTAGAACTCAAAATGACATGAATCCAACGCCCACGTTATGCTAGCTCAATTTTCTTTATTGTGACAAAATTTCAGACTCAAATAGATACGACAAAGCCTACAAGTAATCCAATCTATTCCAAACTGCGTGATGCCATGCATTATGCTTCACTTATAAGCCTTTACTCAATGAGCACAATTCATTAGCTTAGAATGATCATTCAAACTGACCAATCAACTTGATATGTCCGCACTAAATCTTCCGTAACTTTTGATTTAGAGACTACAATGACATGAATGCAACCCCCACGTTATGCTAGTTCAATTTTCTATAATATGACAAAATTTCAGAATCAAATAGATATGACAAAGCCTGCAAGTAATCCAATCTATCCCAAAGTGTGTGATACCATGCATTATAATTCATTTATTAGCCTTTACTTAATAGGAACACTCGATCCTTTTATAATGATCATTTTAGCTAGCCGATCAACTTGACATGTCAACACAAAATCGTTCGTAAATTTATATTTAGAACTCAAAATGACACGATTCCAACGGCCATATTAAGGTAGCTCAATTTTCTGTATTGTGATAAAATTTAGGAATGAAGTAGATATAACAAAGCCTCCAACTAATCCAATCTATTCCAAACAGCGTGATGCCATGCATTATAATTCATTTATTAGGCTTTACTCAATGAGAACCATTGATCCGTTTAAATTGATCATTTAGCTAGGCGATCAACTTGACATGTCAACACTAAATCCTCCGTCACTTTAGCTTTAGAGCTCAGAATGACACGAATCCAACGCCCACATTAAGCTAGCTCAATTATCTATATTGTGACAAAATTTAGGAATGAAATAGATACGAACCAGCCTCCAAGTAATCCTATCTATCCTAAACTTCGTGATGTCATGCATTATGCTTCACTTATGAGGTTTTAATAATTGAGCACCAACGATCAGTTTAGAATTATCATTTTAACTAGCCAATCAACTTGACATATCCGCTCTAAATCGTTCATAGCTTTTGATTTAGAACTCAGAATAACCTGAATCCAACGCCAACGTTATCCTAGTTCAATTTTCTTTATTGTGACAAAATTTCAGACCCAAATAGATAGGACAAAGCCTCCAAGTAATCCAATCTCTCCCAAACTGCGTGATGCCATGCATTATGCTTCACTTATAAGCCTTTACACAATGAGCACCAATCATTAGCTTAGAATGGTCATTTGGACTGACCAAATAACTTGATATGTTGGCACTAAATCATCCATAACTTTTGATTTAGAGCTCAGAATGACACGAATCCAACGCCCATGTTAAGATATCTCAATTTTCTATAGTGTGAGAAAATTTATTAATGAAATAGATACGACAAAGCCTCCAAGTCATCCAATCTATCCCAAATTGTGTGATGCCATGCATTATAAATTATTTATTACCCTTTACTCAATGAGAGCCATTGATCCACTTAGAATGAACAATTTATCTAGCCTATCAACTTGACATGTCAATACTAAATCGTCTGTCAATTTAGATTTAGAGCTCGAAATGATACGAATCCAACGCCCATGTTGAGCTAGATCTATTTTCTATATTGTGATAAAATTTTGTAATGAAATAGATACGACAAAGTCTCCAAGTCATCCAATCTATCCCAAACTGTGTGATGCCATGCATTATAAATTATTTACTACCCTTTACTCAATGAGACCATTGATCCACTTAAAATGATCAATTTATCGAGCCGATCAACTTGACATGTCAACACTAAATCATCTGTCAATTTAGATTTAGAGCTCAGAATGATACGAATCTAACGCCCATGTTAAGCTTGATCAATTTTCTATATTGTGATAAAATTTAGGAATGAAATAGATATGACAAAGCCTCCAAGTAATCCAATCTAACCCAAACTGCGTGATCCCATGCATTATGCTACAGTTATGATGTTTTAATCAGTGAGCACCAATGATCAGTTTAGAATGATCATTTTAATTGGCTAATCAACGTGACATGTTCGAACTAAATCGTCCGTAACTTTTAATTTTGAGTTCAGAATGACATGAATACAACACCAAGGTTATGCTAGCTCAATATTCTTTACTGTGACAAAATTTTAGACTCAAATAGATAGGACAAAGCCACCAAGTAATCCAATCTATCCAGAACAGCGTGATGCGATGCATTATGCTTCACTTATAAGCCTTTACTCAATGCGCACCAATGATCAGGATAGAATGATGATTTCAACTGGCCAATCAATTTGACATGTACGCTCTAAATCGTCCGTAACTTTTGATTTATAGCTCAGAATGACATGAATCCAACGCCCACCTTATGCTAGCTCAATTTTCTATACTATGCCCAAATTTCAGACTCCAATCTATCCCAAAGCATGTGATACCATGCATTATAATTCATTTATTAGCCTTTACTTAATAGGAACCATCAATCCTTTTAGAATGATTATTTTAGCTAGCCGATCAACTTGACATGTCAACACTAAATCGTCCGTAAAGTTAGATTTAGAACTCAAAATGACACGAATCCAACGGCCATGTTAAGCTAGCTCAATTTTATATATTGTGATAAAATTTAGGAATGAAGTAGACACAACAAAGCCTCCAAGTAATCCAATCTATCCCAAACAGCGTGATACCATGCATTATAATTGATTTATTAGGTTTTACTCAATGAGAACCATTGATACGTTTATAATGATCATTTTAGCTAGCCGATCAACTTGACATGTCAACACTAAATGATCCGTCATTTTAGATTTAGAGCTCCGAATGACATGAATCCAACGCTCACGTTAAGCTAGCTCAATTTTCTATATTGTCAGAAAATTTAGGAATGAAATAGATACGACAAAGCCTCCAAGTAATCCTATCTATCCCAAACTATGTGATGTCATGCATTATGTTTCACTTATGAGATTTTAATCAATGAGCAACAATGATCAGTTTATAATTATCATTTTAACTGTCCGATCAACTTGACATATCCGCTCTAAATCATCCATAACTTTTGATTTAGAACTCAAAATGACATGTATCCAACGCCCACGTTATGCTAGCTCAATTTTCTTTATTGTGACAAAATTTTAGACTCAAATAGATACGACAAAGCCTACAAGTAATCCAATCTATTCCAAACTGCGTGATGCCATGCATTATGCTTCACTTATAAGCCTTTACTCAATGAGCACAATTCATTAGCTTAGAATGATCATTCAAACTGACCAATCAACTTGATATGTCCGCACTAAATCTTCCGTAACTTTTGATTTAGAGACTACAATGACATGAATGCAACCCCCACGTTATGCTAGTTCAATTTTCTATAATATGACAAAATTTCAGAATCAAATAGATACGACAAAGCCTCCAAGTAATCCAATCTATCCCAAAGTGTGTGATACCATGCATTATAATTCATTTATTAGCCTTTACTTAATAGGAACACTCGATCCTTTTATAATGATCATTTTAGCTAGCCGATCAACTTGACATGTCAACACTAAATCGTTCGTAAATTTATATTTAGAACTCAAAATGACACGATTCCAACGGCCATATTAAGGTAGCTCAATTTTCTGTATTGTGATAAAATTTAGGAATGAAGTAGATCTAACAAACCCTCCAACTAATCCAATCTATTCCAAACAGCGTGATGCCATGCATTATAATTCATTTATTAGGCTTTACTCAATGAGAACCATTGATCCGTTTAGAATGATCATTTTAGCTAGGCGATCAACTTGACATGTCAACACTAAATCCTCCGTCACTTTAGCTTTAGAGCTCAGAATGACACGAATCCAACGCCCACATTAAGCTAGCTCAATTATCTATATTGTGACAAAATTTAGGAATGAAATAGATACGAACCAGCCTCCAAGTAATCCTATCTATCCTAAACTTCGTGATGTCATGCATTATGCTTCACTTATGAGGTTTTAATAATTGAGCACCAACGATCAGTTTAGAATTATCATTTTAACTAGCCAATCAACTTGACATATCCGCTCTAAATCGTTCATAGCTTTTGATTTAGAACTCAGAATAACCTGAATCCAACGCCAACGTTATCCTAGCTCAATTTTCTTTATTGTGACAAAATTTCAGACCCAAATAGATAGGACAAAGCCTCCAAGTAATCCAATCTCTCCCAAACTACATGATGCCATGCATTATGCTTCACTTATAAGCCTTTACACAATGAGCACCAATCATTAGCTTAGAATGGTCATTTGAACTGACCAAATAACTTGATATGTTGGCACTAAATCATCCGTAACTTTTGATTTAGAGCTCAGAATGACACGAATCCAACGCCCAAAGATATCTCAATTTTCTATAGTGTGAGAAAATTTATTAATGAAAGCCTCCAAGTCATCCAATCTATCCCAAACTGTGTGATGCCATGCATTATAAATTATTTATTACCCTTTACTCAATGAGAGCCATTGATCCACTTAGAATGAACAATTTATCTAGCCTATCAACTTGACATGTCAATACTAAATCGTCTGTCAATTTAGATTTAGAGCTCGAAATGATACGAATCCAACGCCCATGTTGAGCTAGATCTATTTTCTATATTGTGATAAAATTTTGTAATGAAATAGATACGACAAAGCCTCCAAGTCATCCAATCTATCCCAAACTGTGTGATGTCATGCATTATAAATTATTTACTACCATTTACTCAATGAGACCATTGATCCACTTAAAATGATCAATTTATCGAGCCGATCAACTTGACATGTCAACACTAAATCATCTGTCAATTTAGATTTAGAGCTCAGAATGATACGAATCTAACGCCCATGTTAAGCTAGATCAATTTTCTATATTGTGATAAAATTTAGGAATGAAATAGATACGACAAAGCCTCCAAGTAATCCAATCTAACCCAAACTGCGTGATCCCATGCATTATGCTACAGTTATGATGTTTTAATCAGTGAGCACCAATGATCAGTTTAGAATGATCATTTTAATTGGCTAATCAACGTGACATGTTCGAACTAAATTGTCCGTAACTTTTAATTTTGAGTTCAGAATGACATGAATACAACACCAAGGTTATGCTAGCTCAATATTCTTTACTGTGACAAAATTTTAGACTCAAATAGATAGGAAAAAGCCACCAAGTAATCCAATCTATCCAGAACAGCGTGATGCGATGCATTATGCTTCACTTATAAGCCTTTACTCAATGAGCACCAATGATCAGGATAGAATGATGATTTCAACTGGCCAATCAATTTGACATGTCTGCTCTAAATCGTCCGTAACTTTTGATTTATAGCTCAGAATGACATGAATCCAACGCCCACCTTATGCTAGCTCAATTTTCTATACTATGCCCAAATTTCAGACTCCAATCTATCCCAAAGCGTGTGATACCATGCATTTTAATTCATTTATTAGCCTTTACTTAATAGGAACCATCGATCCTTTTAGAATGATTATTTTAGCTAGCCGATCAACTTAACATGTCAACACTAATCGTCCGTAAAGTTAGACTTAGAACTCAAAATGACACGAATCCAACGGCCATGTTAAGCTAGCTCAATTTTATATATTTTGAGAAAATTTAGGAATGAAGTAGACACAACAAAGCCTCCAAGTAATCCAATCTATCCCAAACAGCGTGATACCATGCATTATAATTGATTTATTAGGTTTTACTCAATGAGAACCATTGATACGTTTAGAATGATCATTTTAGCTAGCCGATCAACTTGACATGTCAACACTAAATGATCCATCATTTTAGATTTAGAGCTCCGAATGACATGAATCCAACGCTCACGTTAAGTTAGCTCAATTTTCTATATTGTCAAAAAATTTAGGAATGAAATAGATACGACAAAGCCTCCAAGTAATCCTATCTATCCCAAACTATGTGATGTCATGCATTATGTTTCACTTATGAGGTTTTAATCAATGAGCAACAATGATCAGTTTATAATTATCATTTTAACTGTCCGATCAACTTGACATATCCGCTCTAAATCGTCCATAACTTTTGATTTAGAACTCAAAATGACATGAATCCAACGCCCACGTTATGCTAGCTCAATTTTCTTTATTGTGACAAAATTTCTGACTCAAATAGATATGACAAAGCCTACAAGTAATCCAATCTATTCCAAACTGCGTGATGCCATGCATTATGCTTCACTTATAAGCCTTTACTCAATGAGCACAATTCATTAGCTTAGAATGATCATTCGAACTGACCAATCAACTTGATATGTCCGCACTAAATCTTCCGTAACTTTTGACTTAGAGACTACAATGACATGAATGCAACCCCCATAACGCTAGTTCAATTTTCTATAATATGACAAAATTTCAGAATCAAATAGATACGACAAAGCGTCCAAGTAATCCAATCTATCCCAAACTGCGTGATGCCATGCATTATGCTTCACTTATAAGCCTTAACTCAATGAGCACCAATGATCAGCTTAGAATGGTCATTTTAACTGGCCGATAACCTTGTCATGTCCACACTCAATCGTCCGTATCTTTTACTTTAAAGTTAATAATTATATGAATCCAATGCCGACGTTAAGCTAGGTCAATATTCTATATTGTGACAACATTTCAGACTGAAAGAACTACGACAAAACCTCCAAGTAATCCAATCTATCCCAAGCTGTGTGATGCCATGCATTATGCTTCACTTATGAGGTTTTAATCATTGACCACCAATGATCAGTTAAGAATTATCATTTTAACTTGCCGATCAACTTGACATGTCCACTCTAAATCGTCCATAATATTTGATCTATACCTGAGAAGGACATGAATCCAACGCCCACGTTAAGCTAGCTCAATTTTCCATATTGTGACAAACTTTCACACTCAAATAGATACGAGAAAGCCTCCAAGTAATCCAATCTATCCAAACTGCGTGATGCCATGCATTATGCTTCACTTATAAGCCTTTACTCAATGAGTACCAATGATCAACTTAGAATTATCATTTGAACTGGCCAATCAACTTGACAAGTCAGCACTAAATCGTCTGTAACTTTTTATTTAGAGATCAGAATGACATGAATCCAACGCCCACGTTATGCTTGCTCAATTTTCTATACTATGACAAAATTTCATCGTCCATAACTTTTACTTTAAAGTTAATAATTACATGAATCCAATGCCGACGTTAAGCTAGGTTAATATTCTATATTGTGACAACATTTCAGACTGAAAGAACTACGACAAAACCTCCAAGTAATCCAATCTATCCCAAGCTGTGTCATGCCATGCATTATGCTTCACTTATGAGGTTTTAATCATTGACCACCAATGATCCGTTAAGAATTATCATTTTAACTTGCCGATCAACTTGACATGTCCACTCTAAATCGTCCATAATATTTTATCTATACCTGAGAAGGACATGAATCCAACGCCCACGTTATGCTTGCTCAATTTTCTCCCAAGTAATCCAATCTATCCCAAACTTCATGATAATATCCATTATATTTCATTTATTGGCCTTTACTCAATGAGAACCATCGATCCGTTTAGAATCAACATTTCAGCTAGCCGATCAACTTGACATGTCAACACTTAACCGTCCGTCAATTTAAATTTAGAGCTCAGAATGACACGAATCCAACGCCCATGTTAAGATATCTAAATTTTCTTTATTGTGACAAAATTTAGGAATGAAAATATATGACAAAGCCTCCATGTAATCCAATCTATCCCGAACTACGTGATGTCATGTATTATAATTCATTTATTAGCCTTTACTCAATGAGAACCACTAATCCGTTTAGAATGATCATTTTGGCTAGCCGATCAACTTGACCTGTCAACACTAAATCGTCCGTCACTTTAGATTTAAAGCTCAGGATGACACGTATCCAACATCCATATTAAACTAGCTCAAGTTTCTATAATGTGACAAAAATTAGGAATGAAGTAGATACAACAAAACCTCTAAGTAATCCAATCTATTTCTAACTGCGTGATGACATGCATTATGCTTCACTTATAAGCCGTTACTCAATGAGAATAAATGATCAGCTTGCAATGATCATTTGAACTGTCCAATCAACTTGACTTATCCGCACTTAATCGTCCATCACTTTTGATTTAGAGTTCAGAATGTCATGAATCCAATGCACACATTATGCTAGCTCAATTTTCTATACTATGACAAAATTTCAGACTCAAATAGATACGGAAAAGCTTACAAGTAATCCAATCTATCCCAAAGGGTGTGATGCCATACATTATAATTCATTTATTGGCCTTTACTCAATAAGAACCATCGATTCGTTTAGAATGATCATTTCAGCTAGCCGGTCAACTTGACATGTCAACAGTAAATCGTCCGTCAATTTAGATTTTGAGCTCAAAATGACACAAATCCAACGCACATGTTAAGATAGCTCAATTTTCTATATTGTGATGAAATTTAGGAATGAAGTAGATCCGACAAACCCTCCAAATAATCCAATCTATCCCAAACTGCGTGGTGCCATGCATTATAATTCATTTATTAGGCTTTACTCAATGAGAACAATTGATCCGTTTATAATGATCATTTTAGATTGCCGATCAACTTGACATGTCAACACTAAATCCTCCGTCAATTTAGATTTAGAGCTCAGAATGACACGAATCCAACGCCCACATTAAGCTAGCTGAATATTCTATATTGTGACAAAATTAAGGAATGAAAGAGATAGGACAAAGCCTCAAAGTAATCTAATCTATCCCAAACTGCATGATGCCATGCAGTATGCTTCACTTATGAGGTTTTAATCAATGAGCACCAATGATCAGTTTAGAATTATCATTTTTACTGGCCGATCAACTTGACATGTCCACACTAAATTATTATTTTAACTTTTGATTTAGAACTCATAATGACATTAATCCATCGCCCATGTTATGCTAACTCATTTTTCTTTATTGTGACAAAATTTCAGAGTCAAATTGACACGACAAAGCCTCCAAGTAATCTAATCTATCCCAAACTGCGTGATGCCATGCATTATGCTTCACTTATAAGCATTTACTCAATGAGCACCAATGATCAGCTTAGAAACATCATTTGAACTGGGCAATCAACTTGACATATCGGCACTAAATCCTCCATAACTTTTGATTTGGAGCTCAGAATAACATGAATCCAACGCCCACGGTATGCTAGCTCAATTTTTTATATTATGAAAAATTTTGATACTCAAATAGATATGAAAAAGCTTCCAACTAATCCTGTCTATCCCAAACTGCATGATGATATCCATTATATTTCATTTATTGGACTTTACTCAATGAGAACCATCGATCCATTTACAATCATCATTTCAGCTAGCCGATCAACTTGACATGTCATCACTAAAGCGTCTGTCAATTTTAATTTAGAGCTCAGAATGACACCAATCCAACGCCCATGTTAAGATATCTCAATTTTCTATATTGTGACAAAATTTAGGAATGAAATAGATACAACAAAGCCTCCATGTAATCCAATCTATCCCGAACTCCGTGATGTCATGCATTATAATTCATTTATTACAATTTACTCATTGAGAACCACTGATCCGTTTAGAATGATCATTTTAGCTAGCTGATCAACTTGACATGTCAACACTAAATCGTCCGTCACATTAGATTTAAAGCTCAGAATGATACGTATCCAACACCCATGTTAAGCTAGCTCAATTTTCTATATTGTTACAAAAATTAGGCATGAAATAGTTATAACAAAGCCTCCAAGTAATACAATCTATCCCAAATTGCGTGATGCCATGCATTATGCTTCACTTATGAGGTTTTAATCAATGAGCACCAATGATCAGCTTAGAATGAACATTTTAACTGGCCAATCAACTTGACATATCCGCACTAAATCGTCCATAACTTTTGATTTAGAGCTCAGAATGACATGAATCCAACGCTACATTATGCTAGCTCAATTTTCTATATTGTGACAAATTTTCAACTCAAATAGATACGACAAAGCCTCCAAGTAATCCAATCTATCCCAAACTCCGTGATGCCATGCATTATGCTTCACTTATAAGCCTTTACTCAATGAGCACCAATGATCAGCTTATAAAGATCATTTGAACTGGCCAATCAACTTGACATATCCGCACTAAATCCTCTGTAACTTTTGGTTTAGAGCTCAGAATGACATGAATCCAACACCCACGGTATGCTAGCTCAATTTTTTATACTATGACAAATTTCAAGACTCAAGTAGATACGAAAACACTTCCAAATAATCCAATATATCCCAAACTGCGTGATGATATCCATTATATTTCATTTATTGGCCTTTACTCATGAGAACCATCGATCCATTTAAAATCATCATTTCAGCTAGCCGATCAACCTGACATGTCGACACTAAAGCGTTCGTCAATTTTAATTTAGAGCTCAGAATGACACGAATCCAACGCTTATGTTAAGATATCTCAATTTTCTGTATTGTGACAAAATTTAGGAATGAAATAGATACGACAAAGCCTCCAAATCATCCAATCTATCCCAAACTTCATGATGACATACATTATAATTCATTTGTTAGCCTTTACTCAATGAGAACCACTGATCCGTTTAAAATGATCATTTTAGCTAGCCGATCAACTTGACATGTCAACACTAAATCGTCCGTCACTTTAGATTTAAAGCTCAGAATGACACGTATCCAACGCCCATGTTAAGCTAGCTCAATTTTCTATATTGTGAAAAAAATTAGGATTGAAATAGATATAACAAAGCCGCCAAGTAATCTAATCTATCTCAAACTGCGTGATGCCATGCATTATACTTCGCTTATAAGCATTTACTTAATGAGAACGAATGATCAGCTTAGAATGATCATTTGAACTATCCAATTAACTTGACATGTCCGCACTAAATCGTCCACCACTTTTGATTTAGAGCTAAGAATGTCATGAATCCAACACACACATTATGCTAGCTCAATTTTCTATATTATGACAAAATTTCAGACTCAAATAGATAAGGCAAAGCTTACAAGTAATCATATCTATCTCGAAGTGCCTGATGCCATGCATTATAATTCATTTATTAGCCTTTACTCAATAAGAACCATCGATACGTTTAGAATGATCATTTTATCTAGCCGGTCAACTTGACATGTCAACACTAAATCCTCCGTCGCTTTAGGTTTAGAGCTCAGAATGACAAGAATCCAACGCCCACGTTAAGCTACCTCAATATTCTATATTGTGACAAAATTAAGGAATGAAAAAGATACAACAAAGTCTCCAAGTAATCCAATATATCATAAACTGTGTGATGCAATGCATTATGCTTCACGTATGAGGTTTTAATCAATAAGCACCAATGATCAGTTTAGAATTATCATTTTAACTAGCCGATCAACTTGACATGTCCGCACTAAATTATAATTTTAACTTTTGATTTAGAACTCATAATGACATGAATCCAACGCCCATGTTATGCTAGCTCAATTTTCTTTATCGTGTCAAAATTTCAGACTCAAATAGACACGACAAAGCCTCCAAGTACTCCAATCTATTCCAAACTGTGTGATGCCATGCATTATGCATCACTTATAAGCCTTTACTCAATGAGCACCAATGATAAGATTAGAAAGATCATTTGAACTGGCCAATCAACTTGACATATCCGCACTAAATCATCCGCAACTTTTGATTTACAACTCAGAATGACATGAATCAAACGCTCACGGTATGTTAGCTTAATGTTTTATACTATGACAAATTTTGAGACTCAAATAGACACGAAAAAGCTTCCGACTAATCCAATCTATCCCAAATAGTGAGATGATATCCATTATATTTCATTTATTGGCCTTTACTCAATGAGAACCAACGATCCATTTAGAATCATCATTTCAGCTAGCCGATCAACTTGACATATAACCACTAAAGCGTCCATCAATTTTAATTTATAGCTCGGAATGACATGAATCCAACACCCATGTTAAGATATCAAAATTTCCTATATTGTGGCAAAATTTAGGAATTAGATAGATACGACAAATCCTCCATGTAATCCAATCTATCCCGAACTGTGTGAGATATCATGCCTTATAATTCATTTATTAGCCTTTACTCAATGAGAACCATTGATCCGTTTTGAATGATCATTTTAGCTAGCCGATCTACTTGACATGTCAACACTAAATAGTCTGTCACATTAGATTAAAAGCTCAGAATGATATGAATCCAACGCCCACATTATGCTAGATATATTTTCTATATTGTGACAAAATTTCAAACTCAAATATATACTACAAAGCCTCCAAATAATCCAATCTATCCCAAACTGCGTGATACCATGCATTATGCTTCACTTATGAGGTTTTAATCAATGAGCACCAATGATCACTTTAGAATTATTATTTTAACTTGCAGATCAACTTGATATGTCCGCACTAAATCGTCTATAACTTTTGATTTAGAACTCAGAATGACATGAATCCAACATCCACGTTATGCTAGATCAATTTTCTTTATTGTGACAAAATTTCAGACTCAAATAGATACGACAAAGCCTCCAAGTAATCCAATCTGTCCCAAACTGTGTGATGCCATGCATTATGCTTCAATAATGAGCCTTTACTCAATGAGCACCAATGATCAGCTTAGAACGATCATTTGAACTGGCCAGTCAACTTGACATGTTAGCACTAAATTCTCGGTAACTTTTGATTTAGAAATCAGAATTATATGAATCCAACGCCCACGTTATGCTAGCTCAATTTTTTTATACTATGACAAAATTTCAGACTCAAATAGATACGACAACGCTTCCAATTTATCCAAACTATCCCAAACTGTGTTATGCTATCCATTATAATTTATTGATTGGCCTTTACTAAGTGAGAACCATCGATCCATTTAGATTCATCATTTCAGCTAGCCGATCAACTTAACATGTCAACACTAAAGCGTTTGTCAATTTTAATTTAGTGCTCAGAATGACACGAATCCAATGCCCATGTTAAGATATCTCAATTTTCTATATTGTGACAAAATTTAGGAATGAAATAGATACGACAAAGCCTCCATGTAATCCAATCTACCCCGAATTACGTATGTCAAGCATTATAATTCATTTATTAGCCTTTACTCAATGAGAACCACTGATCTGTTTAGAATGATCAATTTAAATGGGCGATCAACGTGACATATCTACACTAAATCGTCCATAACGTTTGATTTAGAGTCCAGAATGATATGAATCCAACGCCCACATTATGCTAGCTCAATTTTCTGTATTGTGACAAAATTTCAGATTCAAATATATACGAAAAAGCCTCCAAGTAATCCAATCTATCCCAAGCTGCGTGATACCATGCATTATGCTTCACTTATGAGGTTTTAATCAATGAGCACCAATGATCACTTTAGAATTATCATTTTAACTCGCCGATCAACTTGACATTTCCGCACTAAATCGTCAATAATCCATAGCTTCCAAGTAGTCCAATCTATCCCTGCGTGATGCCATCCATTATAATTTATTTATTGGCCTTTACTCAATGAGAACCATCAATCAATTTAGAATCATCATTTATGCTAGCCAATCAATTTGACATGTCAACACTAAAGCGTCCATCAATATTAATTTAGAGCTATCCAACGCCCATGATAAGCTAGCTCAATTTTCTATATTGTGACAAAATTTTGGATTGAAATAGATACAACAAAGCCTCCAAGTAATCCAATCTATCCCAAACTGCGTGATGTCATGCATTACAATGAGAACCATTGATCCGTTTATAATGACCATTTTAGCTAGCCAATCAACTTGACATGTCAACACTAAATCCTCCGTCACTTTAGATTTAGAGCTCAGAATGACACGAATCCAACGCCCATGTTAAGCTAGCTCAATTTTCTATATTGTTACCAAAATTAGGAATGAAATATATACAACAAAGCCTCCAAGTAATCCAATCTATCCCAAACTGTTTGATTCCATGTATTATGCTTTACTTATGAGGTTTTAATCAATGACCACCAATGATAAGTTTAGAATGATCATTTTAAATGGGCGATCAACTTGACATGTGCGCACTAAATCGTCCATAACCTTTGATTTAGAGCTTAGAATGACAAGAATCCAACACCCACATTATGCTAGCTCCATTTTCTATATTGTGATAAAATTTCAGACTAAAATAGATACAACAAAGCTTCCAAGTAATCCAATCATTCCCAAAGTGCGTGATGTCATGCATTATAATTCATTTATTAGCCTTTACTCAATAAGAACCATCGATGGGTTTAGAATGATCATTTTAGCTAGTCGATCAACTTGACATGTCAACACAAAATCCTTTGTCACTTTAGATTTAGAGCTCAGAATCACAAGAATCCAACGCCCACGTTAATCTAGCTCAATTTTCTATATTGTGACAAAATTAAGGAATGAAATAGATAGAACAAAACCACCAAGTAATCCAATCTATCCCAAACTCCGTGATGCCATGCATTATGCATCACTTATGAGGTTTTAATCAATGAGTACCAATGATCATTTTATAATTATCATTTTAACTGGCCGATCAACATGAGATGTCCGCACTAAATCGTCCATAACTTTTGGTTTAGAACTTAGAATGACATGAATCTAACACCCTTGTTATGCTAGCTCAATTTTCTTTATGGTGACAAAACTTTAAACTCAAATAGATACGACAAAGCCTCCAAGTAATCCAATCTTTCCCAAACTACGTGATGTTATGCATTATGCTTCACTTATAAGCTTTTACTCAATAAGCACCAATGATCAGGTTAGAACGATCATTTGAACTGGCCAATCAACTTGGAATGTCCGCACTAAATCCCCCGAAACTTTTGATGTAGAGCTCAGAATGACATGAATCCAACGCCCACGTTCTGCTAGCTCAATTTTTTATACTCTGACAAATTTTCAGACGCAAATATATACAACAAAGCTCCCAAGTAATCCAACCTATCCCAAGCTGCGTAATGCCATTCATTATAAATCATTTATTGGCCTTTACTCAATGAGAACCATCGATCCGTTTAAAATGAGCCTTTTAGCTAGCCGATTAACTTGACATGTCAACACTAAATCGTCCATCACTTTAGATTTAGAGCTCAGAATGACACGTATCCAATGCCCATGTTAAGCTAGCTCAATTTTCAATATTGTGACAAAAATTAGGAATGAAATAGATACGACAAAGCCTCCAAGTAATCCAATCTATCACAAACTTCGTGATGCCATGCATTACGGTTCACTTATGAGGTTTTAATCAATGAGCACCAATGATCAATTTAGAATGTTCATTTTAACTGGCCGATCAACTTGACACATCCGCACTAAATCGTGCATAACTTTTGATTCAGAGCTCAAAATGAAATGAATCCAACGCCCCCATTATGCTAGCTCAATTTTCTATATTGTTACAAAATTTAAGATACGACAAAGCTTCCAAGTAATAAAATCTATCCTAAACTGCGTGATGCCATGCATTATGCTTCATTTATAAGCCTTTACTCAATGATCACCAATGATCAGCTTAGAATTATCATTTGAAGTGGCCAATCAACTTGACTTGTCCGCACTAAATCGTCCGTAACTTTTGGTTTAGAACTTAGAATGACATGAATCTAACACCCTTGTTATGCTAGCTCAATTTTCTTTATGGTGACAAAACTTTAAACTCAAATAGATACGACAAAGCCTCCAAGTAATCCAATCTTTCCCAAACTACGTGATGTTATGCATTATGCTTCACTTATAAGCTTTTACTAAATAAGCACCAATGATCAGGTTAGAACGATCATTTGAACTGGCCAATCACCTTGGAATGTCCGCACTAAATCCCCCGAAACTTTTGATGTAGAGCTCAGAATGACATGAATCCAACGCCCACGTTCTGCTAGCTCAATTTTTTATACTCTGACAAATTTTCAGACGCAAATATATACAACAAAGCTCCCAAGTAATCCAACCTATCCCAAGCTGCGTAATGCCATTCATTATAAATCATTTATTGGCCTTTACTCAATGAGAACCATCGATCCGTTTAAAATGAGCCTTTTAGCTAGCCGATTAACTTGACATGTCAACACTAAATCGTCCATCACTTTAGATTTAGAGCTCAGAATGACACGTATCCAATGCCCATGTTAAGCTAGCTCAATTTTCAATATTGTGACAAAAATTAGGAATGAAATAGATACGACAAAGCCTCCAAGTAATCCAATCTATCACAAACTTCGTGATGCCATGCATTACGGTTCACTTATGAGGTTTTAATCAATGAGCACCAATGATCAATTTAGAATGTTCATTTTAACTGGCCGATCAACTTGACACATCCGCACTAAATCGTGCATAACTTTTGATTCAGAGCTCAAAATGAAATGAATCCAACGCCCCCATTATGCTAGCTCAATTTTCTATATTGTTACAAAATTTAAGATACGACAAAGCTTCCAAGTAATACAATCTATCCTAAACTGCGTGATGCCATGCATTATGCTTCATTTATAAGCCTTTACTCAATGATCACCAATGATCAGCTTAGAATTATCATTTGAAGTGGCCAATCAACTTGACTTGTCCGCACTAAATCGTCCGTAACTTTTGATTTAGAACTTAGAATGACATGAATCTAACACCCTTGTTATGCTAGCTCAATTTTCTTTATGGTGACAAAACTTTAAACTCAAATAGATACGACAAAGCCTCCAAGTAATCCAATCTTTCCCAAACTACGTGATGTTATGCATTATGCTTCACTTATAAGCTTTTACTCAATAAGCACCAATGATCAGGTTAGAACGATCATTTGAACTGGCCAATCAACTTGGAATGTCCGCACTAAATCCCCCGAAACTTTTGATGTAGAGCTCAGAATGACATGAATCCAACGCCCACGTTCTGCTAGCTCAATTTTTTATACTCTGACAAATTTTCAGACGCAAATATATACAACAAAGCTCCCAAGTAATCCAACCTATCCCAAGCTGCGTAATGCCATTCATTATAAATCATTTATTGGCCTTTACTCAATGAGAACCATCGATCCGTTTCAAATGAGCCTTTTAGCTAGCCGATTAACTTGACATGTCAACACTAAATCGTCCATCACTTTAGATTTAGAGCTCAGAATGACACGTATCCAATGCCCATGTTAAGCTAGCTCAATTTTCAATATTGTGACAAAAATTAGGAATGAAATAGATACGACAAAGCCTCCAAGTAATCCAATCTATCACAAACTTCGTGATGCCATGCATTACGGTTCACTTATGAGGTTTTAATCAATGAGCACCAATGATCAATTTAGAATGTTCATTTTAACTGGCCGATCAACTTGACACATCCGCACTAAATCGTGCATAACTTTTGATTCAGAGCTCAAAATGAAATGAATCCAACGCCCCCATTATGCTAGCTCAATTTTCTATATTGTTACAAAATTTAAGATACGACAAAGCTTCCAAGTAATACAATCTATCCTAAACTACGTGATGCCATGCATTATGCTTCATTTATAAGCCTTTACTCAATGATCACCAATGATCAGCTTAGAATTATCATTTGAAGTGGCCAATCAACTTGACTTGTCCGCACTAAATCGTCCGTAACTTTTGATTTAGAGCTCAAAATGACATGAATCCAATGCCCACGTTATGCTAGCTCAATTTTCTATATTATGACAAAATTTCAGACTCAAATAGATACGACAAAGGTTCCAAGTAATCCAGTCTATACCAAAGTGCATGATGCCATGCATTAGAATTCAGTTATTAGCCTTTACTCAATAAGAACCATCGATCCTTTTAGAATGATCATTTTAGCTAGCCGATCAACATGATATGTCAACACTAACTTGTCCGTCAATTTAGATTTTGAGCTCAAAAAGACACAAATCCAACGCCCATGTTAAGCTAGATCAATTTTCTATATTTTGATAAAATTTAGGAATGAAGTAGATACGACAAAGCCACTAAGTTATCCAATCTATCCCAAACTGCGTGATACCATGTATTATAATTCATTTATTAGGCTTTACTCAATGAGAACCATTGATCCGTTTAGAATGATCATTTTAGCTAGTCGATCAACTTGACATGTCAACACTAAATGCTCCGTCACTTTAGATTTAGAGCTCAAAATGACACGAATCCAACGCCCACGTTAAGCTAGCTCAATTATCTATATTGTGACAAAATTAAAGAATGAAATATATACGACAAAGCCTTCAAGAAATCGAATCTATCCCAAACTGCGTGATGCCATGCATTATGCTTCACTGATGAACTTTTAATCAATGAGCACCAATTATGAGTTTAGAACTATCATTTTAACTGGCCGATCAACTTGACATGTCTGCACTGAATCGTATATAACTTTTGATTTAGAACTCATAATGACATTAATCAGACGCCCACGTTATGCTAGCTCAATTTTCTTTATTGTGACAAAATTTCAGACTCAAATGGATACGAAAAAGCCTCCAAGTAATTTAATCTATCCCAAACTGCGTGATGCCATGCATTATGCTTCACTTATAAGCCTTTACTCAATGAGCACTAATGATTAGATTAGAACGATCATTGGAACTTTCCAATAAACTTGACATATCCACACTAAATCCAGTGTACAATTTAATTTAGAACTCAGAATGACATGAATCCAACGCCAACGTTAGGCTAGTTCAAATTTTTATAGTATGACAAATTTTCAGACTCAAATAGATACGACAAAGATTCCATGTAATCCAATCTATCCCATACACCGTGATACCATGCATTATAATTCATTTATTGGCCTTTACTCAATGAGAACTATCAATCCGTTTACAATCATCATTTCAGCTAGCCGATCAACTTGACATGTCAACACTAAAGTGACCGTCAATTTTAATATAGAGCTCAGAATGGCACGAATCCAATGCCCATGTTAAGATATCTCAATTTTCTGTATTGTGACAAAATTTAGGAATGAAATAGATACGACAAAGCTTCCATGTAATCCAATCTATCCCGAACTGCATCATGTCATGCATAATAATTCATTTATTAGCCTTTACTCAATGAGAACCACTAATCCATTTAAAATGATCATTTTATCTAGCCGATCAATTTGATATGTCAACACTAAATCGTCCGTCACTTTTGATTTAGAACTCAGAATGACACGTATCCAACGCCCATGTTAAGCTAGCTCAATTTTCTATATTGTGACAAATTTTAGGAATGAAATAGATACAACGAAGCCTTCAAGTAATCCAATATATCATAAACTGCGTGATGCCATGCATTATGCTTCACTTATGAGGTTTAAATCAATGAGCACCAATGATCAGTTTAAAATGATCATTTTAACTGGCCGATCAATTTGATATATCCGCAGTAAATAGTCCATAACTTTTAATTTAGAGCTCAGAATGACATGAATCCAACGCCCACATTATGCTAGCTAAAGTTTCTATATTGTGACAAAATTTCAGACTCAAATAGATACGAGAAGGCCTCCAAGTAATCCAATCTAACCCAAACTACATGATGCCATGCATTATGCTTCACTTATAAGCCTAGTGCACCAATGATCAGGTTAGAACGATCATTTGAACTGGACAATCAACTTGACATGTCCGCACTAAATCCTCCATAACTTTTAATTTAGGCTTAGAATGACATGAATCCAATGCCCACGTTATGCTAGCTCAATTTTTTATACTCTGACAAATTTTCAGACTCAAATATATACGACAAAGCATCCAAGTAATCCAACATATCCCATGCTGCGTGATGCCATCCATTATAAATCATTTATTGGCCTTTACTTAATAAGAACCATCGATCTGTTTAGAATCATCATTTAAGCTAACCGATCAACTTGACATGTCAACACTAAAGGGTCCGTCAATTTTAATTTAGAGCCCAGAATGACACGAATCCAATGCCCTGTCAAAATATCTCAATTTTCTATATTATGACAAAATTTAGAAATGAAATAGATACGACAAAGCATCCATGTAATCCAATCTATCCCGAATTGTGTGATGTCATGCATTATAATTCATTTATTAGCCTTTACTCAATGAGAACCACTGATATGTTTAGAATGATCATTTTAGTTAGCCGATCAACTCGACAAGTCAACACTAAATCGTCCGTCACTTTAGATTTAGAGCTCTGAATGACACGTATCCAATGCCCATGCTAAGCTAGCTCAATTTTCTATATTGTGACGAAAATTAGGATGAAATAGATACAACAAAGCCTCCAAGTAGTCCAATCTATCCCAAACTGCGTGATGCCATGCATTATGCTTCAATTTTGAGGTTTTAATCAATGAGCACCAGTGATCAGTTTAGAATGTTCATTTTAACTGGCCGATCAAGTTGACATATCGGCACTAAATCGTCCATAACTTTTGATTTAGAGCTCATAATGACATGCATCCAACGCCCACATTATGCTAGCTCAATTTTCTATACTGTGACAAAATTTTAGACTCAAATAGATACGACAAAGCCTCCAAGTAATCCAAACTATCCCAAACTGCGTGATGCCATGCAATATGCTTCACTTATATGCCTTTACTCAATGAGCACCAATGATCTGTTTAGAATTATCATTTGAAATGTCCACACTAAATTGTCCGTAACTTATGATTTAGAGCTCAGAATGACATGAATCCAACGCCCACGTTATGCTTGCTCAATTTTTTATACTATGACAAAATTTCAGACTCAAATAGATACGAAAAAGCTTCCAAGTAATCCAATCTATCCGAAAGTGCGTGATGCTATGCATTATAATTCTTTTATTAGCCTTTACTTAATAAGAACCATCGATCCGTTTAGAATGATCATTTTAGCTAACCGATCATCTTGACATGTCAACACTAAATCGTTCGTCAATTTAGATTTAGAGCGCAAAACGACACGATTCCAACGCCTATGTTAAGCTAGCTCAATTTTCTATATATGTATAAAATTTAGGAATGAAGTAGATATGACAAAGCCTCCAAGTAATCCAATATATCCTAAACTGCGTGATGCCATGCACTATAATTCATTTGTTAGGCTTTACTCAATGAGAACCATTGATCCGTTTAGAATGATCATTTTAGCTAGCCGATCAACTTAATATGTCAACACAAAATCCTCCGTCACTTTAGATTTAGAGCTCAAAATGACACGAATCCAATGTGCACTATAAGCTAGCTCAATTTTCTATATTGTGACAAAACTTAGGAATGAAATAGATATGACAAAGCCGCCAAGTAATGCAATGTATCCTGATGCGTGATGTCATGCATTATGCTTCACTTATGAGGTTTTAATCAATGAGCACCAATGATCAATTAAGAATTATCATTTTAACTGGCCGATCAACTTGATATGTCCGCACTAAATCGTCCATAACTTTTGATTTAGAACTAAGAATGACATGAATCCAATGCCCATGTCATGCTAGCTCAATTTTATTTATTGTGACAAAATTTTGAACTAAAATAGATACGACAAAACCTCCAAGTAATCCAATCTCTCCCAAACTGCGTGATGCCATGCATTATAATTCATTTATTAGCCATTACTCAATGAGAGCCGTTGATCCGTTTGGAATGATCACTTTAGGTAGCCGATCAACTTGACATTTCAAGACTAAATCGTGCATCATTTTAGATTTTGAGCTTAGAATGAAACGAATCCAACGCCCATGTTAAAGTAGGTCAGTTTTCTATATTGGGACAAAATTTAGTAATGAAATAATATGACAAAGGCTCCAAGTAATCTAATATATCCCAAACTGCGTGATGCTATGCATTATGCCAAACTGGCGGGTCAACTTGACATGTCCGTACTAAATCGTGCATAACTTTTGATTTAAAGCTCAGAATGACATGAATCCATCACGCACGTTGTGCTAGCTCAATTTTCTATATTGTAACAAAATTTTAAACTCATATAGATACGACAAAAGTCTCCAAGTAATCCAATCTATCCCAAACTGCGTGATGCCATGCATTATGCTTCACTTATAAGCCTTTACTCAATGAGCACCAATGATCATATTAGAATGATCATTTGAACTGCCCAATCAACTTGACATGTCGACACTAATTCGTCCGTAACTTTTGATTTAGAGCTCAGAATAACATGGATCCAATGCCCATGTTAAGGTAGCTCAAGTTTGTATATTGTGACAAAATTTATGAATGAAATAGATACGACAAAGTCTTCAACTAGTCCAATCTATCCCAAACTGCGTGATGTCATGCATTATAATTCATTCATTAGCCTTTACTCAATGAGAATCATTGATCGGTTTGGAATGATGATTTTAGTTAGCAGATTAACTTGATATTTCAACCCTAAATCATCCGTCAATTTATATTTAGAGCTCAGAATGACAAGAATCCAAGGCCTATGTTAAACTAGCTCAATTTTCTATATTTTGACAAAATTGAGAAATGAAATATATAAGACAAAGCTTACAAGTAATCCAATCTATCCCAAACTGCGTGATACCATGCATTATAATTCATTTATTAGTCTTTACTCAATGAGAACCATTAATCCATTTACAATGCTCATTTTAGCTTGCCGTTCAACTTGACATGTTTGCTCACTTTAGATATAGAGCTCAGAATGATACGAATCCAACGCCCATGTTATACTAGCTCAATCTTCTATATTGTGACAAATTTAGGATTGAAATAGATACGAAAAAGGCTCGAGCTAATCCAATGTATCACAAACTGCGTGATGCAATGCGTTATGATTCACTTATGAGGTTTTAATCAATGAGCACCGATGATCAATTTAGAATGATTATTTTAACTGGCCGATCAACTTGACATGTCCACACTAAATCGTCCATCAATTTTGATTTAGAGCTCAGAATGACATGAATCCAACGCCCACGTTATGCTAGCTCAATTTTATATATTGTGACAATATTTTAAACTCAAATAGATTCGACAAAGTCTCCAAGTAATCCAATCTATCCCAAACTGCGTGATGCCATGCATTATGCTTCACTTATAAGCCTTTACTCAATGAGCACCAATGATCAGATTAGAATGATCATTTGAACTGCCCAATCAACTTGACATGTCCACACTAATTCTTCCGTAACTTTTGATTTAGAGCTCATAATAACATGAATCTAATGCCGATGTTAAGGTCGCTCAAGTTTCTATATTGTGACAAAATTTAGGAATGAAATAGACACGACAAACTCTCCAAGTAATCCAATCTATCCCAAACTGCGTGATGCCATGCATTATAATTCATTCATTAGCCTTTACTAAATGAGAACCATTGATCCGTTTCGAATGATGAATTTAATTAGCTGATCAACTTGACATTTCAACCCTAAATCGTTCGTCACTTTAGATTTAGAGCTCAGAATGACACGAATCGAACGCCTATGTTAAACTAGCTCCATTTTCTGTATTTTGACAAAATTTACGAATCAAATAGATAAGACAAAGCTTCCAACTAATCCAATCTATCCCAAACTGTGTGATACCATGCATTATAATTAATTTATTAGCCTTTACTCAATAAGAACCATTAACCCATTTAGAATGATCATTTTAGCTTGCCGATAACCTGGACATGTTTGCTCACTTTAGATATAGAGCTCAAAATGATACGAATTCAACGCCCATGTTAAACTAGCTCAAGTTTCTATATTTTGACAAATTTGGGATTGAAATAGATACGACAAAGGCTCCAGCTAATCCAATGTATCCCAAACTGAGTGATGCAATGCGTTATGATTCACTTATGAGGTATTAATCAATGAGCACCAATGATTAATTTAGAATGATTATTTTAACTGGCCGATCAACTTGACATGTCCGCACAAAATTGTCCATAACCCACGTTATGCTAGCTTAATTTTCTATATTATGACAAAATTTAGTAATGAAACAGATACGACAAAGACTCCAAATAATCCAATATATCCCAAACTGCATGATGCCATGCACTATGCTTCACTTATGAGATTTTAGTCAATGAGCACCAATGATCAGTTTAGAATGATCAATTTAACTACCGATCAACTTGACATGCCCGCACTTAATCGTCTGTAACTTTTGATTTAGAGCTCAGAATGACATGAATCCAATGCCCACGTTATGCTAGCTCAATTTTCTATAATGTGACAAAATTTCAGACTCAAATAGTTACGACAAAGTCTCCAACTAATCCAGTCTATCCCGAACTGCATGATGGCGTGCATTATGCTTCACTTATAAGCCTTTACTCAATGAGCACCAATGCTCAGATTAGAATGATCATTTTAATTGGCCAATCAACTTTAAATGTCCACACTAATTCGTCCGTACCTTTTTATTTAGAGCTCAGAATGACATGAATCCAACGTCCACATTATGCTAGCTCAATTTTCTATACTATGATAAAATTTCAGACTCAAATAGATACGACAAATCTTCCAAGTAATCCAATCTATCCCAAACTGCGTGATACCATGCATTATAATTCATTTATTAGCCTTTACTCAATGAGAACCATTGATCCGTTTAGGATGATCATTTTAGTTAGCTGATCAACCTGACATGACAACACAAAATCGTCCGTCACTTTAGATTTAGAGCTCAAAATGACACAAATCAAAGGCCCATGTAAAACTAGCTCAAATTTCTATATTGTGATAAAATTTAGGAATGAAATAGATAGGACAAAGGCTCCAAGTAATCCAATATATCCCAAATTGCGTGATGCAATGAACTATGCTTCAATTATAAGCCTTTACTCAATGACCACTAATGATTATCTTAGAATGATCATTTGAATTGGCCAATTAACTTGACATGTCAACACTAAATCGTCCGTAACTTTTTATTTAGAGCTCATAATGACATGAATCCAACAACCACGTTATGCTAGCCCAACTTTCTATACTATGACAAAATTTCAGACTCAAATAGATACGACGAAGGTTCCAAATAATCCAATCTATCCCAAACTGTGTGATGCCATGCATTATAATTCATTTGTTAGCCTTCACTCAATGAGAACCATTGATCAGTTTAGAATGATTATTTTAGCAAGCCGATCAACTTGACATGTCAAAACTAAATCGTCCGTCACTTTAAATTTAGAGCTCAGAATGACACGAATCCAACGCCCATGTTCAGCTAGCTCAATTTTCTATATTGTGAAAAAATTTAGGAATGAAATAGATACGACAAGGCCTCCAAGTTATCCAATCTATCCAAAACTGTGTGATGCCATGCATTATGTTTCACTTATAAGCATTTACTCAATGAGCACCAATGATCAGCTTAGAATGATCATCTGAACTAGCCAATCAACTTGACAAGTCCACACTAAACCATCCACAACTTTTGATTTATATCTCATAATGACATGAATCCAATGCCCACGTTATGCTTGCTCAATTTTCTAAACTATGACACAATTTCAGTCTCAAATAGATACGACAAGCTACCAAATAATCTAATCTATCCCATACTCCGTGATACCATGCATTATAATTCATTAATTAGCATTTACTCAATGAGAACCATTGATCCGTTAAAAATGATGATTTTAGCTAGCTGATCAACTTGACCTGTCAACACAAAATCGTCCGTCGTTTTAGATTTAGAACTAAGAATGACACGAATCTAACGGCCATTTTAAACTAGCTCAATTATCTATATTGTGAAAAAAATAGGAATGAAAAAGATACGACAAAGGCTCCAGGAAATCTAATATATCCCGAACTGCGTAATGTCATGCATTATTCTTCAATTATGAGGTTTTAATCAATGAGCACCAATAATCAGTTTGGAATGATCATTTTAACTGGCTGATCAACTTGACATATCTGCACTAAATTGTCCGTAACTTTTCATTTAGTTCTCAGAATGACATGAATCCAACGTCCACGTAATGCTAGCTCAATTTTCTATATTGTGACAAAATTCCAGACTCCAATAGATACATAAAAACCTCCAAGTAATCCAATCTATCCCGAACAGTGTGTTGCCATGCATTATGCTTCACTTATAAGCCTTTACTCAATGAGCACCAATGATCAGCTTAGAATGATCATTTGAACTTGGCAATCAACTTGACATGTCCGCACTAAATCGTTCATAAATTTCGATTTAGAGCTCATAATGACATGAATCCAACTCCCACTTTATGCTAGCTCAATTTTCAAAACTATGACACAATTTTCGACTCAAATAGATACGAAAAAGCTTCCAAATAATCCAATATATCCCAAACTGCGTGATACCACGTATTATAATTCATTTATTAGCCTTTACTCAATGAGAACCATTGATCCGATTAGAATGATCATTTTAGCTAGCCGATCAACTTGACATGTCATCACTAAATTGTGCGTCACTTTAGATTTAGAGCTCAGAATGACACGAATCCAACACCCATGTTAAAGTAGCTCAATTTTCTATATTTTGACAAACTTAAGGAATGAAATAGATACGACAACGGCTCCAAGTAATCCAATATATCCCTAACTGCATGATGCCATGCATTATGCTTCACTTATGAGGTTTTAATCAATGAGCAGCAATGATCAGCTTAGAATGATCATTTTAACTGGCCGATCAACTTTACATATCCAAACTCAATCGTTCGTAACTTTTGATATAAATCTCATACTGACATGAATCCAACGCCCACGTTATGCTAGCTCAATTTTCTATAATGTGACAAATTTCAGAATCAAATAGATATGACAAAGCCTCCAAATAATCCGATCTATCTCAAATTGTGTGATGCCATGCATTATGCTTCACTTATAAGCCTTTACTTAATGAGAACCAATGATCAGCTTAGAATGATCATTTGAACTGGCCAATCAACTTGACATGTCCACAATAATTCGTCCGTACCTTTTGATTTAGAGCTCAAAATGACACGAATCCAACGCCCATGTAAAGCTAGCTCAATTTTCTATATTGGCAGAAAATTTAGGTATGAAGTAGATAAGAGAAAGCCTCTAAGTAATCCAATCTATCCCAAACTACATGATGCCATTCATTATAATTCATTTATTAGCCTTTACTCAATGACAACCATTGATCCATTTAGAATGATCATTTTAGGTAGCCGATCAACTTGACATGTCAACACTAAATTGTCCATCACTTTTGATTTAGAGCTCAGGATGAAACGAATCGAATGCCCATGTTAAAGTAGCTAAATTTTCTATATTGTGAAAAAATTTAGGAATGAAATATATAAAACAAAAGCTCCATGAAATCCAATATATCCCAAATTGCGTGATGCCATGCATTATGCTTCACTTATGAGGTTTTAATCAATGAGGACCAATGATCAGTTTAGAATGATCATTTTAACTGGCCGATCAACTTGACATGTCTGCAGTAAATCGTTCGTAACTTTTGATTTAAAGCTCATAATCACATGAATCCAACACCCACATTATGCTAGCTCAATTTTCTATAATGTGACAAATTACAGACTCAAATATCTACGACAAAGCGTCCTAGTAATCCAATTTATCCCAACCTACGTGATGGCATGCATTATGCTTCACTTATAAGCCTTTACTCAATGAGCACCAATGATCAGCTTAGAATGATCATTTGAACTGGCAAGTCAACTTGCCAGGTCCGCACTAAATCGTTCTTAACTTTTAATTTTGAGCTTAGAATGAAATGAATCCAACGCCCACATTTATTCTAGCTCAATTTTCTATACTATGACAAAATTTCAGACTCAAATAGATACGACAAAGCTTCCATGTAATCCAATATATCCCAAATTGTGTGATACCATGCATTATGATTCATTTATTAGCCTTTACTCAATGAGAACCATTGATCCTTTTAGAATGATCATTTTAACTAGGCGATCAATTTGACATGTCAACACTAAATCATCCGTCACTTTAGATTTAGAGCTCAAAATGACACGAATCCAACGCACATGTTAAACTAGCTCAATTTTCTATATTGTGATAAAATTTAGGAATGAAATCGATAGGACAAAGGATCCAAGTACTCCAATATATCCCAAACTGCGTGATACCATGCATTATGCTTCACTTATGAGGTATTAATCAATGAGCACAAATGATCAATTTAGAATGATCATTTAACTGGCTGATCAACTTGACATGTCCGCACTAAATCGTTCGTAACTTTTGATTTAGAGCTCAAAATTACATGAATCCAACGCCCACGTTATGCTTGCTCAATTTTTTATAATGTGAAAATATTTCATTCTCAAAAAGATACGACAAAGCCTCCAAATAATCCAATCTATCCCAAACTACGTGATGCCATGCATTATGCTTCACTTATAAGCCTTTACTCAATGAGCACCAATGATCAATTTAGAATGACCATTTCAACTGACCAATCAACTTAACATCTCCACACTAATTCGTCCGTACCATTTTATTTAGAGCTCAGAATGACATGAATCCAACGTCTACATTATGCTAGCACCATTTTTTATACTATGAAAAACATTTGTACTCAATGTGATCCCACGCATTATAATTCATTTATTAGCCTTTACTCAATGAGAACCATTGATCCGTTTAGAATGATCATTTTTGCTAGCCGATCAACTTGACATGTCAACACTAAATCATGCATCACTTTAGATTTAGAGCTCAAAATGACATGAATCCAACACCTATGTTAAAGTAGCTCAATTTCTATATTGTGACAAAATTTAGGAATGAAATAGATACGACAAAGGCTCCAAGTAATCCAATCTATCCCTAACTACGTGATGCCATGCATTATGCTTCACTTATGAGGTTTTATTCAATGAGAACCAATGATCAGTTTAGAATGATCATTTTAACTAGCCGATCAATTTGACATGTCCGCACTAAATCGTTCGTAATTTTGATTTAAAGATCATTTGATGCTAGCTTAATTTTCTATAATGTGACAAATTTCAGAATCAAATAGATACGACAAAGCCTCCAAGTTATCCAATCTATCCCAAACTACGTGATGTCATGCATTATACTTCACTTATAAGCCTTTACTCAATGAGCACCAGTGATCAGCTTAGAATGACCATTTCAACTGGCCAATCAAATTAACATGTCCACACTAATTTGTCCGCACCATTTTATTTAGAGCTCAGAATGACATGAATCCAACGTCTGCATTATGCTAGCACCATTTTCTATACTATGAAAAAAATTTATACTCAAATAGGTACGAAAAATTTTCCAAGCAATCCAATCTATCTCAACCTGCGTGATACCATGCAATATAATTCATTTATTAGCCTTTATTCAATGAGAACCATTGATCTGTTTAAAATGATCATTTTATCTAGCCGATCAACTTGACATGTCAACACAAAATCGTCCGTCACTTTAGATTTAGAGCTCAAAACGAGAGGAATCCAACACCCATGTTAAACTAGCTCAATTTTCAATATTGTGACAAAAGTTAAGAATGAAATAGATAGGACAAAGGCTCCAAGTAATCCAATATATCCCAAATTACGTGATACCATGCATTATTCTTCCGTAATGAGGTTTTAATCAATGAGTACCAATGATCACTTTAAAATGATCATTTTAGCTGCCTGATCAACTTGACATGTAAGCACTAAATCGTCCATAACTTTTGATTTAGAGCTCAGAATGAAATGAATCCAACGCCCACGTTATGCTAGCTCAATTTTCAATAATGTAACAAAGTTTCAGACTCCAATAGATGCGACAAAGCCTCCAGGAAATCCAAGCTATCCCAAGCTGCGTGATGCCATGCATAATGCTTCACTTATAAGCCTTTACTCAATGAGCACCTGATCAGTTTAGAGAAATTATTTGAACTGGCCAATCAACTTGACATGTCCACACTAAATCGTCCGTAAATTTTGATTTAGAGCTCATAATGACATGAATCTAACGCCCACATTATGCTAGCTAATTTTTCTATAGTGTGACAAAATTTAAGACGCAAATAGATACGACAAAGTCTCCAAGTTATGCAATCTATCCCGAACTGCGTGATGCCATGTATTATGCTTCACTTATAAGCCTTTACTCCATGAGCACCAATGATCAGCTTAGAATGATCATTGGAACGGGCCAATCAACTTGACACGTACACACTAAATCGACTGTAACTTTTGATTTAGAGCTCAGAATGACATGAATCCAACACCCACGTTATGCTAGCTAAACTTTCTACACTATGAAAAAATTTCAGACTCAAATAGATACGACGAAGCTTCCAAGTAATCCAATTTCTACCAAACTGTGTGATGCCATGCATTATAATTCATTTATTAGCCTTTACTCAATGAGAACCATTCATCCGTTTAGAATGATTATTTTAGTTAGCATGTCAACACAAAATATCCGTCACTTTAAATTTAGAGCTTAAAATGACATGAATCCAATGCCCTTGTTAAGCTAGCTCAATTTTCTATATTGTGACAAAATTTAGGAATGAAATAGATACGACAAAGCCTCTAAGTAATCCAATCTATCCCAAACAGTGTGATGCCATGCATTATGCATCACTTATATGCCTTTACTCAATTAGCACCAATGATCAGCTTAGAATGATCATTTGAACTGCCCAATCATCTTGACATGTCTGCACTAAATCGTCCGTAAATTTTGATTTAGAACTAATAATGACATGAATCCAACGCCCATGTTATGCAAGCTCAATTTTCTAAACTATGACACAATTTCAGACTCAAATAGCTATGACAAAGTTTCCAAATAATCCAATATATCCCAAACTGCGTGATACCACGGATTATAATTCATTTATTAGCCTTTACTCAATGAGAACCATTGATCCGTTTAGAATGATCATTTTAGCTAGCCGATCAACTTGACATGTCAACACTAAATCGTGCGTCACTTTAGAGTTAGAGCTCAGAATGACACGAATCCAACACCCATGTTAAAGTAGCTCAATTTCTATATTGTGACAAAATTTAGGAATGAAATAGATACGACAAAGGCTCCAAGTAATCCAATATATCCCTAACTGCGTGATACCATGCATTATACCATACTTAATGAGCACCAATGATCAGCTTAGAATGATCATTTGAACTGGCCAATCAACTTGACATGTCCACACTAATTCGTCCGTACCTTTTGATTTAGAGCTTCGAATGACATGATTCCAACGGCCATGTTAAGCTAGCTCAATTTCTATATTGTGACAAAATTTATGAATGAAATAGATACCTTAAATAGAATGGAATAATCCAGTCTATCCAAACTGTGTGATGCCATGAATTATAATTCATATATTACCCTTTACTCAATGAGAACAATTGATCCATTTATAATGATTATTTTAGCTAGCAGATCAACTTGACATGTCACCACTAGATTTTCCGTCACTTCAGATTTAGAGCTCAGAATAACACGAATTCAACAGCCATGTTAAGCTAGCTCAATTTTCTATATTGTGACAAAGTTTAGGAATGAAATATATACGACAACGTTTCCAAGTAATCCAATCTATCCCAAACTGCGTGGTGCCATGCATTATGTTTCACTTATGAGGCTTTAATCAATGATCCCCAGTGATCAGTTTAGAATGATCATTTTAACTGACCGATCAACTTGACATGTCCGCACTAAATCGTCCATAACTTTTGATTTAGAGCTCAGAATGATATGAATCCAGCGCCCACGTTATGCTAGCTCAATTTTCTATAATGTGACAAAATATTAGACTCAAATAGATACGACAAAGCTATCCAAATCTATCTCAAACTGTGTGATGCCATGTATTACGATTCATGTATAAGCCTTTACTCAATGAGTACCAATGATCAGCTTACAATGATCATTTGAACTAACCAATCAACTTGACATGTCTGCACTAAATCGTCTGTAACTTTTGATTTAGAGCTCATAATGACATGAATCCCACAACCACGTTATGCTACCTCAATTTTCTAAGCTATGACAAAATTTCAGACTGAAATTGTTATGCCATAGCTTCCAAATAATCCAATCTATCCAAAACTCCGTGATACCATGCATTATAATTCATTTACTAGCCTTTACTCAATGAGATTCATTGATCCGTTTAGAATTATCATTTTAGCTAGCCGATCAACTTGATATGTCAACACTAAATCGTCCGTCAACTTAGATTTATAGCTAAGAATGACACGAATCCAACGCCCATGTTAAGCTAGCTCAATTTTCTATATTGTAACAAAATTTAGTAATGAAATAGATACGACAAAGGCTCCAAGTAATCCAATATATCCCTAACTGCGTGATGCCTCGCGTTATGCTTCACTTATGAGATTTTATTCAATGAGCACCAATGATCAGTTTAGAATGATCATTTTAACTAGCCGATCAACTTGACATGTCCGCACTAAATCGTTCGTAACTTTTGATTTAAAGCTCATAATGACATGAATCCAACGCCCACGATATGCTAGCCCAATTTTCTATAATGTGACAAATTTTAGAATCAAATAGATACGACAAAGCCTCCAAGTAATCCGATCTATCTCAAACTGCGTGATGCCATGCATTATGCTTCACTTATAAGCCTTTACTTAATGAGCACCAATGATCAGCTTAGAATGATCATTTGAACTGGCCAATCAACTTGACATGTCCACACTAATTTGTCCGTACCTTTTGATTTAGAGCTTCGAATGACATGAATCCAACGCCCATTTTAAGCTAGCTCAATTTCTATATTATGACAAAATTTAGGAATGAAATAGATACCTTAAAGAGAATGGAATAATCCGGTCTATCCAAACTGTGTGATGCCATGCATTATATTTCATTTATTACCCTTTACTCAATGAGAACAATTGATCCGTTTATAATAATCATTTTAGCTAGCCGATCAACTTGACATGTCAACACTAGATTTTCCGTCACTTTAGATTTAGAGCTCAGAATCACACGAATCCAATGGCCATGTTAAGCTGGCTCAATTTTCTATATTGTGCCAAAGTTTAGGAATGAAATATATACCACAACGCCTCAAAGTAATCCAATCTATCCCAAACTGGGTGATGCCATGCATTATGTTTCACTTATGAGGCTTTAATCAATGATCCCCAGTGATCAATTTAGAATGATCATTTTAACTGACCGATCAACGTGACATGTCCGCACTAAATCGTCCATAACTTTTGATTTAGAGCTCAGAATGACATGAATCCAACGCCGACGTTATGCTAGCTCAAATTTCTATAATGTTACAAAATATTAGACTCAAATAGATACGACAAAGCTATCCAAATCTATCCCAAACTGTGTGATGCCATGTATTATGATTCATGTATAAGCCTTTACTCAATTAGTACCAATGATCAGCTTACAATGATCATTTGAACTGGCCAATCAACTTGACATGTCTGCACTAAATCGTCCGTAACTTTTGATTTAGAGCTCATAATGACATAATCCCACAACCACGTTATGCTAGCTCAATTTTCTAAGCTATGACAAAATTTCAGACCCAAATTGTTATGCCATAGCTTCCAAATAATCCAATCTGTCCAAAACTCTGTGATACCATGCATTATAATTCATTTACTAGCCTTTACTCAACAAGATTCATCGATCCGTTTTGAATGATCATTTTAGCTAGCCGATCAACTTGATATGTCAACACTAAATCGTCCGTCAACTTAGATTTATAGCTCAGAATGACACGAATCCAACGCCCATGTTAAGCTAGCTCAATTTTCTATATTGTAACAAAATTTAGTAATGAAATAGATACGACAAAGCCTTGAAGTAATCCAATCTATCCAAACTGTGTGATGCCATGCATTATAATTCATATATTAGCCTTTAATCAATGAGAACCATTGATCCGTTTACAACGATCATTTTAGCTAGCCGATCAAATTGACATGTCAGCACTAAATTTTCCGTCACTTTAGATTTAGAGCTCAGAATGACACGAATCCAACGGCCATGTTAAGCTTGCTCAATTTTCTATATTGTGACACAATTTATGAATGAAATAGATACGACAAAGCCTCCAAGTAATCCAATCTATCCCAAACTGCGTGATGCCATGCATTATGCTTCACTTATGAGGTTTTAATCAATGATCCCCAATGATCAGTTTAGAAAAATCATTTGAACTGGCCAATCAACTTGACATGTCCACACTAAATCGTCCGTAAATTTTGATTTAGAGCGTATAATGACATGAATCCAACGCCCACATTATGCTAGCTAATTCTTCTATAGTGTGACAAAATTTCAGACTCAAATAAATATGACAAAGTCTCCAAGTTATCCAATCTATCCCAAACTGCGTGATGCCATATATTATGCTTCACTTATAAGCCTTTGCTCAATGAGCACCAATGATCAGCTAAGAATGATTATTGGAACGGGCCAATCAACTTGACATGTACGCACTAAATCGACTGTAACTTTTGATTTAGAGCTCAGAATGACATGAATCCAACACCCACGTTATGCTAGCTAAACTTTCTACACTATGAAAAAATTTCAGACTCAAATAGATACGACGAAGCTTCCAAGTAATCCAATTTCTGCCAACCTGTGTGATACCGCATTATAATTCATTTATTAGCCTTTACTCAATGAGAACCATTCATCCGTTTAGAACGATTATTTTAGTTAGCACGTCAACACAAAATATCCATCACTTTAAATTTAGAGCTTAAAATGACATGAATCCAATGCCCATGTTAAGCTAGCTCAATTTTCTATATTGTGAAAAAATTTCGGAATGAAATAGATACGACAAAGCCTCCAAGTAATCCAATCTATCCCAAACAGTGTGACGCCATGCATTATGCTTCACTTATAAGCCTTTACTCAATGAGCTCCAATGATCAGCTTAGAATGATCATTTGAACTGGCCAGTCATCTTGACATGTCCGCACTAAATCGTCTATAAATTTTGATTTAGAGCTCATAATGACATGAATCCACGCCCATGTTATGCTAGCTCACTTTTCTAAACTATGACACAATTTCAGACTCAAATAGATATGACAAAGCTTCCAAATAATCCAATATATCCCAAACTGCGTGATACCACAGATTATAATTCATTTATTAGCCTTTACTCAATGAGAACCATTGATCTGTTTAGAATGATCATTTTAGCCAGCCGATCAACTTGACATGTCAACACTAAATCGTGCGTCACTTTAGATTTAGAGCTCAGAATGACACGAATCCAACACCCATGTTAAAGTAGCTCAATTTCTATATTGTGACAAAAATTAGGAATGAAATAGATACGACAAAGGCTCCAAGTAATCCAATATATCCCTAACTGCGTGATGCCTCGCATTATGCTTCACTTATGAGGTTTTATTCAATGAGCACCAATGATCAGTTAGAATGATCATTTTAACTAGCCGATCAACTTTACATGTCCGCACTAAATCGTTTGTAACTTTTGATTTAAAGCTCATAATGACATGAATCCAACGCCCACGTTATGCTAGCTCAATTTTCTATAATGTGACAAATTTTAGAATCAAATAGATACGACAAAGCCTCCAAGGAATCCGATCTATCTCAAACTGCGTGATGCCATGCATTATGCTTCACTTATAAGCCTTTACTTAATGAGCACCAATGATCAGCTTAGAATGATCATTTGAACTGGCCAATCAACTTGACATGTCCACACTAATTTTTCCGTACCTTTTGATTTAGAGCTTCGAATGACATGAATCCAATGCCCATGTTAATCTAGCTCAATTTCTATATTGTGATAAAATTTAGGAATGAAATAGATATCTTAAATAGAATGGAATAATCCAGTCTATCCAAACTGCGTGATGCCATGCATTATAATTCATTTATTACCCTTTACTCAATGAGAACAATTGATCCGTTTATAATAATCATTTTAGCTAGCCGATCAACTTGACATGTCAACACTAAATTTTCCGTCACTTTAGATTTAGAGCTCAGAATGACACGAATCCAACGGCCATGTTAAGCTAGCTCAATTTTCTATATTGTGACAAAGTTTAGGAACGAAATATATACGACAACGCCTCCAAGTAATCCAATCTATCCCAAACTGCGTGGTGCCATGCATTATGTTAACATGGGCACTGGATTCATGTTAAGCTAGATATCACAAAGCCTCCAATTAATCCAAGCTCCGAATGACATGAATCCAATGCCCACGTTATGCTAGCTCAATTTTCTATATTGTGAAAAAATTTTAGACTTAAATTGATATGACAAAGCCTTCAAGTAATCTAATCTATCCTGAAATGCGTCATGCCATGCATTATGTTTCCCTAATAAGCCTTTACTCAATGAACACCAATGATCAGCTTAAAATGATCATTTGAACTAACCAATCAACTTGACATGTCCGCACTAAATCGTCCGTAACTTTTGATTTAGAGCTCAGAATGACATGATTCGACTTGACATGTCCGTAACCAATCAACTTGACATGTCCAGACTAACCAATATTACGGACGATTTATTGTGGATATGTCAAGTTGATTGGTTAGTTCAAATGATCATTCTAAGCTCATCATTGGTGCTCATTGAGTAAAGGCTTATAAGTGAAGCATCATGTATGCCATCACGCAGCTCCGGATAGATTGGATTACTTGGATGCTTTGTCGTATCTATTTGACTCTGAAACTTTGTAATAGTATAGAAAATTGAGGTAGCATAACGTGGGCGTTGGATTCATGTCATTATGAGGTCTAAATCAAAAGTTATGGACAATTTAGTGCGGATATCTCAAGTTGATCAGCCAGTTAAAATGATAATTCTAAACTGATCATTGGTGCTCATTGATTAAAACCTCATAAGTGAAGCATAATGCATGGCATCAGTCAGTTCGGGATAGATTGGATTACTTGGAAGCTTTGTCGTATCTATTTGAGTCTGAAGTTTTGTCCTAGTATTGAAAATTGAGCTAGCATAACTTGGGCGTGGGAATCATGTCATTCTGAGCTCTAAATAAAAAGTTATGGATGATTTAGTGCCGACATGTCAACTTGATGGACCAGTTAAAATGATCATTCTAAACTGATCATTGGTGCTCATTGATTAAAACCTCATAAGTGAAGTAGAATGCATGGCATCACGCAGTTTGGAATAGATTAGATTACTTGGAGGCTTTGTCATATCTATTTCATTCCTAAATTTTGTCACATTATAGAAAATGGAGCTAGATTAACGTTAGAGTTGGATTCGTGTCATTCTCAGCTCTAAATCTAAAGTGACGGAGGAATTAGTGTTGACATGTGAAGTTGATCAGCTAGCTAAAATGATCATTCCAAACGGATCAATGGTTCTCATTGAGTAAAGGCTAATAAATGAATTATTATGCATGGCATCACACAGTTTTGGATAGATTGGATTACTTGAAAGTTTTGTCGTCTCTATTTGAGTCTGAAATTTTGTCATAGTATAGAAAATTGAGCTAGCATAACGTGGGTGTTGGATTCATGTCATTTTGAGCTCTAAATCAAAAGTTATGGACGATTTAGTGTGGACATGTCAACTTGATCGGCCAGTTAAAATGATCTTTCTAAACTGATCATTGGTGCTAATTGATTAAAACCTCATAAGTGAAGCATAATGCATGATATCACACAGTTTGGGGTAGATTGGATTACTTGGAGGCTTCGTCGTTTCTATTTCATTCCCAAAGTTTGTCACAATATAGAAAATGGAGCTAACTTAACGTGGGCGTTGGATTCATGTCATTCTCAGCTCTTAATCTAAAGTGACAGAGGATTTAGTGTTGACATGTCAAGTCGATCGGCTAGCTAATATGATCATTCTAAACGGATTAATGGTTCTCATTGAGTAAAGGCTAATAAATGAATTATAATGCATGGCATCACACAATTTTGGATAGATTGGATTACTTGGAAGCTTCGTCATCTGTATTTGAGTCTGAAATTTTGACACAATATAGAAAATTGAACTAGCATAACGTGGGCGTTGGATTCATGTCATTCTGAGCTCTAAATCAAAAGTTACGCACGATTTAGGGCGGACATGTCAACTTTATCGGCCAGTTAAAATGATCATTCTAAACTGATCATTGGTGCTCATTATTTAAAACCTAAAAATTGAAGCATAATGCATGACATCACACAGTTTGGGGTAGATTGGATTACTTGGAGGCTTTGTCGTATCAATTTCATTCCTAAATTTTGTCCCAATATAGAAAATGGAGTTACCTTAACGTGGGCGTTGGATTCGTGTCATTCTCAGCTCTAAATCTAAAGTGACGGAGGATTGAGTGTCGACATTTCAAGTTGATCGGCTAGCTAAAATTATCATTCTAAACGGATCAATAGTTCTCATTGAGTAAAGGCTAATAAATGAATTATAATGCATGGAATCACAGAGTTTTGGATCGATTGGATTAGTTGGAAGCTTTGTCATCTCTATTTGAGTCTGAAATTTTGACACAATACAGAAAATTGAGCTAGCATAACGTGGGCGTTTGATTAATGTCATTCTGAGCTCTAAATCAAAAGTTACATATGATTTATTGCGGACATGTCAAGTTGATTGGTCAGTTCAAATGATCATTCTAAGCTGATCATTGGTGCTCATTCAGTAAAGGCTTATAAATGAAGCATAATGCATGTCATCACGCTGTTTGGAATAGATTGGATTAGTTGGAGGCGTTGTCGTATCTATTTGAGTCTAAAAGTTTGTAATAGTATAGAAAATTGAAGTAGCATAATGTGGGCATTGGATTCATGTCATTCTGAGGTCTAAATCAAAAGTTATGGAAACTTTAGTGCGGATATGTCAAGTTGATAAGGCAGTTAAAATGATAATTCTAAATTGGTCATTAGTGCTCATTGATTAAAACCCCATGAGTGAAGCATAATGCATGACATCACGTAGTGTGGGATAGATTGGATTACTTGAAGGCTTTGTTGTATCGATTTGAGTCTAAAACTTTGTAATAGTATATAAAATGGAGCTAGAATAACGTGGGCGTTGGATTCATGTCATTCTGAAGTCTAAATCAAAAGTTATGGACAATTTCGTGTGGATATGTCAAGTTGATCAGCTAGTTAAAATGATAATTCGAAATTGATCATTGCTTCTCATTGATTAAAACCTCATAAGTGAATCATAATGCATGGCATCACATAGTTTGGGATAGATTGGATTACTTGGAAGCTTTGTCGTATCTATTTGAGTCTGAAAATTTGTGATATTATTGAAAATTGAGCTAGCATAACGTGGGCATTGGAATCATGTCATTCAGATCTCTAAATCAAAAGTTACGGATGATTTAGTGTGAACTTGTCAACTTGATTGGCCAGTGAAAAAGATCGTTCTGAACTGATCAATGGTGCTCATTGATTAAAACCTCATAAGTGAAGTATAATGCATAGAAAATGGAGCTAGAATAACGTGGGCGTTGGATTTGTGTCATTCTCAGCTCTAAATAAAAAGTGACGGAGGATTTAGTGTTGACATGTCAAGTTGATTGGCTAGCTATAATGATCATTCTAAACGGATCAATGGTTATCATTGAGTAAAGTCTAATAAGTGAATTATAATAAGTGAATTTGGACAGATTGGATTACTTGGAAGCTTCGTCGTCTCTATTTGAGTCTGAAATTTTGTCATAGTATAGAAAATTGAGCTAGCATAACATGGGTGTTAGATTCATATCATTCTGAACTCTAAATCAAACATTACGGACGATTTAATGCAGACATGTCAAATTGATTGGCGAGTTCAAAATGATTATTCTAAGCTGATCATTGGTGCTCATGGAGTAAAGGTTAATAAGTGAAGCATAATGCATGGCATCACGCAGTTTGGGATAGATTGGATTACTTTGAGGCTTTGTTGTATCTATTTGACTCTGAAACTTTGTAATTGTATTGAAAATTGAGATAGCGTAACGTGGCATTGGATTCATGTCATTCTGAGGTCTAAATAAAGTTCTGAACAATTTAGTGCGGATGTGTCAAGTTGATCAACCAGTTAAAATGATAATTCTAAACTGATCATAGGTGCTCATTGATTAAAACCTCATAAGTGAAGCATAATGCATGGAATCACGCAGTTTGGGATAGATTGGATTACTTCGAAGCCTTGTGAAGTCTATTTGAGTCTTAAATTTTGTGATAGTATTGAAAATTGAGCTACCATAACATGGGCGTCTGATTCATGTCATTCTGAGCTTTAAATCAAACGTTATAGACAATTTAGTGCGGACATGTCAACTTGATCGGCCAGTGAAAATGATCATTCTAAACTGATCATTGGTGCTTATTGATTAAAACCTCATAAGTGAAGCATAATCCATGGCATCACGCAGTTTGGGATAGATTGGATTACTTGGAGGCTTTGTCTTATCTATTTCATTCCTAAATTTTGTAACAATATACAAAATGGAGCTCCTTAACGTGGGTGTTGGATTCGTGTCTTTTTCAAATATAAATATAAAGTGACGGAGGATTTAGTGTTGACATGTCAAGTTGATCGGCTTGCTAAAATGATCATTTTAAACTGATCAATGGTTCTCATTGACTAAAGGCTCATAAATGAATTATAATGCATCGCATCACACAGTTTTGGATAAATTTGATTACTTGGAAGCTTTGTCATCTCTATTTGAGTCTGAAATTTTGTCATTGTATAGAAAAATGAGTTAGCATAAAGTGTGCGTTAGATTCATGTCATTCCAAGCTCTAAATGAAACGTTACGAAAGATTTAGTGCGGACATGTCAAGTTGATCAGCCAGTTCAAATGATCATTCTAAGCTGATCATTGGTGCTCATTGATTAAAACCTCATAAGTGAAGCATAATGCATGGCATCACGCAGTTCGGGATAGATTGGATTACTTGGATGCTTTTTCGTATCTATTCGAGTCTAAAGTTTTGTCATATTATTGAAAATTCAGCTAACATAACATGGGCGTTGGATTCATGTCATTTTGAGCTCTACATCAAAAGTTATGGACGATTTAGTGGAGACATGTCAACTTGATCGTCCAGTTAAAATGATTATTCTAAGCTGATCATTGGTGCTCATTGATTAAAACCTCATAGGTGAAGCATAATGCATGGCATCACGCAGCTCGGGATAGATTATATTACTTGGAGGCTTTGAGTATCTATTCGAGTCTGAAATTTTGTCACAATATAGAAAATTGAGCTAGCATAACATGGGCTTGGATTCATGTCATTCTGAGCTCTAAATCAAAAGTTATGGATGATTTAGTGCGGACATGTCAAGTCGATCGGCCAGTTAAAATTATCATTTTAAACTGATCATTGGTGCTCATTTATTAAAACCTCATAAGTGAATCATAATGCATGGCATCACGCAGTTTGGGATAAATCGGATTATTTGGAGGCTTTGTCGTATCTATTTCATTCCTAATTTTTGTCACAATATAGAAAATTGAGCTATTTTAACATGGGCGTTCGATTCCTGTCATTGTGAGCTCTAAATTTAAATTGACGGACGATTTCGTGTTGACATTTCAAGTTGATCGGCTAGCTAAAATGATCATTCTAAACGAATCGATGGTTCTCATTGAGTAAAGGCTAATAAATGAATTATAATGCATGGCATCACGCTGATTGAGATAGATTAAATTACTTGGAAGCTTTGTCGTATCTATTTGAGTTTGAAATTTTGCCATAGTATAGAAAATTGAGCTAGCATAACGTGGGCGTTGGATTCATGTCATTATGAGCTCTAAGTCAAAAGTTACAGAAAATTTAGTGCGGAACTGTCAAGTTGATTGGCCAGTTCAAATGATCATTTTAAGCTGATCGTTGGTGCTCATTGAGTAAATGCTTATAAGTGAAGCATAATGCATGGCATCACGCAGTGGATAGTTTGGATTATTTTTAGGCTTTGAGTATCTATTTGAGTCTGAAATTTTGTCATAGTATTGAAATTGAGCTAGCATAACATGGGCTTTGGATTCATGTCATTCTGAGCTTTAGATAAAAAAGTTACGAACGATTTAGTGTGGACATGTTAAGTTGATTGGCCAGTTCAAATGATCATTTTAAGGTGATTATTGGTGCTCATTGAGTAAAGTATTATTAGTAAAGGCTTATAAGTGAAGCATTATGCATGGCATCACGCAGTTTGAGATAGATTGGATTACTTGGAGGCTTTGGGTATCTATTTGTGTGTGAAACTTTGTAATAGTATAGAAAATTGAGCTAGCATGACGTGGGCGGTGGATTCATGTCATTCTGAGGTCTAAATCAAAAGTTATGGACAATTTAGTGCGTATATGTCTAAGCTGATCATTGGTGCTCAAGGATTAAAACCTAATAAGTGAAGCATAATTTATGGCATCACGCAGTATGGGATAGATTAGATTACTTGGAGGCTTTGTCGTATCTATTTCATTCCTATATTTTGTCACATTATAGAAAATGGAGGTAGCATAACGTGGGCGTTGGATTCGTGTCATTCTCAGCTCTAAATTTAAGGTGACGGATGATGTAGTGTTGACATGTCAAGTGGATCAGCTAGGTAAAATGATCGTTCTAAACAAATCAATGCTTCTCATTTAGTAAATGCTAATAAATGAATTATAATGCAAGACTTCACAAATTTTTGGATAGATTGGATTACTTGGAAACTTTGCCGTATCTATTTGAGTCTAAAATTTTGCCATAGTATTGAAAATAGAGCTAGCATAACATTGACGTTAAATTAATATCATTCTGAGCTCTAAATCAAAAGTTACGGACAATTTAGTGCGGACATGTCAAGTTGATTGGCCAGTTCAAATGATCACTCTAATCTGATCATTGATGCTCATTGAGTAAAGGCTTATAAGCGAATCATAATACATGGCATCACGCAGTTTGGGATAGATTGGATTACTTAGAGGCTTTGACTATCTATTCGAGTCTGAAATTTTGCCACAATATAGAAAATTGACCTACCATAACGTGGGCGTTGGATTCATGTCATTCCGAGCTCTAAATCAAAAGTTATGGATGATTTACTGCGGACATGTCAAGTTGATCGGCCAGTTAAAATTATTATTCTAAACTGATCATTGGTGCTCATTTATTAAAACCTCATAAGTGAATCATAATGCATGGCATCACTCTGTTAGGATAGATTGGATTACTTGGAAGCTTTGTCGTAGCTATTTCATTCCTAATTTTTGTCACAATATAGAAAATTGAGCTAGCTTAACATGGGTGTTGGATTCCTGTCATTTTGAGCTCTAAATCTAAATTGACGGTCAATTTCGTGTTGAAATTTAAAGTTGATCGGCTAGCTAAAATGATCATTCGAAACGGATCAATGGTTCTCATTGAGTAAAAGTAATAAATGAATTATAATGTATGACATCACGCAGATGGGGAAAGATTAAATTACTTGGAAGCTTTGTCGTATCTATTTGAGTCTGAAATTTTTTCATAATGTAGAAAATTGAGGTATCATAACATGGGCGTTGGATTCATGTCATTCTGAGCTCTAAATCAAAAGATACAGACGATTTAGTGTGGAAATGTCAAGTTGATTATCAAGTTCAAATGATCATTCTAAACTGATCATTGGTGCTCATTGAGTAAAGGCTTATAAGTGGAGCATAATGCATGGCATCACGCAGTTTGGGATAGATTGGATTACTTGGAGGCTTTGAGTATCTATTTGAGTCTGAAATTTTGTCATAGTATTGAAATTGAGCAAGCATAACGTGGGCGTTGGATTCATGTCATTCTGAGCTCTAAAAAAAAAGTTACGGACGATTTTGTGCGGACATGGTAAGTGTATTGGCCAGTTCAAATGACGATTTTAAGCTGATCATTGGTGCTTATTGAGTAAAGGCTTATAACTAAAGGCTTATAAGTGAAGCATAATGCATGGCATCACGCAGTTTGAGATAGATTGGATTACTTGGAGGCTTTGAGTATCTATTTGAGTATGAAATTTTGTCACAATATAAAAAATTGAGCTAGCATAACGTGGGCGTTGGGTTCATGTCACTCTGAACTCTAAATAAAAAGTTATGGAAGATTTAGTGCGGACATGTCAAGTTGATTGGCCAGTTAATATGATCCTTCTAAACTGATCATTGGCGCTCATTGATTAAAACCTCATAAGTGAAGCATATGCATGGCATCACGCAGTTTGAAATAGATTGCATTACTTGCAGGCTTTGTCGTTTCAATTTCATTCTTAAATTTTGTCACAGTATAGAAAATTGAGCTAGTTTAACATGCGCCTTGGATTCGTGTCATTATGAGCGCTAGATCTAAAGTTATGGACGATTTAGTGCGGACATGTCAACTTGATTGTCCAGTTAAAATGATTATTCTAAGCTGATCATTGGTGCTCATTGATTAAAACCTAATAAGTGAAGCATAATTTATGGCATCACGCAGTTTGGGATAGATTGGATTACTTGGAGGCTTTGACTATCTATTTAAGTCTGAAATTTTTTCATAATATAGAAAATTGAGCTAGCATATCGTGGGCATTGGATTCATGTCATTCTGAGCTCTAAATCAAAAGTTATGGATGACTTAGTGCGGATATGTCAAGTTGATCGGCCAGTTAAAGTAATTATTTTAAACTGATCATTGGTGCTGATTTATTAAAACCTCATAAGTGAATCATAATGCATGTCATCACGCAGTTGGGATAGATTGGATTACTAGGAGGCTTTGTTGTATCTATTTCATTCCTAAGTTTTGTCACAATATAGAAAATTGAGCTAGCTTAACATGGGCATTGGATTCCTGTCATTTTGAGCTCTAAATCTAAATTGACGGTCAAATCCATGTTGAAATTTCAAGTTGATCGGCTAGCTAAAATGATCATTCTAAAGGCATCGATGGTTCTCATTGAGTAAAGGCTTATAAATGAATTATAATGCATGACATCACACAGATTGGGATAGATTAAATTACTTGGAAGCTTTGTCGTATCTATTTGAGTCTGAAATTTTGTCATAATATAGAAAATTGAGCTAGCATAACGTGGGCGTTGGATTCATGTCATTCTGAGCTCTAAATCAGAAGTTACGGACGATTTAGTACAGAAATGTCAAGTTGATTGTCCAGTTCAAATTATCATTCTATGCTGATCATTGTTGCTGATTGAGTAAAGGCTTATAAGTGAAGCATAATGCATGTCATCATGCAGTTTGGGATAGATTGGATTACTTGGAGGCTTTGAGTATCTATTTCAGTCTTAAATATTGCCCTAGTATTGAAATTGAGCTAGCATAATGTGGGCGTTGGATTCATATCATTCTGAGTTCTAAATCAAAAGTTACGGACGATTTAGTGCGGACATGTTAAGTTGATTGGCCAGTTCAAATGACCCTTTCAAGCTGATCATTGGTGCTCATTGAGTAAAGGCTTATAAGTAAAGGCTTATAAGTGAAGCATAATGCATGGCATCACGCAGTTTGAGATAGATTAAATTACTTAAAGGCTTTGAGTATCTATTTGAGTCTGAAATTTTGTCACACTATAGAAAATTGAGCTAGCATAACGTGGGCGCTGGATTCATGTCATTCTAAGCTTTAAATCAAAAGTTATAGGCGATTTAGTCCGGACATGTCAAGATGATCGGCCAGTTAAAATGATCATTCTAAACTGATCATTGGTGCTCATTGATTAAAACCTCATAAGTGGAGCATATGCATGGCATCATGCAGTTTGAAATAGATTGGATTACTTGGAGGGTTTGTCGTATCTATTTCATTCTTAAATTTTGTCACAATATCGAAAATTTAGCTAGCTTAACATGGGCCTTAGATTCGTGTCATTCTGAGCTCTAGATCTAAATTAACGGACGGTTTAGTGTTGACATGTCAAGTTGATCGGCTAGCAAAAATGATCATTCTAAACACATCGATGGTTCTCATTGAGTAAATGCTAATAAATGAATTGTAATGCATGGTATCACACAGATCGGGATAGATTAAATTACGTGGAAGCTTTGTCATATATATTTGATTCTAAAATTTTGTCATAGTATTGAAAATTTAGCTAGCATAACGTTGGCATGGATTCTTGTCATTCTGAGCTCTAGACAAAAAGTTACGGACGATTTAGTGCGGATATGTCAGGTTGATTGACCAGTAGAAATGATCATTCTAAGCTGATCATTGGTGATCATTGAGTAAAGGTTTATAAGTGAAGCATAATGCATGGCACCACGCAGTTTGGGATAGATTAGATTACTTGGAGGCTTTGAGTATCTATTTCAGTCTTAAATTTTGCCTAGTATTGAAATTGAGGTAGCAAAGTGTGGGCGTTGGATTCATATCATTCTGAGCTCTAAATCAAAAGTTACGGACGATTTAGTGCGGACATGTTAAGTTGATTGGCCAGTTCAAATGACCCTTTCAAGCTGATCATTGGTGCTCATTGAGTAAAGGCTTATAAGTGAAGGCTTATAAGTGAAGCATAATGCATGGCATCACGCAGTTTGAGATAGATTGAATTACTTAAAGGCTTTGAGTATCTATTTGAGTCTGAAATTTTGTCACACTATAGAAAATTGAGCTACCATAACGTGGGCGCTGGATTCATGTCATTCTAAGTTTAAATCGAAAGTTATAGGCGATTTAGTCCGGACATGTCAAGTTGATCGGCCAGTTAAAATGATCATTCTAAACTGATCATTGGTGCTCATTGATTAAAACGTCATAAGTGGAGCATATGCATGACATCACGCAGTTTGAAATAGATTGGATTACTTAGATGGTTTGTCGTATCTATTTCATTCTATAATTTTGTCACAATATAGAAAATTGAGCTAGCTTAATATGGGCCTTGGATTCGTGTCATTCTGAGCTCTAGATCTAAATTAACGGATGATTTAGTGTTGACATGTCAAGTTGATCGGCTAGCTAAAATGATCATTCTAAACACATCGATGGTTCTCATTGAGTAAATGCTAATAAATGAATTGTAATGCATGGTATCACACAGATTGGGATAGATTAACTTACGTGGAAGCTTTGTCATCTATATTTGATTCTGAAATTTTGTCATAGTATTGAAAATTTAGCTAGCATAATGTGGGCATTGGATTCATGTCATTCTGAGCTCTAAACAAAAAGTTACGGACGATGTAGTGCGGACATGTCAGGTTGATTGACCAGTAGAAATGATCATTCTAAGCTGATCATTAGTGCTCATTGAGTAAAGGCTTATAAGTGAAGCATAATGCATGGCATCATGCAGTTTGGGATAGATTGGATTACTTGGACGCTTTGCGTATATATTTGAGTCTGAAATTTTGTCATAGTAAAGAAAATTGATCTACCATAACATGGGCGTTGGATTCATGTCATTATGAGCTTTGAATCAAAAGTTACGAACGATTTAGTGCGGACATGTCAAGTTGATTGGCCAGTTCTACTCATCATTCTAAGCTGATCATTGGTGCTCATTGAGTAAAGGCTTACAAGTGAAGCATAATGCATGGCATCACACAGTTTGGGATAGATTAGAGTACTAGGAGGATTTGTCGTCTCTATTTGAATAAGAAATTTTGACACAACATTGAAAATTAAGGTAGCATAACGTGGACATTGGATTCATGTCATTCATAGCTCTAAATCAAAAGTTACAGACAATTTAGTGCAGACATGTAAAATTGATTGGCCACTTAACCTGATCATTCTAAGCTGATCATTGGTGCTCATTGAGTAAGGCTTATAAGTGAAGCATAATGCATGGCATCACGGAGTTTAAGATAGATTGGATTACTTGCAGGCTTTGTGGTATCTATTTGAGTTGGAAAAAGAGTCCAATATAGAAAATTGAACTAGCATAACGTGGGCTTTGGATTCATGCCATTCTGAGTTCTAAGTCAAAAGTTACGAACGATTTAATGCGGACATGTCAAGTTGATTGGTCAGTTAAAATGATCATTCTGAGCTGATCATTGGCGCTAATGGAGTAGGGGCTTATAAGTGAAGCATAATGCATCGCATCACGCAGTTTGGGATAGATTGGATTATTTGGAGGCTTTTTTGAATCTATTTAAGTCTGAAATTTTGTCACAATATAGAAAATTGAGCTAGTATAACGTGGGGATTGGATTCATGTCATTCTTAGCTCTAAATCAAAGGTTATGGACGATTTAGTGTTGAAATATCAAGTTGATTGGTCAGTTCAAATGATCATTCTAACCTGATCGTTGGTGCTCATTGAGTAAAAGCTTATAAGTGAAGCATAATGCATGGCATTACGAAGTTCGGGATAGATTTGATTACTTGGAGGCTTTGTCCTATCTATTTGAGTCTGAAATTTTGTCACAATATAGAAAATTGATCTAGCATAATGTGGGCATTGGATTCATGTAAAGCTAATGATCAGTTGTCATATCTAGAAAATTTAGCTAGCTTAACATGGTGACAACGCCCATGTTAAGCTAGCTCAATTTTCTATATTGTAACAAAATTTAGTAATGAAATAGATATGACAAAGCCTTGAAGTAATCCAATCTATCCAAACTGCGTGATGCCATGCATTATAATTCATTTATTAGCCTTTAATCAATGAGAACCATTGATCCGTTTACAACGATCATTTTAACTAGCCGATCAACTCGACATGTCAGCACTAAATTTTCCGTCACTTTAGATTTAGAGCTCAGAATGACACGAATCCAACGGCCATGGTAAGCTTGCTTAATTTTCTATATTGTGACAAAATTTATGAATGAAATAGATACAACAAAGCCTCCAAGTAATCCAATCTATCCCAAATTGCGTGATGCCATGCATTATGCTTCACTTATGAGGTTTTAATCAATGAGCACCAATGATCAGCTTAGAATGATCATTTGAACTGGCTGATCAACTTGACATGTCCGCACTAAATCTTTCGTAACGTTTCATTTAGAGCTTGGAATGACATGAATCTAACGCACACTTTATGCTAACTCATTTTTCTATACAATGACAAAATTTCAGACTCAAATAGAGATGACAAAGCTTCCAAGTAATCAAATTTATCCAAAACTGTGTGATGCGATGCATTATAATTCATTTATGAGCCTTTAGTCAATGAGAACCATTGATCAGTTTAAAATGATCATTTTAGCAAGCCGATCAACTTGACATGTCAACACTAAATCCTCCGTCACTTTATATTTATATTTGAAAAAGACACGAATCCAACACCCACGTTAAGGAGCTCCATTTTGTATATTGTTACAAAATTTAGGAATGAAATAGATAAGACAAAGCCTCCAAGTAATCCAATCTATCCCAAACTGCGTGATGCCATGCATTATGCTCCACTTATAAGCCTTTACTCAATGAGCACCAATGATCAGTTTAGAATGATCATTTGAACTTGATAATCAACTTGACATTTCCACACTAAATCGTCTGTATCTTTTGATTTAGAGCTCAGAATGACATGAATCCAACGCCCATGTTATGATACCTCAATTTTCTACATTATGAAAAAATTTCAGACTCAAATAGATACGACAAAGCTTCCAAGTAATTTAATCTATCCCAATCTGTGTGATGTCATGCATTATAATTCATTTATAAGCCTTTACTCAATGAGAACCATCGATGCCTTTAGAATGATCATTTTAGCTAGCCGATCAACTTGAAATTTCAACATGGATTTGACCGTCAATTTAGATTTAGAGCTCAAAATGACAGGAATCCAATGCCCATGTTAAGCTAGCTCAATTTTCTATATTGTGACAAAATTTAGAAATGAAGTAGATACGGCAAAGCATCCAAGTAATTCAATCTATACCAAACAGTGTGATGCCATGCATTATGCTTCACTTATAAGCCTTTACTCAATGAGCCCCAATGATCAACTTAGAATGATCATTTGAACTGGCCAGTCATCTTGACATGTCCGCACTAAATCGTCCGTAAATTTTGATTTAGAGCTCATAATGACATGAATCCAACACCCACGTTATGCTAGCTCACTTTTCTAAACTATGACACAATTTCAGACTCAAATAGATATGAAAAAGCTTCCAAATAATCTGATCAACTTGACATGTCAACACTAAATCGTGCGTCACTTTAGATTTAGAGCTCAGAATGACACGAATCCAACACCCATGTTAAAGTAGCTCAATTTCTATATTGTGACAAAATTTAGGAATGAAATAGATACGACAAAAGGCTCCAAGTAATCCAATATATCCCTAACTGCGTGATGCCTCGCATTATGCTTCACGTATAAGGTTTTATTCAATGAGCACCAATGATCAGTTTAGAATGATCATTTTAACTAGCCGATCAACTTGACATGTCCGCACTAAATCGTTCGTAACTTTTGATTTAAAGCTCATAATGACATTAATCCAACGCCCACGTTATGCTAGCTCAATTTTCTATAATGTGACAAATTTTAGAATCAAATAGATTCGACAAAGCCTCCAAGTAATCCGATCTATCTCAAACTGCGTGATGCCATGCATTATCCTTCACTTATAAGCCTTGACTTAATGAGCACCAATGATCAGCTTAGAATGATCATTTGAACTGGCCAATCAACTTGACATGTCCACACTAATTCATCCGTACCATTTGATTTAGAGCTTCGAATGACATGAATCCAACGCCCATGTTAAGCTAGCCCAATTTCTATATTGTGATAAAATTTAGGAATGAAATAGATACCTTAAATAGAATGGAATAATCTAGTCTATCCAAACTGTGTGATGCCATGCATTATAATTCATTTATTACCCTTTACTCAATGAGAACAATTGATCCGTTTATAATGATCATTTTAGCTAGCTGATCAACTTGACATGTCAACACTAAATTTTCCATCACTTTAGATTTAGAGATCAGAATTACACGAATCCAACGGCCATGTTAAGCTAGCTCAATTTTCTATATTGTGACAAAGTTTATGAATGAAATATATACGACAACGCCTCCAAGTAATCCAATCTATCCCAAACTGTGTGGTGCCATGCATTATGTTTCACTTATGAGGTTTTAATCAATGATCCCCAGTGATCAGTTTAGAATGATCATTTTAGCTAGCCGATCAACTTGACATGTCAACACTAAATCGTGCGTCACTTTAGATTTAGAGCTCACAATGACAATCCAACACCCATGTTAAAGTAGCTCAATTTCTATATTGTGACAAAATTTAGGAATGAAATAGATACGACAAAGGCTCCAAGTAATCCAATATATCCCTAACTGCGTGATGCCTCGCATTATGCTTCACGTATAAGGTTTTATTCAATGAGCACCAATGATCAGTTTAGAATGATCATTTTAACTAGCCGATCAACTTGACATGTCCGCACTAAATCGTTCGTAACTTTTGATTTAGAGCTCATAATGGCATTAATCCAACGCCCACGTTATGCTAGCTCAATTTTCTATAATGTGACAAATTTCTGAATCAAATAGATACGACAAAGCCGCACAGTAATCCGATCTATCTCAAACTGCTTGATGCCATGCATTATTCTTCACTTATAAGCCTTTACTTAATGAGCACCAATGATCAGCTTAGAATGATCATTTGAACTGGCCAATCAACTTGACATGTCCACACTAATTCGTCCGTACATTTTGATTTAGAGCTTTGAATGACACGAATCCAACGCCCATGTTAAGCTACCTCAATTTTCTATATTGTGAAAAAATTTAGGAATGAAATAGATACCTTAAATAGAATGGAATAATATAGTCTATCCAAACTGCGTGATGCCATGCATTATAATTCATTTATTACCCTTTACTCAATGAGAACAATTGATCCGTTTATAATGATCATTTTAGCTAGCTGATCAATCAACATGTCAACACTAAATTTTCCGTCACTTTAGATTTAGAGCTCAGAATTACACGAATCCAACGGCCATGTTAAGCTAGCTCAATTTTCTATATTGTGACAAAGTTTAGGAATGAAATATATACGACAACGCCTCCAAGTAATCCAATCAATCCCAAACTGTGTGGTGCCATGCATTATGTTTCACTTATGAGGTTTTAATCAATGATCCCCAGTGATCAGTTTAGAATGATCATTTTAACTGACCGATCAACTTGACATTCCGCATTAAATCATCCATAACTTTTGATTTAGAGCTCAAAATGAAATGAAGCCAACGCCCACGTTATGCTAGCTCAATTTTCTATAATGTGACAAAATTTTAGACTCAAATAGATACTACAAAGCTATCCCAATCTATCCCAAAATGTGTGACGCCAGGTATTATGATTCATGTATAAGCCTTTACTCAATGAGTACCAATGATCAGCTTACAATGATCATTTGAACTGGCCAATCAACTTGACATGTCTGCACTAAATCGTCCGTAACTTTTGATTTAGAGCTCATAATGACATGAATCCCACAACCACGTTATGCTAGCTCAATTTTCTAAGCTATGACAAAATTTCAGACTCATATTGTTATGCCATGACAAAATAATCCAATCTTTCCAAAACTCCGTGATACCATGCATTATAATTCATTTACTAGCATTTGCTCAACGAGATTCATCGATCCGTTTAGAATGATTATTTTAGCTAGCCGATCAACTTGATATGTCAACAATAAATCGTTCGTCAACGTAGATTTATAGCTCAGAATGACACGAATCCAACGCCCATGTTAAGCTAGCTCAATTTTCTACATTGTGACAAAATTTAGTAATAAAATAGATACGACAAAGCCTTGAAGTAATCCAATCTATCCAAACTGCGTGATGTCATGCATTATAATTCATTTATTAGCCTTTAATCAATGAGAACCATTGATCCGTTTACAACGATCATTTTAGCTAGCCGATCAACTTGACATGTAAGCACTAAATTTTCCGTCACTTTAGATTTAGAGCTCAGAATGACACGAATCCAACGGCCATGGTAAGCTTGCTTAATTTTCTATATTGTGACAAAATTTATGAATGAAATAGATACAACAAAGCCTCCAAGTAATCCAATCTATCCCAAATTGCGTGATGCCATGCATTATGCTTCACTTATGAGGTTTTAATCAATGATCCCCAATGATCAATTTAGAATAATCATTTTAACTGACCGATCAACTTGACATATGCGCACTAAATCGTCCATCACTTTTGATTTAGAGCTCAGAATGACATGAATCCAACGCCAATGATATGCTAGCTAAATGTTCTGTAATGTGACAAAATTTCAGACTCAAATAGATGCGACAAAGCCTCCAACTAATCCAATCAATCCCAAACTGTGTGATGCCATGCATTATGCTTCATGTATAAGGCTTTACTCAATGAGCACCAATGATCAGCTTAGAATGATCATTTGAACTGGCCAATCAACTGAAAATGTCCGTGTTTAATCGTCCGTAACTTTTGATTTAGAGCTCATAATGACATGAATCCAACACCAACATTATGCTACCTCAATTTTCTAAACTATGACAAAATTTCAGACTCAAATAGATATGACAAATCTTCCCAATACTCCAAACTATCCCAAATTGCGTGATACCACGCATTATAATTTACTTACTAGCCTTTACTCAATGAGATTTATCGATCCCTATAGAATTATCATTTTAGTGAGCCGATCAACTGGATATGTCAACACTAAATCATCCGTCAATTTAAATTTAGAGCTCAGAATGACACAAATCCAACGCCGATGTTAAGCTATCTCAATTTTCTATATTGTGACAAAATCTAAGAATGAAATAGATATGACAAAGCCTCCAAGTAATCCAATCTATCCAAACTACGTGATGCCATGCATTATAATTTATTTATTAGCCTTTACACAATGAAAACCATTGATCCGTTTAGAATTATAGTTTTAGCTAGCCGGTCAACTTGACACGTCAACACTAAATTTTCCGTCACTTAAGATTTAGAGGTCAGAATTACACGAGTCCAAAGACCATGTTAAGCTAGCTCAATTTTCTATATTGTGACAAAATTTAGGAATTAAATAGATACGATAAAGCCTCCAAGTAATCCAATCTATCCCATAGTGCGTGATACCATGCATTATAATTCATTTACTAGCCTTTACTCAATGAGATTCATCGATCCGTTTAGAATGATCATTTTAGCTAGCTGATCAACGTGATATGTCAACACTAAATCGTCTGTCAATTTAAATTTACAGCTCAGAATGACATGAATTCAACACCCATGCTAAGGTAGCTCAATTTTCTATATTGTGACAAAATTTAGGAATGAAATAGATATGACAAAGCCTCCAAGTAATCCAATCTATCCAAACTGCGTGATACCATGCATTATAATTCATTTATTAGCCTTTCCTCAATGAAACCCATTGATCCGTTTAGAATGATCATTTTAGCTAGCTGATCAACTTGACATGTCAACACTAAATTTTCCATCACTTTAGATTGAGAGCTCAGAATGACACGAATCCAACGACAATGTTAGGCTAGCTCAATTTTGTATATTGTGAAACATTTAGAAATGAAATAGATACGACAAAGCCTCCAAGTAATCCAATCTATCCCAAACTGCATGGTGCCATGCATTATGTTTCACTTATGAGGTTTTAATCAATGATCCCCAGTGATCAGTTTAGAATGATCATTTTAACTGACCGATCAACTTGACAAGTCCGCATTAAATCGTCCATAACTTTTGATTTAGAGCTCAGAATGACATTAAGCCAACGCCCACGTTATGCTAGCTCAATTTTCTATAATGTGACAAAATTTTAGACTCAAATAGATACGACAAAGCTATCCCAATCTATCCCAAAATGTGTGATGCCATGTATTATGATTCATGTATAAGCCTTTACTCAATGAGTACCAATGATCAGCTTACAATGATCATTTGAACTGGCCAATCAACTTGACATGTCTGCACTAAATCGTCCGTAACTTTTGATTTAGAGCTCATAATGACATGAATCCCACAACCACGTTATGCTAGCTCAATTTTCTAAGCTATGACAAAATTTCAGACTCAAATTGTTATGCCATAGCTTCCAAATAATCCAATCTATCCAAAACTCCGTGATACCATGCATTATAATTCATTTACTAGCCTTTGCTCAACGAGATTCATCGATCCGTTTAGAACGATAATTTTAGCTAGCCGATCAACTTGATATGTCAACAATAAATCATCCGTCAACGTAGATTTATAGCTCAGAATGACACGAATCCAACGCCCACGTTAAGTCTGCTCAATTTTCTATATTGTGACAAAATTTAGTAATGAAATAGATACGACAAACCTTGAAGTAATCCAATCTGACAAACTGCGTGATGCCATGCATTATAATTCATTTATTAGCCTTTAATCAATGAGAACCATTGATCCGTTTACAACGATCATTTTAGCTAGCCGATCAACTTGACATGTCAGCACTAAATTTTCCGTCACTTTAGATTAAGAGCTCAGAATGACACGAATCCAACGGCCATGGTAAGTTGCTCAATTTTCTATATTGTGACAAAATTTATGAATGAAATAGATATGACAAAGCCTCCAAGTAATCCAATCTATCCCAAACTGCGTGATGCCATGCATTATGCTTCACTTATGAGGTTTTAATCAATGATCCCCAATGATCAGTTTAAAATAATCATTCTAACTGACCGATCAACTTGACATGTACGCACTAAATCGTCCATAACTTTTGATTTAGAGCTCAGAATGGCATGAATCCAACGCCAATGATATGCTAGCTAAATTTTCGGTAATGTGACAAAATTTCGGACTCAAATAGATCCGACAAAGCCTCCAACTAATCCAATCTATCCCAAACTGTGTGATGCCATGCATTATGCTTCATGTATAAGGTTTTACTCAATGAGCACTAATGATCAGCTTAGAATGATCATTTGAACTGGCCAATCAACTGAAAATGTCCGCTTTTAATCGTCCGTAACTTTTGATTTAGAGCTCATAATGACATGAATCCAACACCCACATTATGCTAGCTCAATTTTCTAAACTATGACAAAATTTCAGACTCAAATAGATACGACAAATCTTCCCAATACTCCAAACTACCCCAAATTGCGTGATACCATGCATTATAATTTACTTACTAGCCTTTACTCAATGAGATTTTCGATCCCTTTAGAATTATCATTTTAGTGAGCCGATCAACTGGATATGTGAACACTAAATCATCCGTCAATTTAAATTTAGAGCTCAGAATGACACAAATCCAACGCCCATGTTAAGCTATCTCAATTTTCTATATTGTGACAAAATCTAAGAATGAAATAGATATGACAAACCCTCCAAGTAATCCAATCTATCCAAACTACGTGATGCCATGCATTATAATTTATTTATTAGCCTTTACACAATGAAAACCATTGATCCGTTTAGAATTATCGTTTTAGCTAGCCAGTCAACTTGACATGTCAACACTAAATTTTCCATCACTTAAGATTAAGAGGTCATAATTACACAAGTCCAAAGGCCATGAATAGTGCGGAAATGTGCTGAAATGTCAAGTTGATCGGTCAGTTAAAATGATCATTCTAGGCTGATCATTGGGAATCATGGATTAAAACTTCATAAGTGAAGCATAATGCATGGGCATCATGCAGTTTGGGATAGGCTGGATTACTTGGAGACTTTGTCGTATCTATTTCATTCTTAAATTTTTTCACAATATACAAAATTGAGGTAGATTAACATGGCCATTAGATTCGTGTCATTCTGAGCTCTAAATCTATAGTGATGGAAAATTTAGTGTTGACATGTCAAGTTGATCGGCTAGCTTAAATGATCATTCTAAACGGATCAATGGTTCTCATTGAGTAAAGGCTAATAAATGAATTATAATGCATGGCATCACGCTGTATGGATAGATGGGATTACTTGGAGGCTTTGTCGTATCTATTTCATTCCTAAATTTTGTCACAATATAGAAAATTGAGCTAGCTTAACATGGGCGTTGTATTCGTGTCATTCTGAGCTTTAAATCTAAATTGACAGACGATTTAGTGTTGACATATGAAGTTGATCGGCTAGCTGGAATTATCGTTCTAAATAGATCTATGAATCTCACTGAGTAAAGTCTAGTAAATGAATTATAATGCATGGTATCACGCAGTTTGGGATATATTGGACTATTTGGAAGCTTTGTCGTATCTATTTGACTCTTAAATTTTGTCATAGTTTAGAAAATTGAGCTAGCATAACGTGGGTGTTGGATTCATGTCATTATGAACTCGAAATCAAAAGTTACGGATTATTTAGTGCAGACATTTCAAGTTGATTGGCCAGTTCAAATGATCATTCTAATTTGATCATTGATGCTCAATGAGTGAAGCCTTATACATGAAGCATAATGCATGGCATCACACAGTTCGGGATAGATTGGATTATTTGGAGGCTTTGTCGTATCTATTTGAGTCTGAAATTTTGTTACATTATAGAAAATTGAGCTAGCATAATGTGGGCGTTGGATTCATGTCATTCTGAGCTCTGAATCAAAAGTTATAGATGATTTATTGCGGGCATGTCAAGTAGATCGGTCAGTTAAAAAGATCATTCTAAACTGATCATTGGGGATCATGGATTAAAACCTCATAAGTGAAGCATAATGAATGGAATCACACATTGTGGGATAGATGGATTACTTGAAGGCTTTGTCGTATCTATTTAATTCCTAAATTTAGTCACAATATAGAAAATTAAGCTAGCTTAACATTGTCGTTGGATTCGTGTCATTCCGAGCTCTAAATCTAAAGCTAATAAATGAATTAAATTGGATTGTGATGTCATAATGCATTATGCTTCATGTATAAGGCTTCACTCATTGAACACCAATGATCAAATTAGAATGATCATTTGAACTAGCCAATCAACTTGAAATGTCTGCACTAAATAATCCGTAACTTTTGATTTAGAGTTCATAATGACATGAATCCAACACCCACGTTATGCTAGCTCAATTTTCTAAACTACGACAAAATTTAAGAGTCAAATAGATACGACAAAGCTTCCAAATAGTCCAATATATCCCAAACTGCGTGATACCATGCATTATAATTCATTTACTAGCCTTTACTCAGTGAGATTCATAGATCCATTTAGAACGATCATTCCAGCTAGCCGATCAACTTGATATGTCAACACTAAATCGTCCGTCAATTTAGATTTAAAGCTCAGAATGACACGAATACAACACCCATGTTAAGCTAGCTCAATTTTCTATATTGTGACAAAATTTAGGAATGAAATAGATACGACAAAGCCTCCAAGTAATCCCATCTATCCATACAGCGTGATGACATGCATTATAATTCATTTATTAGCCTTTACTCAATGAGAACCATTGATCCGTTTAGAATGATCATTTAAGCTAGCCGATCAACTTGACATGTCAACACTAAATTTTCCATCACTATAGATTTAGAGCTCAGAATGACACGAATCTAATGGCCATGTTAATCTACCTCAATTTTCTATATTGTGAAAAAATTTAAGAATGAAATAGATACGACAAAGTCTCCAAGTAATCCAGCCTATCCCAAACTGCGTGATGCCCATGCATTATGATTCACTTATGAAGTTTTAATCCATGATTCCCAATGATCAGCCTAGAATGATCATTTTAACTGACCGATCAACTTGACATTTCCGCACTAAATCGTCCACAACTTTTGATTTGGAGCTCGGAGTGACATGAATCCAACGCCCACAATATGATAGCTCAATTTTCTATAATGTGACAAAATTTCAGACTCAAATAGATACAACAAAGCTTCCAAGTAATCCAATCTATCCCAAACTTTGTGATGCAATGCATTATGCTTCATGTATAAGCCTTTACTCAGTGAGCACCAATGATAAGCTTAGAATGATCATTTGAACTGGCCAATCAACTTGACATGTCCGCACTAAATCATCTGTAACATTTGATTTAGAGCACATAATGACATGAATCCAACACCAACGTTATGCTAGCTCAAATTTCTAAACTATGACAAAATTTCAGACTCAAATAGATACGACAAATCTTCCAAATAATCCAATCTATCCCAAACTACGTGATACCATGCATTATAATTCATTTACTAGCCTTTACTCAATGAGCATCAATGATAAGCTTAGAATGATCATTTGAACTGGCCAATCAACTTGACATGTTCGCACTAAATTGTCCGTAACTTTTGATTTAGAGCACATAATGACATGAATCCAACACACACGTTATGCTAGCTCAATTTTCTAAACTATGACAAAATTTCGGACTCAAAAAGATATGACAAATCTTCCAAATAATCTTATCTATCCCAAACTGCGTGATACCATGCATTATAATTCATTTACTAGCCTTTACTCAATGAGATTAATCGATCCGTTTAAAATGATCATTTTAGCTTCCCGATCAACTTTATATGTCAACACTAAATCGTCCGTCAATTTTGATTTAGAGCTCAGAATTACATGAATCCAACGCCCATGTTAAGCTAGCTAAATTTTCTATATTGTGACAAAATTAAGGAATGAAATAGATACCACAAAGCCTCCAAGTAATCCAATCTATCCAAATTGCGTGATGTAATGCATTATAATTCATTTGCTAGCCTTTACTCAATGAGAACATTGATCCGTTTAGAATGATCATTTTAGCTAGCCGATCAACTTGACATGTCAACACTAAATTTTCTGTCACTTTAGAATTTGATCTCAAAATGACACGAATCCAATGGCCATTTTAAACTAGCTCAATTTTCTATATTGTGACAAAAATTAGGAATGAAATAGATACGACAAACCCTCCAAGTAATCCATTATATCCCAAACTGCGTGATGCCATGTATTATGCTTCACTTATGAGGTTTTAATCAATAATCTCCAATGACCAGTTTAAAATGATCATTTTAACTGACCAATCAACTTGACATGTCCGCACTAAATCGTCCATTACTTTTGATTTAGATATCATAATGACATGAATCCAACGCCCATGTTATGCTAGCTCATTTTTTATATTGTGTCAAAATTTCAGACTCAAATAGATACGACAAAGCCTCCAAGTAATTCAATCTATCCCAAACTACGTGATGCCATGCATTATGCTTCACTCATAAGCCTTTACTCAACGAGCACGAGTGATCAGCTTATAACGATCATTTGAACTGGCCAATAAACTTGACATGTCCAAAATAATTTGTCCGTAACTTTTGATTTATAGTTTAGAATCACATGCATCCAAAGCCCATGTTATGCTAGCTCAATTTTCTATACTATGAAAAAATTTCAAAATCAAATAGGTATGACAAAGCTTCCAAATAATCCAATCTATCCCCAATTGCGTCATACTATGCATTATAATTCATTTATTAGCTTTACTCAATGAGAACCATTGATCCGTTTAGAATGATCATTTTAGGTAGCCAATCAACTTGACATGTCAAAAGTAAATCATCCGACACTTTAAATTAAGAGCTCAGAATGACACGAATCAAACGCCCATGTTAAACTAGCTCAATTTTCTATATTGTGACAAAATTAAAGAATGAAATAGGTACAAAAAAGCCTCCATGTAATCCAATATATCCCAGACTGCATGATGCCATGTATTATGTCTTAATAAATAAGCACCAATGATCAGTTTAGAATGATCATTTTAATTGGCCGATCAACTGGACATACCCTCACAAAATCGTCCATCACTTTTGATTTAGAGCTCAGAATGACATGAATCTAACGCCCACGTTATGCTAGCTCAATTTTCTATATTGTGACAAAATTTAGGAATTAAATAGATACGACAAAGCCTCCAAGTAATCGAATCTATCCCAAACTGCGTGATGCCATGCATTATACTTCACTTATGAGGTTTTTATCAATGAGTACCATTGATTAGTTTAGAATGATTATTTTAACTTGCCGATCAACTTGACATGTCAGCAATAAATCATCCATTAGTTTTGATATATAATTCAGAATGACATGAATCCATCGCCCAGGTTATATTAGCTCAATTTCTATAATGTGATAAAATTTCAGACTCAAATAGATACGACAAAACCTCCAAATAATACAATCTATTCCGAACTGCGTGATACCATGCATTATAATTCATTTACTAGCCTTTACTCATTGAGATTCATCGATCCGTTTAGAATAATCATTTTAGCTAGCCGATCAACTTGATATGTCCACACTAAATCGTACGTCAATTTAGATTTAGAGCTCCGAATAACACGAATCCAATGCCCATGTTAAGCTAGCTAGATTTCCTATATTGTGACAAAATTTAGGAATGAAATAGATACGACAAAGCCTCCAAGTAATCCAATCTATCCAAACTGCGAGATGCCATGCATTATAATTTATTTATTAGCCTTTACTCAATACGAACCATTGATCCGTTTAGAATGATCATTTTAGCAAGCCGATCAACTTGACATGTAAACACTAAATTTTCCGTCACCTTAGATTTACAGCTCAGAATGACACAAATCCAACGGCCATGTTAAGCTAGCTCAATTTTCTATATTATGACAAAATTTAGGAATGAAATAGATACGACAAAGCCTTCATGTAATCCAATCTATCCCAAACGGCGTGATACCATGCGTTGTGCTTCACTTATAAAGTATTAAACAATGATCCCCAATGATCAGTTTAGAGGGATCATTTTAACTGACCGATCAACTTGAAATTTCCGCACTAAATCGTCTATAACTTTTGAGTTAGAGCTCAGAATAACATGAATCCAATGCCCACGATATGCTAGCTCAAATTTCTATAATGTGACAAAATTTCAGACTCAAATAGATACAACAAAGCCTCCAAGTAATCCAATCAATCCCAAACTGCATGATGCCATGCATTATGCTTAATGATTAAGCCTTTACACAACAAGCACCAGTGATCAGTTTAGAATGATCATTTGAACTGGCAAATCATCATGACATGTACACACGACAAAACCTCCAAATAATACAATCTATTCCGAACTGCGGGATACCATGCATTATAATTCATTTACTAGCCTTTACTCATTGAGATTCATCGATCCGTTTAGAATAATCATTTTAGCTAGCCGATCAACTTGATATGTCCACACTAAATCGTACGTCAATTTAGATTTTGAGCTCCGAATAACACGAATCCAATGCCCATGTTAAGCTAGCTAGATTTCCTTTATTGTGACAAAATTTAGGAATGAAATAGATACGACAAAGCCTCCAAGTAATCCAATCTATCCAAACTGCGAGATGCCATGCATTATAATTTATTTATTAGCCTTTACTCAATACGAACCATTGATCCGTTTAGAATGATCATTTTAGCAAGCCGATCAACTTGACATGTAAACACTAAATTTTCCGTCACCTTAGATTTACAGCTCAGAATGACATGAATCCAACGGCCATGTTAAGCTAGCTCAATTTTCTATATTATGACAAAATTTAGGAATGAAATAGATACGACAAAGCCTTCATGTAATCCAATCTATCCCAAACTGCGTGATACCATGCGTTGTGCTTCACTTATAAAGTATTAAACAATGATCCCCAATGATCAGTTTAGAGTGATCATTTTAACTGACCAATCAACTTGAAATTTCCGCACTAAATCGTCTATAACTTTTGAGTTAGAGCTCAGAATAACATGAATCCAATGCCCACGATATGCTAGCTCAAATTTCTATAATGTGACAAAATTTCAGACTCAAATAGATACAACAAAGCCTCCAAGTAATCCAATCAATCCCAAACTGCGTGATGCCATGCATTATGCTTCATGATTAAGCCTTTACACAACAAGCACCAGTGATCAGTTTAGAATGATCATTTGAACTGGCAAATCATCATGACATGTACACACGACAAAACCTCCAAATAATACAATCTATTCCGAACTGCGGGATACCATGCATTATAATTCATTTACTAGCCTTTACTCATTGAGATTCATCGATCCGTTTAGAATAATCATTTTAGCTAGCCGATCAACTTGATATGTCCACACTAAATCGTACGTCAATTTAGATTTTGAGCTCCGAATAACACGAATCCAATGCCCATGTTAAGCTAGCTAGATTTCCTATATTGTGACAAAATTTAGGAATGAAATAGATACGACAAAGCCTCCAAGTAATCCAATCTATCCAAACTGCGAGATGCCATGCATTATAATTTATTTATTAGCCTTTACTCAATACGAACCATTGATCCGTTTAGAATGATCATTTTAGCAAGCCGATCAACTTGACATGTAAACACTAAATTTTCCGTCACCTTAGATTTACAGCTCAGAATGACATGAATCCAACGGCCATGTTAAGCTAGCTCAATTTTCTATATTATGACAAAATTTAGGAATGAAATAGATACGACAAAGCCTTCATGTAATCCAATCTATCCCAAACTGCGTGATACCATGCGTTGTGCTTCACTTATAAAGTATTAAACAATGATCCCCAATGATCAGTTTAGAGGGATCATTTTAACTGACCGATCAACTTGAAATTTCCGCACTAAATCGTCTATAACTTTTGAGTTAGAGCTCAGAATAACATGAATCCAATGCCCACGATATGCTAGCTCAAATTTCTATAATGTGACAAAATTTCAGACTCAAATAGATACAACAAAGCCTCCAAGTAATCCAATCAATCCCAAACTACGTGATGCCATGCATTATGCTTCATGATTAAGCCTTTACACAACAAGCACCAGTGATCAGTTTAGAATGATCATTTGAACTGGCAAATCATCATGACATGTACACACGAAAAAACCTCCAAATAATACAATCTATTCCGAACTGCGGGATACCATGCATTATAATTCACTTACTAGCCTTTACTCATTGAGATTCATCGATCCGTTTAGAATAATCATTTTAGCTAGCCGATCAACTTGATATGTCCACACTAAATCGTACGTCAATTTAGATTTTGAGCTCCGAATAACACGAATCCAATGCCCATGTTAAGCTAGCTAGATTTCCTATATTGTGACAAAATTTAGGAATGAAATAGATACGACAAAGCCTTCAAGTAATCCAATCTATCCAAACTGCGAGATGCCATGCATTATAATTTATTTATTAGCCTTTACTCAATACGAACCATTGATCCGTTTAGAATGATCATTTTAGCAAGCCGATCAACTTGACATGTAAACACTAAATTTTCCGTCACCTTAGATTTACAGCTCAGAATGACACAAATCCAACGGCCATGTTAAGCTAGCTCAATTTTCTATATTATGACAAAATTTAGGAATGAAATAGATACGACAAAGCCTTCATGTAATCCAATCTATCCCAAACTGCGTGATACCATGCGTTGTGCTTCACTTATAAAGTATTAAACAATGATCCCCAATGATCAGTTTAGAGTGATCATTTTAACTGACCGATCAACTTGAAATTTCCGCACTAAATCGTCTATAACTTTTGAGTTAGAGCTCAGAATAACATGAATCCAATGCCCACGATATGCTAGCTCAAATTTCTATAATGTGACAAAATTTCAGACTCAAATAGATACAACAAAGCCTCCAAGTAATCCAATCAATCCCAAACTGCGTGATGCCATGCATTATGCTTCATGATTAAGCCTTTACACAACAAGCACCAGTGATCAGTTTAGAATGATCATTTGAACTGGCAAATCATCATGACATGTACACACTAATTCATCCGTAACTTTTGATTTAGAGCTTAGAATGACATGAATCCAACGCCCACGTTATTCTAGCTCAATTTTCTTTACTATGAAATTTTTTCAAAATCAAATAGATATGACAACGCTTCCAAATAATCCAATCTATCCCAAATTGCGTGATACTATGCATTATAATTAATTTATTAGCCTTTACTCAATGAGAACCATTGATCAGTTTATAATGATCATTTTAGTTTGCCGATCAACTTGACATGTCAAAAGTAGATTTAGAGCTTAGAATGATACGAATCAAATACCCATGTTACACTAGTTCAATTTTCTATATTGTAACAAAATTTAGGAATGAAATAGATACGAAAAAGCCTCCAAATAATCCAATCTATCCCAAACTGCATGATGCCATATATTATGCTTCACTTATGAGGTTTTAATCAATGAGCACCAATGATCAGTTTAGAATGATCATTTTAACGTGCCAATCAACTGGACATGTCCGCACTAAATCGTCCATAAATTTTGATTTAGAGCTTAGAATGACATGAATCCAACGCCCAGGTTATGCTGGCTCAATTTTCTATCATGTGACAAAATTTCAGACTCAAATAGATACAACAAAGCCTTCAAGTAATCCAATCTATCCCAAACTGCGTGATGCCATGCATTATGCTTCACTTATAAGCCATTACTCAATGAGCACCAGTGATCAGCTTAGAATGATCATTTGAACTGGCCAATCAACTTGACATGTCCACACTAATTCGTCCATAACTTTTGATTTAGAGCTTAGAATGACATGAACCAAACGCCCACATTATGCTAGCTCAATTTTCTATAATATGAAAAAGTTCAAAATCAAATAGATACGCAAAGCTTCCAAGTAATCCAATCTATCCAAAACTGCGTCATGCCATGGTACTATCAAGCATCCAGGTAATCCAATGATCAGTTTAGAATGATCATTTTAACTGCCCGATCAACTAAACATGTCTGAACAAAATCGTCCGTAACTTTTTATTTAGAGCTCAGAATGACACAAATCCAAATCCCACGTCTTACTAGCTCAATTTTCTATATTGTGACAAAATTTGAGACAGAAATAGATTCTACAAAGCGTCCAAGTAATCCAATATATCCAAAACTGCATCTTGCCATGCATTTTGCTTCATTATTAAGACTTTACTCAATGAGCATCAATGATCAATTTAGATTGATTTATTTATTTGGCCTATCAACTTGACATACCGTAGGCATTGGATTCGTGTCATTCCGAGCTCTAAATCAAAAGCTATGGACGATTTAGTGCGGAAATGTCAAGTTGCTCGGATAGTTAAAGTGATCATTCTAAACTGATCATTATGCTCATTAAGTAAAGGCTTATAAATGAAGCATAATGCATGGCAAGAATCAGTTTAGATACATTGGATTACTTGGATGCTTTGTCGTCTCTATTTCTTTCTCAAATTTTGTCAAAATATAGAAAATTGAGCTAGCTTAATGTGGACATTTGATTCATGTCATTCTGAGTTATAAATGAAAAGTTATAGACGATTTATTGCAGACATGACAAGTTGATTGGGCAATTAAAATCATTTTTTAAACTGATCATTGGTGGTCATTAATTAAAAGCTTAATAACGAAAAATAATGCATGGCATTACACAATTTGGGATGGATTGGATTACTTGGACGCTTTGTCGAATCTATATCTATCTCTAATTTTGTAACAATATAGAAAATTGAGCTAGATTAACGTGGGCATTGGATTCCTGTAATTCTGAGCTCTAAATCAAAAGTTACAGAGGATTTAGTGCATATATTTCAAGTTGATCAGCAAGTTAAAGTGATCATTCTGAACTGATTATTATTCTCATTAAATAAAGGATTATAAATGAAGCATAATGCATGGCATGAAGCAGTTTGGATAGATTGGATTACTTGGATGCTTTGTCGTCTCTATTTCTGTCTTAAATGTTTTCAAAATATAGAAAATTGAGCTAGCATAATGTGGGAATTGGATTCGTGTCAGTCATACCTTTAAATCAAAAGTTACAAACGATTTACTGTGGATATGTCAAGTTGATCGGCTATTAAAGTGATCATTCGAAACTGATCATTGGTGCTTATTGAGTACAGGCTTATAAATGAAGCATAATGTATGGCATCACGCAATTTGGGATAGATTGGATTAGTTGGATGCTTTTTCGTATCTATTTTTGTCTCAAATTTGTCACAATATATAAAATTGAACTAGCTTAATGTGGGTATTGGATTCGTGTCATTCTGAGCTATAAATCAAAAGTTATGGACGATTTGGTACAGAAATTTCAAGTTGATCGGCCTGTTAAAATTATCATTAGTGCTAATTAAGTAAAGGCTTATAAATGAAGCATAAAGCTTGGCATCACGCAATTTGGGATAGATTGGATTACTTGTACGCTTTTTCGTCTCTATTTCTGTCTAAAATTTTGTCAAAATACAAAAAATTGAGGTAGCCTAATAAGGGCATTGGATTCTTGTTATTCTAAGCTCTTAATTAAAAGTGTTAGACGATTTAGTTCGGACATGTCAAGTTGATCGGCTAGTTAAAATGATAATTCTAAAATGATCATTTGTGCTTATTAAGTAAAGGCTTATAAATTGAAGCATAAGGCATGGCATCACGCAGTTTAGGTTAGATTGGATTACTTGGACGCTTTGTCATCCCTACTTCTGTCTCAAATTTTGTGCAAATATAGAACATTTATCTAGCTTAAGGTGGACATTGGATTCTTATCATTTTAAACTCAGAATCAAAAGTTATGGACGACTTAGTGCAGAAATGTCAAGTTGATCGGCCTGTTCATATGATTATTCTAAACTGATCCTTGTACCTCATTGAGTAAAGGCTGATGAATGAAGCATAATGCTTGGAATCACACATTTTTGGATAGATTAGATTACTTTGAAGCTTTTGTTGTGTCTATTTCTGTCTCAAATTTTGTTACAGTATAGAAAATTGAGGTAGCTTAACGTGTGCATTGGATTCGTGTCATTCCGAGCTCAAAATCAAAAGTTACGGATGATTAAATATGGACATGTCAAGCTGAGTGGCTAGTTAAAGTGATCATTGGTGCTTATTAAGTAAAGGGTTATAAATGAAGCATAATGCATGGCATGAATCAGTTTGGATAGATTGGATTACTTGGAAGCTTTGTCGTCTCTATTTCTGTCTCAAATTTTGTCACAATATTGAAAATTGAGCTAGCTTAACGTGGGCATTGGATTCGTGTCATTCTGAACTATAAATGAAAAGTTACGGATGATTTAGTGTGGACATGTAAAGTTGATCGGCCAGTTAAATTGATCCTTCTAAACTGATCATTGGAGCTCATTAAATAATGGATTATAAATGAAGCATAAAGCATGGCATCACGCAGTTTGGGATTGATTGGATTACTTATACGCTTTGTCGTCTCTATTTCTGTTTCAAATTTACAATATAAAAAAAATAAACAAGCTTACAGTAGGCATTGGATTCGTTTCATTCCGAGCTCTAAATCAAAAGATACGGACGATTTAGTGCGGAAACGTCAAGTTGCTCGGCTTGTTAAGGTGATCAATCTATACTGATCATTATGCTCATTAATTAAAGGCTTATAAATGAAGCATAATGCATGGCATGAAGCAGTTTGGATACATTAGATTACTTGGATGCTTTGTCGTCTCTATTTCTGTCTCCCATTTTGTCAAAATATAGAAATTGAGCTAGCTTGATGTGGACATTTGATTCATGTCATTCTGAGTTATAAATCAAAAGTTATGAACGATTTAGTGCAGACATGACAAGTTGATTGGGCAGTTAAAATGATTTTTTAAACTGATCATTGGTGGTCATTAAATAAAAGCTTAATAACAAAAAATAATGCATGGCACCACACAATTTGGAAGTGATTAGATTACTTGGACGCTTTGTCGTATCTATATCTATCTCCAATTTTGTCACAATATCGAAAATTTTGCTAGATTAACGTGGGCATTGGATTCCTATAATTTTGAGCTCTAAATCAAAAGTTACAAAAGATTTAGTGCAAATATTTAAAGTTGATCAGCAAGTTAAAGTGATCATTCTAAACTGATCATTATGCTCATTAAGTAAAGGCTTATAAATGAAGCATAATGTATGGCATCAATGAGTTTGGATAGATTCGATTACTTGGAAGATTTGTTGTCTCTATTTCTGTCTCAAATTTGTCAAAATATAGAAAATTGATCTAGCTTAATGTGGGCATTGGATTTGTGTCATTCTGAGCTCTAAATAAAAAGTTACATACGATTTTGTGCGGACATGTCAAGTTGATAAGCCAGTTAATATTATTATTCAAAATAATCATTGGTGCTCATTGCGTAAAGGATTATAAAGGAAGCCGAATGTATGGCATCACGCAGTTTGGGATAGATTGTATTACTTGGACGCTTTGTCATCTCTTCTTCTGTCTCAAATTTTGTCGAAATATAGAAAATTTTATCTAGCTTTAACTTCGTCACTGGACTCGGTGTTATTCTGAGATCAAAATCAAAAGTTACGGACGATTTTGTGCGGACATGTCAAGGTGATCGGCCAGTTAATATGATTATTCTAAACATATCATTGGTGCTCATTGAGTAAGACTTTTAAATGAAGCATAATGCATGGCATCACACATTTTGGTTTACATTGGATGACTTGGATGCTTTGTCTTCTCTGTTTATGTCTCAAATTCCGATACAGTATAGAATTTAACGTGGGCATCGGATTCATGTGTTTCTCAGCTCTAAATCAAAAGTTACAGACGATTTTGTGCGGACATGTCAAATTGAGTGGCCAGTTGAAGTGATCATTCTAAACTGATCATTGGTGCTGATTAAACTCAGGCTTAGAGATGAAGCATAATGCATGGCATCAATCAATTTTGATAGATTGGATTACTTGGACGGTTCGTCGTCTCTTCTGTCTCAAATTTTGTCAAAATATAGAAAATAGACCTAGATTAATATGTGTATTGGATTTGTGTCATTCGTAGCTCTAAATCAAATGTTACAAATGATTTAGTGCGGACATGTCAAGTTGATCGGCCAATTAAAATGATCATTCTAAGCTGGTCATTGGTGGTCATTGAGTAAAGGCTTATAAATGAAGCATACGGCATGACATCACGTAGTCTAGGATACATTGGATTATTTGGAGGCTTTATCATATCTAGTTATGTCTCAAATTTTGTCACATTATAGAAAATTGAACTAGCTTAATGTGGGCATTGGATTCGTGTCATTCGGAGCTATAAATCAAAAGTTATGGACGATTTAGTGCAAACATGATAAGATGATCGGCCAGTTAAAATGATCATTCTAAACTGATCATTGGTGCTCATTGAGTAGAGGATTATAAATGAAGATAAATGCATGGCAAGATGCAGTTTTGTATTGATTAGATTACTTGACGCTTTTTCTTGTATATTTCTATCTAAAATTTGTCACAATATAGAAAATTGAGCTAGCTTAATGTGGGCATTGGATTCGTGTCATTATGAGCTATAAATCAAAAGTTACGGATGATATAGTACATACATGTCAAGTTGATCGGCCTGTTAAAATGATCATTCCAAACTGATCATTGATGCTCATCGAGTAACAGCTTATAAATGAAGCACAATGCAAGGCATGATGCAGTTTTGGATAGATTGGATTACTCTGACGCTTTGCCGAATCTATTTCTATCTCAAATTTTGTCACAACATAGAAAGTTGAACTAGCATAACATGGGCATTGGATTCGTGTCATTCTCAGCTATAAATCAAAACTTATGGACGATAATGTGTAGACATGTCAAGTTGATCAGCCAGTTTAAATGATCATTCTAATCTGATCATTGATGCTCATTGAGTAAATGCTTATAAATGAAGCAGTTTTGGATAGATTGGATTACTTGACTTTTTTTAGTATCTATTTATGTCTCAAATTTTATCACAATATAGAAAATTGAGCTGGCTTAACTTGTGCCTTGGAATTGTGTCATTCTAAGCTCTAAATCAAAAGATGCGGACGATATAGTGTGGACATGTCAAGTTGATCGGCCAGTTAAAATGATTATTCTAAACTGATCATTGATGCTCATTGAGTAATGGCTTATAAATAAAACACAATGCATGGCAAGACGCAGTTATGGATAGATTGGATTACACGGATGCTTTGTCGAATCTACTTCTATCTCAAATTATGTCATCATATAGAAAATGGAGCTAGCTTAACGTGGGCATTGGATTTGTGTCATTCTGAGTTCTTAATCCAAAGTTACAGACCATATAGTACATACATGTGAAGTTGATCGACCAGTTAAAATGATCATTCTAAACTGATCAATGATGCTCATCGAGTAACGGCTTATTAATGAAGCACAATGCAAGGCATGACGCAGTTTTGGATAGATTGTATTTCCTGGACCCTTTGTGGAATCTATTTCTGTCTCAAACATTGTCACAATATAGAAACTTGTGCTAGATTAACGTGGGCTTTGGATTTGTGTCATTCTGAGTTCTTAATCCAAAGTTACAGACTATTTAGTGCGTACATGTCATGATGATCGGCCAGTTAAAATGATCATTCTAAAATGATCATTGATGCTCATTGAGTAAAGGCTTATTAATGAAGCACAATGCATGGCAAGACGCACATTCGAATAGATTGGATTACTTGGATGCTTTGTCGAATCTACTTCTATCTCAAATTTTATCACAATTGGTGGTCATTAAGTAAATGCTTATAAATGAAGCATACACCATGGCATCAAGGAGATTGGATTACTTAGACACTTTGTCATCTCTATTTCTGTCTCAAATTTTGTTACAATATATAGAAAATTGAGCTAGCTTAACAATGCATTGGATTCGTGTCATTCTCAGCTCAAAATCAAAAGTAAAGGACAATTTAGTGTGCACATGTCAAGTTGATCGGCCAGTTACAATGATGAGTCTAAACAGATCATTGGTGCTCATTGAGTAAAGGCTTATAAATGAAGCATAAGGCATGGCATCACGCAGTTTGAGATAGATTGGATTACTTGAACACTTTATCGTATGTAGTTCTATCTCAAATGTTTTCATAATATAAAAAATTGAAGTAGCTTAATGTGGGCATTGAATTAGTGTCATTCTGAGCTATAAATCAAATGTTATAGACGATTTAGTGAAAACATGACAAAGTCATCAGCCAGTTAAAATGTTCATTCTAAACTGATCATTGGTGCTCATTGAGTAAAAGCTTATAAATGAAAAATAACACACAACATCACGTAGTTTGGGATTGTTTGGATTTCTTGGATGCTTTGTCGAATCTATTTTTGTCTCAAATGTTGTCAAAAAATAGAAAATTGAGCTAGATTAACATAGGCATTGCATTCGTGTCATTCTGAGCTCTAAATAAAAAATTACGGACGATTTAGTGCGAACATTTCAAGTTGATCGGCCATTTAAATTGATTATTCTAAACTGATCATTGGTGCTCATTGAGTAAATGCTTATAAATGAAGCATAATGCATGACATAACACAGTTTTGGATATATTAGATTACTTGGATGCTTTGTCGTATCTATTTCTTTTTCAAATTTTGTTACAATATAGAAAATTGAGCTAGCTTAACGTGGGCATTGGACTTGTGTCATTTTGAGAGCTAAATCTAAAGTTACAGATGATTTAATGCGGACCTTTCAAGATGATCGGCCAGTTAAAATGATCATTGATGCTCATTGAGTAAAGGCTTATTAATGAAGAACAATGAATGGCAAGACATAGTTTTGGATAGATTGGAATACTTGGACGCTTTGTCGATTCTACTTTTATCTCAAATTTTGTCACAATATACAAAATTGATCTAGATTAACTTGGGCATTCGATTCCTGTCATTATGAGCTATAAATAAAAAGTTACGAATGATATAGTGCAGACATGTCAAGTTGATCAGCCAGTTAAAATGTTCATTCTAAACTAATCATTGATGCTCATTGAGTAACAGCTTATAAATAAAGCACAATGCAAGGCATGACGCAGTTTTGGGTAGATTGGATTACTTCAACGCTTTGCCAAATCTATTTCTATCTCATATTTTGTCACAGTATAGAAAATTGAACTAGAATAACGTGGGCAATGGATTCGTGTCATTCTGAGCTATAAATCAAAACTTATGGATGATATATTGGAGACATGTCAAGTTGATCAGCCAGTTAAAATGATCATTCTAAGTTGATCATTGATGCTCATTGAGTAAATGCTTATAAATGAAGCATAATGCATGGCATGAAGCAGTTCAGGATAGATAGGATTACATGACGCTTTTTTGTATCTATTTCTTTCTCAAATTTTGTCACAATATAGAAAATTGAGCTAGCTTAACGTGTGCCTTGGATTTGTGTAATTCTAAACTCTAAATCAAACGTTACAAACGATATAGTGTGGACAGGTCAAGTTGATCGGCCAGTTAAAATGATTATTCTAAACTGATCATTGATGCTCACAATGCATGGCAAAACACAGTTTTGGATAGATTGGATTATTCGGACGCTTTGTCGTATCTACTTCTATCTCAAATTTTATCACAATATTGAAAATGTAGCTAGCTTAACGTGGGCATTCGATTCGTGTCATTATGAGCTATAAATCAAAAGTTACGGAAGATATAGTGCAGACATGAAAAGTTGATCGGTCAGTTAAAATCACCATTCTAAATTGATCATTGATGCTCATTGAGTAATGGCTTATAAATGAAGCACAATGCATGGCATGAAACAGTTCTTGATAGATTGGATTACTTGGATGCTTTTTCGTATCTATTTTGTCTCAAACTTTGTCACAATATAGAGAATTGAGCTAGCTTAACATGGGCTTTAGATTTGTGTCATTCTGAGCTCTAAATCAAAAGTTACGGACGATTTAGTGGGGAAATGTCAAGTTGATCGACCATTTAAAATGATCATTCTAAACTGATCATTGGTGCTCATTGAGTAGAGGATTATAAATGAAGATAAATGCATGGCAAGATGCAATTTTGTATCGATAAGATTACTTGACGCTTTTTCTTCTATATTTCTATCTAAAATTTGTCACAATATAGAAAATTGAGCTAGCTTAATGTGGGCATTGGATTCGTGTCATTATGAGCTATAAATCAAAAGTTACGGACGATATAGTACATACATGTCAAGTTGATCGGCCTGTTAAAATGATCATTCTAAACTGATCATTGATGCTCATTGAGTAACAGCTTATAAATGAAGCACAATGCAAGGCATGACGCAGTTTTGGATAGATTGGATTACTCTAACGCTTTTCCGAATCTATTTCTATCTCAAATTTTGTCACAACATAGAAAGTTGAACTAGCATAACATGGGCATTGGATTCGTGTCATTCTCAGCTAAAAATCAAAACTTATGGAAGATAATGTGTAGACATGTCAAGTTGATCGGCCAGTTTAAATGATCATTCTAATCTGATCATTGATGCTCATTGAGTAAATGCTTATAAATGAAGCAGTTTTGGATAGATTGGATTACTTGACTCTTTTTAGTATCTATTTATGTCTCAAATTTTATCACAATATAGAAAATTGAGCTAGCTTAACTTGTGCCTTGGAATTGTGTCATTCTAAGCTCTAAATCAAAAGTTACGGACGATATAGTGTGGACATGTCAAGTTGATCGGCCAGTTAAAATGATTATTCTAAACTGATCATTGATGCTCATTGAGTAACGGCTTATAAATAAAACACAATGCATGGCAAGACGCTGTTTTGGATAGATTGGATTACACGGATGCTTTGTCGAATCTACTTCTATCTCAAATTATGTCATCATATAGAAAATGGAGCTAGCTTAACGTGGGCATTGGATTTGTGTCATTCTGAGTTCTTAATCCAAAGTTACAGACCATATAGTACATACATTTGAAGTTGATCGACCAGTTAAAATGATCATTCTAAACTGATCAATGATGCTCATCGAGTAACGACTTATTAATGAAGCACAATGCAAGGCATGACGCAGTTTTGGATAGATTGTATTTCCTGGACCCTTTGTGGAATCTATTTCTGTCTCAAACATTGTCACAATATAGAAAATTGTGCTAGCTTAACGTGGGCTTTGGATTTGTGTCATTCTGAGTTCTTAATCCAAAGTTACAGACTATTTAGTGCGTACATGTCAAGATGATCGGCCAGTTAAAATGATCATTCTAAAATGATCATTGATGCTCATTGAGTAAAGGCTTATTAATGAAGCACAATGCATGGCAAGACGCACATTCGAATAGATTGGATTACTTGGACGCTTTGTCGAATCTACTTCTATCTCAAATTTTATCACAATTGGTGGTCATTAAGTAAATGCTTATAAATGAACCATACACCACGGCATCAAGGAGATTGGATTACTTAGACACCTTGTCGTCTCTATTTCTGTCTCAAATTTTGTTACAATATATAGAAAATTGAGCTAGCTTAACAATGCATTGGATTCGTGTCATTCTCAGCTCAAAATCAAAAGTAAAGGACAATTTAGTGTGCACATGTCAAGTTGATCGGCCAGTTACAGTGATGAGTCTAAACAGATCATTGGTGCTCATTGAGTAAGGGCTTATAAATGAAGCATAAGGCATGGCATCACGCAGTTTGAGATAGATTGGATTACTTGAACACTTTATCGTATGTAGTTCTATCTCAAATTTTTTCATAATATAAAAAATTGAAGTAGCTTAATGTGGGCATTGTATTAGTGTCATTCTGAGCTATAAATCAAATGTTATAGACGATTTAGTGAAAACATGACAAAGTCATCGGCCAGTTAAAATGTTCATTCTAAACTGATCATTGGTGCTCACTGAGTAAAAGCTTATAAATGAAAAATAACACACAACATCACGTAGTTTGGGATTGTTTGGATTTCTTGGATGCTTTGTCGAATCTATTTTTGTCTCAAATGTTGTAAAAAAAAAGAAAATTGAGCTAGATTAACATAGGCATTGGATTCGTGTCATTCTGAGCTCTAAATAAAAAATTACGGACGATTTAGTGCGAACATTTCAAGTTGATCGGCCATTTAAATTGATTATTCTAAACTGATCATTGGTGCTCATTGAGTAAATGCTTATAAATGAAGCATAATGCATGACATAACACGGTTTTGGATATATTAGATTACTTGGATGCTTTGTCGTATCTATTTCTTTTTCAAATTTTGTTACAATATAGAAAATTGAGCTAGCTAACGTGGGCATTGGACTTGTGTCATTTTGAGAGCTAAATCTAAAGTTACAGACGATTTAATGCGGACCTTTCAAGATGATTGGCCAGTTAAAATGATCATTGATGCTCATTGAGTAAAGGCTTATTAATGAAGAACAATGAATGGCAAGACATAGTTTTGGATAGATTGGAATACTTGGACGCTTTGTCGATTCTACTTTTATCTCAAATTTTGTCACAATATAGAAAATTGATCTAGATTAACTTGGGCATTCGATTCCTGTCATTATGAGCTATGAATAAAAAGTTACGGACGATATAGTGCAGACATGTCAAGTTGATCGGCCAGTTAAAATGTTCATCTAAACTAATCATTGATGCTCATTGAGTAACAGCTTATAAATAAAGCACAATGCAAGGCATGACGCAGTTTTGGATAGATTGGATTACTTCAACGCTTTGCCGAATCTATTTCTATCTCATATTTTGTCACAGTATAGAAAATTGAACTAGAATAACGTGGGCATTGGATTCGTGTCATTGCAGACATGTCAAGTTGATCAGCCAGTTAAAATGATCATTCTAAGCTGATCATTGATGCTCATTGAGTAAATGCTTATAAATGAAGCATAATGCATGGCATGAAGCAGTTCAGGATAGATAGGATTACATGACGCTTTTTCGTATCTATTTCTTTCTCAAATTTTGTCACAATATTGAAAATTGAGCTAGCATAAGGTGGGTATTAGATTCGTGTCATTCTGAGCTATAAATCAAGAGTTATGGACTATTTAGTGCGGATATATCAGTTTGATCGGCCAGTTAAAATGATCATTCTACACTGATAATTGATGCTCATTGAGTAACGGCTTATAATGAAGCACAATGCATGCATGGCATGAAGCAGTTCTGGATAGATTGGATTACTTGGATGCTTTTTTGAATCGATTTTTCCTCAAATTTTGTCACAATATAGAAAATTGAGCTAGCTTAGCGTAAGCTTTCGATTTATGTCATTATGAGCTCTAAATCAAAAGTTACGGACGATTTAGTGCGGAAATGTCAAGTTGATCGGCCATTTACAACGATCATTCTAAACTGATCATTGGTGCTCATTGAGTAAGGGCTTATAAATGAACAACAATGCATGGCAAGATGCAGTTTCTGATAGAATGGATTACTTGACGCTTTTTCTTATATATTTCTATCTAAAATTTTATCACAGTATAGAAAATTGAGCTAGCTTAGTGCGGGCATTGGATTCGTGTTATTATGAGTTATTAATCAAAAGTTACAGAAGATATATAGTGCATACATGTCAAGTTGATTGGCCAGTTAAAATGATCATTCGAAACTGATCATTGATGCTCATCGAGTAACGGCTTATTAATGAAGCACAATGCAAGGCATGACGCAGTTTTGGATAGATTGTATTTCCTGTACCCTTTGTGGAATCTATTTCTGTCTCAAACATTGTCACAATATAGAAAATTGCGCTAGCTTAACGTGGGCTTTGGATTTGTGTCATTCTGAGTTCTTAATCCAAAGTTACAGACTATTTAGTGCGTACATGTCAAGATGATCGGCCAGTTAAAATGATCATTCTAACCTGATCATTGATGCTCATTGAGTAAAGGCTTATTAATGAAGCACAATGCATGGCAAGACGCACATTCAAATAGATTGGATTACTTGGATGCTTTGTCGAATCTACTTCTATCTCAAATTTTATCACAATATAGAAAATTGAGCTAGCTTAACGAGGGGATTAGATTCGTGTCATTATGAGCTATAAATCAAACGTTACGGACGATATAATGCAGACATATCAAGTTGATCGGCCAGTTAAAATAATCATTTTAAACTGACTATTGATGCTCATTGAGTATAAATGAAGCACAAGCAAGGCATGACACATTTCTGGATAGATTGAATTACTTGGATGTCGAATCTATTTCAGTCTCATATTTTTTCACAATATAGAAAATTGACCTAGCTTAACGTAGGGTTTGAATGATTTCATTCTGAGCTCTAAATGAAAAGTTACAGAAGATTTAATGCGTACATGTCAAGTTGATCGGCCATTTAAAATTATCATTCTAAACTGATCATTGAAGCTCATCGAGTAACGGCTTATTAATGAAGCACAATGCATGGCAAGACGCAGTTTTGGATTGATTGGATTACTTGGATGCTTTGTTGAATCTACTTCTATCTCAAATTTTGTCACAATATAGAAAATTTAGCAACCTTAACGTGGGCTTGGATTCGTGTCATTCTGAACTATAAATCAAAAGTTACGGATGATATAGTGCAGACTTTTCAAGTTGATCGGCCAGTTAAAATGATCATTCTCAACTTATCATTGATGCTCATTGAGTAATTGCTTATAAATGAAGCACAATGCAAGGCATGAAGAAGTTCTGGATAGATTGGATTACTTGGATGCTTTGTCGAATCTATTTATGTATCAAACTTTGTCATAATATAGAAAATTGAGCTAGTTAATGTGGGCTTTGGATTGATGTCATTCTGAGCTCTAAGTCAAAAGTTATGGGCGATTTAGCGCAGACATGTTAAGTTTACCGGCCAGTTAAAATGATCATTTTAAATTGATCATTGATGCTCATTTTGTAAAGTCTTATAAATGAAGCACAATGCATGGCATGAAGCAGTTCTGGATAGATTGTATTATTTGGATGCTTTGTTGAATCTATTTCTGTCTCAATTTTTGTCAAAAGATAGAAAATTGATCTAGCGTAATGTGGGCTTTGGATTTGTGTCATTCTGAGCTATAAATCAAAATTTATGGACGATATAGTGCAGATATGTCAAGTTTATCGGCCAGTTAAAATGATCATTCTAAACTGATCATTGATGCTCATTAAGTAAAGGCTTATAAATTAGTCACATTGCATGACATGAAGAAGTTTTGGATAGATTGGATTGCTTAGATGCTTTGTCGAATCTATTTCTGCCTCAAACTTTGCCATAATAAAGAAAATAAAGCTAGCTTAACATTGGCTTGGATTTGTGTCATTTTGAGCTCTGAATCAAATGTTCTGGGCGATTTAATGAAGTCATGTCAAGTTTATCGGGCAGTTAAAATGATCATTTTAAACTGATCAATGATACTCATTGAGTAAAGTCTTATAAATGAAGCACAATGCATGGCATGAAGAATTTCTGGATAGATTGGATTACTTGGATTCTTTTTCAAATCTATTTCTCTCTCAAATTTTGTCACAATATAGAAAATTGAGCTAGCTTAACATGGACTTTGGATTTGTGTCATTCGGGAGTTCTAAATCCAAATTTACGGACGATTTAGTGCGTACATGTCAAGTTGATCGGCCAGCTAAAATGATCATTATAAACTGATCATTTCTGCTTATTGAGTAAAGGCTTATTAATGAAGAAGAATGCATGGCAAGACGCAGTTTTGGATAAATTGGAATACTTGGATGCTTTGTCGAATCTATTTCTGTCTCAAACTTTGTCATAATACAGAATATTGAGCTAGTTTAACGTGGGCTTTGGATTTGTGTCATTTTGTACTCTAAGTCAAAAGTTACGGACGATTTGGTGCGTACATGTCAAGGTGATCGGCCAGTTAGAATAATCATTTTATACTGATCATTTCTGCTCATTGAGTAAAGTCTTATAAATGAAGCACAATGCATGGCATGAAGCAGTTCTGGACAGATTGGATTACTTGGATGATTTGTCGAATCTATTTTTGCCTCAAATTTTGTCACAATATAGAAAATTGAGCTACCTTAACAAGGAGTTTAGATTTGTGTCATTCTGATCTAAATCCAAAGTTACATACGATTTTGTGCGTACATGTCAAGTTTATCCGCCAGTTAAAATTATCATTATAAGCTAATCATTTCTACTTATTGAATAAAGGCCTATTAATGAAGAAGAATGCATGGCAAGATGCAGTTTTGGATAGATTGGATTACTTGGACGTTTTTGTCGAATCTATTTCTGTTTCAAATTTTGTCACAATATAGAATATTAAACTTGCTTAATGTGGACATTAATTGGATTCTAGTCATTATGATTTATAAATCAAAAGTTACGGACGATATCGTGCAGAAATGTCAAGTTGATCGGCCAGTTAAAATGATCATTCTCAACTGATCATTGATGCTCATTGAGTAAAGGCTTATAAATGAAGCACAATGCATGGCATGAAGCAGTTCTGGATAGATTGGATTACTTGGATGCTTTATCGAATCTATTTCTATCTCAAATTTTGTCACAATATAGAAAATTGAGCAAGCGTAACGTAGGCTTTGGATTTGTGTCATTCTTAGCTATAAATCAAAAGTTATGCACGATTTAGCGCAGACATGTCAAGTTGATCGGCCAGTTAAAATGATCATTCTAAACTGATCATTGGTGCTCATTGAGTAAAGGTTTATAAATGAAGCACAATGCATGGCATGAAGAAGTTCTGGATGGAGTGGATTACTTGGATGCTTTGTTGAATCTATTTCTGTCTCAAACTTTGCCATAATATAGAAAATTAAGCTAGGTTAACGTCGGCTTGGATGTGTGTCATTCTGAGGTCTAAATCAAAAGTTATGGACGATCTAGTGTAGACATGTCAAGTTTATCAAGCAGTCAAAATGATCATTTTAAACTGATCAATGATGCTCATTGAGTAAAGTCTTATAGATGAAGCACAATGCATGGCATGAAGCAGTTCTGGATTGGATTACTTGGATGCTTTGTCGAATCTATTTCGGTATCAAATTTTGTCACAATATAGAAAATTGAGCTAGCTTAACATGGGCTTTGGATTTGTGTCATTCTGAGTTCTAAATTAAAATTTACGGACGATTTAGTGCGTACATGTCACGTTGATCGGCATGTTAAAATGATAATTTCTGCTTATTGAGTAACGGCTTATTAATGAAGAAGAATGCATGGCAAGACGCAGTTTGGGATAGATTGCATTACTTGGACGCGTTGTCGATTCTATTTCTGTTTCAAATTTTGTCACAATATAGAATATTGAGCTAGCTTAACGTGGGCATTGGATTCATGTCATTATGAGCTATAAATCAAAAGTTAGACGATATAGTGTAAACATGTCAAGTTGATCGGGCATTTAAAATGATCATTCTCAATTGGTCATTGAGTAAAGGCTTATAAATGAAGCACAATGCATGGCATGAAGCAGTTCTGGATAGATTGGATTATGCTTTGTCGAATCTATTTCTGTTTCAAATTTTGTCACAATATAGAAAACTGAGCTAGTGCAGACATGTCAAGTTATGGACAATTTAGTGCAGACATGTCAAGTTGATCGGCTAGTTAAAATGATCATTCTTAACTGATCATTGGTGCTCATTGAGTAGAGGCTTATAAATGAAGCACAATGCATGGCATGAAGCACTTCTGGATAGATTTGATTACTTGGATGCTTTTTCGAATCTATTTGTCTCTCAAATTTTGTCACAATATAGAAAATTGAGCTAGCTTAACGTGAGCTTTGGATTTGTGTCAATCTGAATTCTAAATCCAAAGTTACGGACAATTTAATGCATTCATGTCAAGTTGAACGGTCAGTTAAAATTATCATTCTAAACAGATTATTGATGCTTATTGAGTAAAGGCTTATTAATGAAGCACAATACATGGGGCTAGACGCAGTTTTGGATAGATTGGATTACTTGGATGCTTTGTCGAACGTATTTCGGTCTCAAATTTTGTCATAATATAGAAAATTGAGCTAGGGTAACGTGGGCTTTGGATTTGTGTGTACATGTCAAGTTTATCGGCTAGTTCAAATGATCATTTTTAACTTATCATTGCTGCTCATTGTGTAGAGGCTTATAAATGAAGCACAATCAATGGCATGACAAAGTTTTGGATAGATTGGATAACTTGACGCATTTTTGTATCTATTTCTGTCTCAAATTATGTCACAATATAGAAAATTGAGCTAGATTAACATGGGGCTTGGATTTCTGTTCTTCTAAGCTCTAAATCAAAAGTTATGGACGAATTAGTGCGTAAATGTCAATTTGATCGGCCAGTTAAAATGATCATTCTAAACTAATCATTGATGCTTATTGAGTAAAGGCTTATTAATGAAGAAGAATGCATGGCAAGACACAGTTTTGGAAAGATTGGATTGCTTGGACGATTTGTCGAATCTATTTCTATCTCAAATTTTGTCACAATATAGAATATTGAGCTAGTTTAACGTGGGCATTAGATTTGTGTCATTATGAGCCATAAATCAAAAGTTACGGACGATATAATGCTGATATGTCAAGTTGATCGGCTATTTAAAATGATCATTCTCAACTGATCATTGATGCTCATTGAGTAAAGACTTATAAATGAAGCATACTGCATGGCATGAAGCAGTTCTGGGTAGATTGGATTATTAGGATGCTTTGCCGTATCTATGTATGTCTCAAATTTTGTCACAATATAGAAAATTGAGCTAGCACAATGAAAGGCATGACACAATTTTGGATAGATTGTATTACCAGGATGCTTTGTCGAATCTATTTCTGTCTCAAACATTGTCACAATAAAGAAAATTGAGCTAGCTTAACGTGGGTTTTGGATTTGGGTCATTCTGAGTTCTAAATCCAAAGTTACAGACTATTTAGTGCGTACATATCAAGTTGATCGGCCAGTTAAAATGATCATTTTAAACTGATCATTGATGCGCATTGAGTGAAGGCTTATTAATAAAGCACAATGCATGGCAAGACGCCGTTTTGAATAGATTGGATTACTTGGACGCTTTGTCGAATCTACTTCTATCTCAAATTTTGTTACAATATACAAAATTGAGCTACCTTAACGTGTGTATTAGATTCGTGTCATTATGGGCTATAAATCAAAAGTTACGGACGATATAGTGCAGATATTAATCATCTAGTTAAAATGATCATTTATGCTCATCTAGTAACGGCTTATAAATGAAGCACAATGCAAGGCATGAGGCAATTCTGGATAGATTGGATTACTTGGACACCTTGTCGAATCTACTTATGTCTCAAATTTTGTCACAATATAGAAAATTGAACTAGCGTAACGTGGGCTTTGGATTCCTGTCATTCTGAACTATAAATAAAAAATTATGGATGATATAGTGCAGAATTGTCAAGTTGATCGGCCAGTTAAAATGATCATTATCAACTGATCATTGATGCTCATTGAGTAAATGCTTATAAATGAAGCACAATGCATGGCATGAAGCAGTTCTGGGTAGATTAGATAACTTGGATGCTTTGTCGAATCTATTTCAATCTCAAATTTTGTCAATATAGAAAATTGAGCTTGGTTAACATGGGCATTCGATTCGTGTCATTCGGAGCTATAAATAAAAAGTTATGGATGATTTAGTGCGGATATGTCAAGTTGATCGGCCTTTTAAAATGATCGTTCTAAACTGATCATTAATGCTCATTGAGTAACGTTTTATAAATAAAGCACAATGCACGGCATGATGCAGTTTTGGATAGATTGAATTACTTGGATTCTTTGTCGAATCTATTTCTGTCTCATATTTTGTCACAATATAGAGAATTGAGCTAGCTTGAAGTGCATATTGGATTTGTGTCATTCTAAGCTATAAATGAAAAGTTACGAAATTTATAATGCAGACATGTCAAGTCGATCGACCAGTTAAAATGATCATTGATGCTCATTGAGTAACGACTTATAAATGAAGCACAATGCAAGGTATGAAATAGTTTTGGATAGATTGGATTATTTGGACGGTTTTTCAGATCTATTTATGTCTCAGTTTATTCACAATATAGGAAATTGAGCTATCTTAATGTGGACATTGGATTCGTCTAATTCTGAGCCATAAATCAAAAGTTATGGACGATATAGTGCATACATGTCAAGTTGATCGGCTTGTTAAAATGATCATTTTAAACTGATCATGGATGCTTTGAGTAAAGGCTTATAAATGAAGCACAATGCATGGCAAGACGCAGTTTTGGATATATTTGATTACTTGGTCACCTTGTCGAATCTATTTTGTACAATATAGAAAATTGAGCTAGCTTAACGTGGGCATTGGATTCGTGTCATTATGAGCTATAAATCAGGAGTGATGGACGATATAGTGCAGATATGTCAAGTTGATCGGTGAGTTAAAAAGAACATTCTAAACTGATCATTGATACTCATTTAGTAAAGGCTTATAAATGAAGCAAAATACATGGCATGAAGCAGTTCTGGATAGAATGGATTACTTGACGGTTTTTCGTATCTATTTTTGTCTCAAATTTTATCACAATATAGAAAATTGTGCTAGCTTAACGTGGCTTTGGATTTGTGTCATTCTAAGCTCTAAATCAAAAGTTACGGACGATATTGTGCGGACATGTCAAGTTGATCGGCTAGTTAAAATGATCATTCTAAACTGATCATTGATGCTCATTGAGTAAAGGCTTATAAATGAAGCACAATGCATGGCATGAAGAAATTCTGGATAGATTGGATTACTTGGATGCTTTGTCGAATCTATTTCTCTCTCAAACTTTGTCATAATATAGAAAATTGAGCTAGCTTAACGTGGCCTTTCGATTTGTGTCATTTTGAGCTCTAAGTCAAAAGTTATGGACGATTTAGTGTAGACATGTTAAGTTTACTGGCCAGTTAAAATGATCATTATAAACTGATCATTGATGCTCATTGAGTAAAAACTTATAAACGAAACACAATCCATGGCATGACGCAGATTCGGTTAGATTGGATTACTTGGACGCTGTTTCGAATATATTTTTGTCTCAAATTTTGTCCAAACATAGAAAATTGAGCTAGCTTAACGTGGGCTTTAGATTTGGATCATTCTGAGCTCTAAATCAAAAGTTATGGACAATATAGTAGAGACATGTCATTTTGATCGGCCTGTTAAAATGATGATTCTCAACAGATCATTGATGCTCCATTTAGTAAAGGCTTATAAATATAGCACAATGCATGGAATGAAATAGTTCTGGATCGGTTGGATAACTTGGATGCTTTGTCGAATCTATTTTTGTCTCAAATTTTGTCACGATATAGAAAAGTCAGCTAGTTTAACGTGGGCTTTGGATTTGTATCATTCTGAGCTCTAAATGAAAAGTTACAGACAATATGGTACAGCCATTTCAAGTTGATCGGCAAGTTAAAATGATCATTCTAAACTTATCACTGATGCTCATTTAGTAACGGCTTATAAATTATTCACAATGCAAGGCATGACTCAGTTTTGGATAGATTGGATTACTTGGTTACTTTTTCGAATCTATTTTTGTCTCAAATTTTGTCACGATATAGAAAGTTGACCTAGCTTAACGTGGTCTTTGGATTCGTGTCATTCTAATCTCTAAATCAAAATTTACAAATGATATAGTGTAGACATGTCAAGTTGATCGGACAGTTAAAATGATCATTCTAAACTGATCATCGGTGCTCATTGAGTAAAGGCTTATAAATGAATCACAATGCATGACATGACGCAATTTTTGATAGATTGGATTACTTGGATGCTTTGTCAAATCTATTTCTATCTCAAATTTTGTCAAAATATAGAAAATTGAGCTAGCTTAACATGGGCTTTGGATTTGTGCTCATTCTCAACTGATCATTGGTGCTCATATAGTAGAGGCTTATAAATGAAGAACAATGCATGGCATGATGAAGTTTTGGATCTATTGGATTACTTGGATGCTCTGTGATATCTATTTCTGTCTCAAATTTTGTCATAATATAAAAACCTGAGCTAGCTTAACGTGGGTTTTGGATTTGTGTCATTCTAAACACTAAATAAAAAGTTACGGCCGATTTAGTGCGGACATGTCAAGTTGATCGGCCAGTTAAAATGATCATTCTTAACTGATCGTTGGTTCTCATTGAGTAGATGCCAAAAATAAAGCACTACGCTTTACATGACAAAGTTTTGGATAAATTGGGTAACTTGGATGCTTTATCGTATCTATTTTTGTCTCAAATTTTGTCACAATATAGAAAATTGAGCTAGCTTAACGCATGCCTTGGATTTATGTCATTCTAACCTCTAAATAAAAAGTTATGAACAATTTAGTGCGGACATATCAAGTTGATCAGCTAGTTAAATTGATCATTCTTAACTGATCATTGGGGCTCATTGAGTAGAGGCCTATAAATAATGCACAATGCATGGCATGACAAAGTTTTGGATATATTGGATAACTTGGATGCTTTATCGAATCTATTTGTGTCTCCAATTTCGTCACAATATAGAAAATTGAGCTAGCTTAACGTGGGTTTTGCATTTGTGCCACTCTGAGCTCTAAATCAAAAGTTACGGACGATTTAGTGCAGACATGTCTAGTTAGTCGGCAAGTTAAAATGATCATTCTTTACTAATCATTGGTGCTCATTGAGTTGAGGCCTATAAATGATGCACAATGCATGGCATGACAAAGTTTTGGATAGATTGGATAACTTGTATACTTTGTCGTCTCTATTTCTATATCAATTTTTGTCACAATATAGAAAATTGAGCTAGCTTAACGTGGGCTTTGGATTTGTGTCATTCAGAGCTCTAAATCAAAAGTTATGGACGATTTAGTGCGGACATGTCAAGTTGATAGGCCAGTTAAAATGATCATTTTAAAATGATAATTGATGCACATTGAGTAAAGGCTTATAAATGAAGCACAATGCAAGGCATGACATAGTTTTGGATAGATTGGATTACTTGAACGATTTGTCGAATCTATTTGTGCTCAAATTTTGCCACAATATAAAAAATTGAGCTAGATTAACGTGGGCATTAGATTAGTGTAATTCTGAGCAATAAATCAAAAGTGATGGTCGATATAGTGTAGACATGTTAGTTGATCGGGCAGTTAATATGATCATTCTAAACTGATCATTGATGGTCATTGAGGAAAAGCTTATAAATGAAGCCCAATGCATGGCGTGAAGAAGTTTGGGATAGAATGGATTATTTGGTTGCTTTTTGTCTCACAATATAGAAAATTAAGCTAGTTTAACGTGGGCTTTGGATTTGTGTGATTCTGAGCTCTAAATCAAAAGTTACGAACGATTAAGTGTGGACATGTGAAGTTGATCGGCATGTTAAAATTATCATTATTAACTGATCATTGGTGCTCATTGAGTAGAGGCTTATATATGAAGCACAATGCATGGCATGACGAAGTTTTTGATATATTGGATAACTTGGACGATCTGTCTAGCTATTTCGGTCTCAAATTTTGTCACAATGTAGAAAATTGAGCTATCTTAACGTGGCCTTTGGATTTGTGTTATTTTGAGCTCTAAATCAAAAGCTACGAACGATTTAGTGCGGACATATCAAGTTGATCGGCCAGTTAAAATTATCATTCTTTACTAATCATTGGTGTTCATTAGGTTGAGGCCTATAAATGATGCAAAATGCATTGCATGACGAATTGTTGGATAGATTCGATAACGTTTACACTTTGTCGTCTCTATTTCTATCTCAAATTTTGTCACAATATAGAAAACTGAGCTAGCATAATGTGGGCTTTGGATTTGCGTCATTCAGTGCTCTAAATCAAAAGTTATGGAGGATTTAGTGCAGACATGTCAAGTTGATAGGCCAGTTAAAATGATCATTCTAAAATGATAATTGACGCTCACTGAGTAAAGGCTTATAAATGTAGCACAATGCAAGGCATGACATAGTTTTGGATAGATTGGATTACTTGAACGATTTGTCGAATCTATTTGTGCTCAAATTTTGCCACAATATAGAAAATTGATCTAGATTAACGTGGGCACTAGATTAGTGTAATTCTGAGCTATAAATCAAAAGTTATGGTCGATATAGTGTAGACATGTCAAGTTGATCGGGCAGTTAAAATGATCATTCTAAACTGATCATTGATGGTCATTGAGGAAAAGCTTATAAATGAAGCCCAATGCATGGCGTGAAGAAGTTTTGGATAGAATGGATTATTTGGTTGCTTTTTGTGTCACAATACAAAAAATTAAGCTAGTTTAACGTGGGCTTTGGATTTGTGTCATTCTGAGCTCTAAATCAAAAGTTATAGACGATTTAGTGTGGAGATGTGAAGTTGATCGGCATGTTAAAATTATCATTATTCACTGATCATTGGTGCTCATTGAGTAGAGGCTTATATATGAAGCACAATGCATGGCATGACGAAGTTTTGGATATATTGGATAACTTGGACGATCTGTCTAGCTATTTGGGGCTCAAATTTTGTCACAATATAGAAAATTGAGCTAGCTTAACGTGGCCTTTGGATTTGTGTTATTTTGAGCTCTAAATAAAAAGTTACGGATGATTTAGTGCGGACATATCAAGTTGATCGGCCAGTTAAAATTATCATTCTTAACTGATCATTGCTGCTCATTGAGTAGAGGTTAATAAATGAAGCACAATGCATGGCATGACGAAGTTTTGGATCTATTGGATAACTTGGATGCTCTGTGATATCTATTTCTATCTCAAATTTTGTCATAATATAGAAAACTGAGCTAGCTTAACGTGGGCTTCGGATTTGTGTCATTCTAAGCACTAAATAAAATGTTAAGCACGATTTAGTGCGGACATGTCAGTTTGATCGGCCAATTAAAATGATCATTGTTAACTGATCATTGGTGCTCATTGAGTAGAGGCTAATAAATGAAGCACAATGCATGGCATGGCAAAGTTTTGGATAGATTGGATAACTTGGACGCTTTGTCGTATCTATTTCGGTCTCAAAATTTGTCACAATATAGAAAATTGAGCTAGATTAACGCATACCTTGGATTTATGTCATTCTGAGCTCTTAATCAAAAGTTATAGACGATTTAGTGCAAACATGTCAAGTTGATAAGCTAGTTAAAATGATTATTCTTAACTGATCATTGGTGCTCATTGAGTAGAGGCCTATAAATAATGCACAAAGCATTGCATGACAACGTTTTGGATAGATTGGAAAACTTGGACGCTTTATCGAATCTATTTGTGTCTCCAATTTTGTCACAATATAGAAAATTGAGCTAGCTTAACGTGGGCTTTGGATTTGTGTCATTCTGAGCTCTAAATAAAAAGTTACGTACGATTTAGTGTAGACATGTTAAGTTGATCGGCAAGTTAAAATGAGCATTCTTTACTAATCATTAGTGCTCATTGAGTAGAGGCCTATAAATGATGCACAATGCATGGCATGACGAATTTATGGATAGATTGGATAACATGTACGCTTTGTCGTCTCGATTTCTATCTCAAATTTTATCACAATATAGAAAACTGGGCTACCACACCGTGGGTTTTGGATTTGCGTCATTCAGTGCTCTTAATCAATAGTTATGGACGATTTCGTGCAGACATGTCAAGTTGATAGGCCAGTTAAAATGATCATTCAAAAATGATAATTGATGCTCATTGAGTAGAGGCTTATATATGAAGCACAATGCATGGCATGACAAAGTTTTGGATATATTGGATAACTTGGACACTTTAAGGTTGATATTTCGATCTCAAATTTTGTCACAATATAGAAAATTGTGCTAGCTTAGTGTGGGCTTTGGATTTGTGTCATTTTGAGCTCTAAATCAAAAGTTACGGAAGATTTAGTGTGTACATGTCAAGTTGATCGGTATGTTAAAATTATCATTCTTAACTGATCATTGGTGCTCATTGAGTAGAGGCTTATATATGAAGCACAATGCATGGCATGACAAAGTTTCGGATATATTGGATAAGTTGGACGCATTGTCATAGATATTTCAATCTCAAATTTTGTCACAATATCAAAATTGTGCTAGCTTTGTGTGGGCTTTGGATTTGTGTCATTTTGAGCTCTAAATCAAAGGTTACAGACGGTTTAGTGTGGACATATCAAGTTGATCGGCCAATTAAAATTATCATTTTTAACTGATCATTGGTGCTCATTGAGTAGAAGCTTATAAATGAAACACAATACATGGCATGACGAAGTTTTGGATAGATTGGATAACTTGGACTCTTTATCGAATTTATTTGTGTCTCCAATTTTGTCACAATATAGAAAATTGAGCTAGCTTAACGTGGGCTTTGGATTTGTGTCATTCTGAGCTCTAAATAAAAAGTTACGTACGATTTAGTGTAGACATGTTAAGTTGATTGGCAAGTTAAAATGATCATTCTTTACTAATCATTGGTGCTCATTGAGTAGAGGCTAATAAATGAAGCACAATGCATGGCATGACAAAGTTTTGGATAAATTGGATAACTTGAATGTTTTGTCGTATCTATTTCTGTCTCAAATTTTGTTACAATATAAAAAATTGAGCTACCTTAACGCCTGCCTTCGATTTATGTCATTCTGAGCTCTAAATCAAAATTTATGGACGATTTAGTGCGGACATGTCAAGTTGATCAGCCAGTTAAAATGATCATTCTTAACTGATCATTAGTGCTCATTGAGTAGCGGCCCATAAATAATGCATAATGCATGGCATGACGAAGTTTTGGATAGATTGGATAACTTGGACGGTTTATCGAATCTATTTGTGTCTCCAATTTTGTCACAGAATAGAAAGTTGTGCTAGCTTAAGGTTGGCTTTGGATTTGTGTCATTCTAAGCACTAAATAAAACGTTAAGGACGATTTAGTGCAGACATGTCAAGTTGATCGGCCTGTTAAAATCATCATTTTTAACTGATCATTGGTGCTCATTGAGTAGAGGCTAATAAATAAATCACAATGCATGACATGACAAAGTTTTGGATAGATTGGATAACTCTAACGCTTTGTCGTATCTATTTGTGAATGAAATTTTGTCACAATATAAAAAATTGAGCTAGCTTAACGTGTGCCTTCGATTTATGTCATTCTAAGTTCTAAATCAAAATTTAAGGATGATTTAGTGCGGACATGTCAAGTTGATCAGCCAGTTAAAATGATCATTCTTAACTGATCATTGGTGCTCATTGAGTAGAGGCCCATTAGTAATGCACAATACATGCCATGACGAAGTTTTGGATAGATTGGATAACTTGGAAGCTTTATCGAATCTATTTGTGTCTCCAATTTTATCACAATATAGAAAATTGAGCTAGCTTAACGTGGGCTTTGGATTTGTGTCATTCTGAGCTCTAAATAAAAAGTTACGTACGATTTAGTGTAAACATGTTAAGTTGATCGGCAAGTTAAAATGATCATTCTATACTAATCATTGGTGCTCATTGCGTAGAGGCCTATAAATGATGCACAATACATGGCATGACGAATTTTTGGATAGATTGGATAACATGTACGCTTTGTCGTCTCTATTTCTATCTCAAATTTTGTCACAATATAGAAAACTTGGCTAGCACAATGTGGGCTTTGGATTTGCGTCATTCAGTGCTCTAAATCAATAGTTATGAACGATTTCGTGCGGACATGTCAAGTTGATAGCCAGTTAAAATGATCATTCTAAAATGATAATTGATGCTCATTGAGTAGAGGCTTATATATGAAGCACAATGCATGGCATGACAAAGTTTTGGATATATTGGATAACTTGGATGCTCTGTCGTAGATATTTCAATCTCAAAACTTGTCACAATATAGAAATTGTGCTAGCTTAGCGTGGGCTTTGGATTTGTGTCATTTTGAGCTCTAAATCAAAAGTTACGGAAGATTTAGTGCGTACATGTCAAGTTGATCGGCGTGTTAAAATTATCATTCTTAACTGATCACTGGTGCTCATTGAGCAGAGGCTTATATATAAAGCACCATGCATGGCATGACAAACTTTTGGATATATTGGATAACTTGGATGCTTTGTCGTAGATATTTCAATCTCAAATTTTGTCACAGTATAGAAAATTGTGCTAGCTTTGCGTGGGCTTTGGATTTGTGTCATTTTGAGGTCTAAATCAAATGTTACAGATGGTTTAGTGCGGACATATCAAGTTGATCGGCCAGTTAAAATTCTCATTTTTAACTGATCATTGGTGCTCATTGAGTAGAAGCTTTTAAATGAAACACAATGCATGGCATGACGAAGTTTTGGATGTATTGGATAACTTGGATGCTCTGTGGTATCTATTTCTGTCTCAAATATTGTCATAATACAGAAAATTGAGCTAGCTTAACATGGGCTTTGGATTTGTGTCATTCTAAGCTTTAAATAAAATGTTACGAACGATTCAATGCAGACATGTCAAGTTGATCGGCCAGTTAAAATGATCATTCTTAACTGATCATTGCTGCTCATTGAGTAGAGGCAAATAAATGAAGCACAATGCATGGCATGACAAAGTTTTGGATAAATTGGATAACTTGAACGCTTTGTCGTATCTATTTCTGTCTCAAATTTTGTCACAATATAAAAAATTGAGCTAGCTCAACGTGTGCCTTCGATTTATGTCATTCTGAGCTCTAAATCAAAATTTATGGACGATTCAGTGCGGATATGTCAAGTTGATCAGCGAGTTAAAATGATCATTCTTAACTGATCATTAGTGCTCATTAAGTAGCGGCCCATAAATAATGCATAATGCATTGCATGACGAAGTTTTGGATAGATTGGATAACTTGGACGGTTTATCGAATCTATTTGTGTCTCCAATTTTGTCACAATATAGAAAATTGAGCTAGCCTAACGTGGGCTTTGGATATATGTAATTTTGAGCTCTAAATAAAAAGTTACGTACAATTAAGTGCAGACATTATAAGGTGATCGGCAAGTTAAAATGATCATTCTTTAATAATCATTGGTGTTCATTGAGTAGAGGCTTATAAATGATGCACAATCCATGGCATGACGAATTTTTGGATAGATTGGATAACTTGTACGCTTTGTCGTCTCTATTTCTATCTCAAATTTTGTCACAATATAGAAAACTGAGCTAGATTAATGTGGGCTTTGGATTTGTGTTATTCAGAGCTCTAAATCAAAAGTTATGGACGATTTAGTGCGGACATGTCAAGTTGATAGGCCAGTTAAAATGATCATCCTGAAATGATAATTGATGCTCATTGAGTAAAGGCTTATAAATGAAGCACAATGCAAGGCATGACATAGTTTTGGATAGATTGGATTGCTTGAACGCTTTGTCAAATCCATTTGTGCTCAAATTATGCCACAATGTAGAAAACTCAGCTAGATTAACGTGGGCATTGGATTAGTGTAATTCTGAGTTATAAATCAAAAGTTATGGTCGATATAGTGTAGACATGTCAAGTTGAACGGGTAGTTAAAATGATCATTCTAAACTGATCATTGATGGTCATTGAGGAAAAGCTTATAAATGAAGCCCAATGCATGGCGTGAAGAAGTTTTGGATAGAATGGATTATTTGGTTGCTTTTTGTTTCACAATATAGAAAATTGAGCTAGTTTAACGTGGGCTTTGGATTTGTGTCATTCTGAGCTCTAAATCAAAAGTTACGGACGATTTAGTGCGGACATGTCAAGTTGATCGGCCTGTTAAAATTTTCATTAGTAACTGATCATTTGTGCTCATTGAGTACAGGCTTATATATGAAGCACAATGCATGGCATGACGAATTTTTGGATATATTGGATAACTTGGACGCTTTGTCGTATCTATTTCTGTCTCAAATTTTGTCATAATATTAAAAATTGAGCTAGCTTAACGCGTGCCTTGGATTTATGTCATTCTTAGCTCTAAATCAAAATTTGTGGACGATTTAGTGCGGACATGTCAAGTTGATCAGCCAGTTAAAATGATCATTCTTAACTGATCATTGGTGCTCATTGAGTAGAGGCCTATAAATGATGCACAATCCATGGCATGACGAATTTTTGGATAGATTGGATTACTTGTACGCTTTGTCGTCTCTATTTCTATATCAAATTTTGTCACAGAATAGAAAGTTGAGCTAGCTTAAGGTTGGCTTTGGATTTGTGTCATTCAGAGCTCTAAATCAAATGCTATAAACGATTTAGTGCGGACATGTCAAGTTGCTAGGCCATTTAAAATAATCATTCTAAAATGATAATTGATGCTCATTGAGTAAAGGTTTATAAATGAAGCACAATGCAAAGCATGACATAGTTTTGGATAGATTGGATTACTTGAACGCTTTGTCAAATCCATTTGTGCTCAAATTATGCCACAATAGAGAAAACTGAGCTAGATTAACGTGGGCATTGGATTAGTGTAATTCTGAGTTATAAATCAAAAGTTATGGTCGATATAGTGTAGACATGTCAAGTTGAACGGGTAGTTAAAATGATCATTCTAAACTGATCATTGATGGTCATTGAGGAAAAGCTTATAAATGAAGCCCAATGCATGGCGTGAAGAAGTTTTGGATAGAATGGATTATTTGGTCACAATATAGAAAATTGAGCTAGTTTAACGTGGGCTTCGGATTTGTGTCATTCCGAGCTCTAAATCAAAAGTTACGGACGATTTAGTCCAGACATGTCAAGTTGATCAGCCTGTTAAACTTATCATTCTTAACTGATCATTGGTGCTCATTGAGTAGAGGCTTAGATATGAAGCACAATGCATGGCATGACGTAATTTTAAATATATTGGACAACTTGGTCGCTCTGTGGAATCTATTTTTGTATCAAATTTTGTCACATTATAGAAAACTGAGCTAGCTTAACGTGGTCTTTGAATTTGTGCCATTCTAAGCACTAAATAAAAAGGTACTGACGATTTAGTGCGCACATATCAAGTTGATCGGCCAGTTAAAATGATCATTCTTAACTGATTATTGGTGCTCATTGGTGCTCATTGAGTAGAGGCTAATATATGAAGGACAATGCATGGCATGACAAAGTTTTGGATAGATTGGATAATTTGAACGTATCTATTTCGGTCTCAAATTTTATCACAATATAGAAAATTGAGATAGCTTAACGTGTGTCTTGGATTTATGTCATTCTGAGCTCTAAATCAAAAGTTATGGATGATTTGGTGCGCACATGTCAAATTAATCAGCAAGTTAAAATGATCATTCTTAACTGATCATTTGTGCTCATTCAGTGTAGGCCTATAAATAATGCACAAAGCATGGCATGACAAAGTTTTGGATAGATTGGGTAACTTGGACGCTTTATCGAATCTATTTGTGTCTCCAATTTTGTCACAATATAGAAATTGAGCTAGCTTAACGTGGGCTTTGGATTTGTGTCATTCTGAGCAGTAAATCAAAACTTAGGGACGGTTTAGTGCGGATATGTCAAGTTGATTGGCAAGTTAAAATGATCATTCTTTACTAATCATTGGTGCTCATTGAGTAGAGGCCTATAAATGATGCACAATGCATGGCATGACTAAGTTTTGCACAGATTGGATAACTTGGACGCTTTGTCATCTCTATTTCTATCTCAAACTTTGTCAAAATATAGAAAACTGAGCTAGCTTAATGTGGGCTTCATTCGGAGCTCTAAACCAAAAGTTATGGACAATTTAGTGTGGACATGTCAAGTTGATCGGCCAGTTAAAACGATCATTCTAAAATGATCCTCATTGAGTAAAGGCTTATAAATGAAGCACAATACAAGGCATGACGTAGTTTTGGATATATTGGATAACTTGAATGCTTTGTCAAATTTATTTCTGTCTACAATTTTGTCACAATATAGAAAATTGAATTAGCATAACGTGGCTATTGGATTCATGTCATTCTGAGCTATAAATCAAAATTGTTGGACGATATAGTGCAAACATGTCAAGTTAATCGGCCAGTTAAAATGATCATTCTAAACTGATCATTGATGCTCACTGAGTATGTGCTTATAAATGAAGCATAATGCATGGCGTGAAGAAGTTTTGGATAGATTTGATTATTTGGTTGCTTTTTCTGTCACAATATAGAAAATTGAGCTAGATTAATGTGGGCTTTGGATTTGTGTCATTCGGAGCTCTAAATCAAAAGTTAGGGACAATTTAGTGCGGACATGTCAAGTTGATCATCCTGTTAAAATTATTATTCTTAACTGATCATTGGTGCTCCTTGAGTAGAGGCTTATAAATGAAACACAGTGCATGGCATGATGAAGTTTTGGATATATTGGATAACTTGGACGCTTTATCGTATCTATTTCTGTCTCAAATTTTGTCACAATATAGATAATTGAGCTAGCTTAACGTGGGCATTGGATTCCTGCATTCTGAGCTATAAATCAAAAGTTATGGATGATATAGTGCAGACATGTCAAGTTGATCGGCCAGTTAGAATTATCATTCTGAACTGATCTTTGATGCTCATTGAGTAAATTCTTATAAATGAAGCACAATGCATGGCATGAAGAAGTTTTGGATAGATTGGATTATTTGGTTGCTTTTTGTATCAATATATAGAAAATTGAGCTAGCTTAACGGGGGCTTTTGATTTGTGTCATTCTTAGTTCTAAATAAAAAGTTACAGACAATTTAGTGCGGACATGTCAAGTTGATCGGCCAGTTAGAATTATCATTCTTAACTGATCATTGGTGCTCATTGAGTATAGGCTTATATATGAAGCACAATGCATGGCATTACGAAGTTTTGGATAGATTGGATAACTTGGACGCCCCGTCGTGTCTATTTCTATCTCAAATTTTGTCACAATATAGAAAACTGAGCTAGGTTAACGTAGACATTGGATTTGTGTCATTTTGAGCTCTAAATCAAAAGTTATGGACAATTTAGTGCGGATATGTCAAGTTGATCGGCCAGTTAAAATGATCATTTTAAACTAATCATTGATGCTCATTGAGTAAAGGCTTATAAATGAAGCGCAATGCATGGCATGAAGCAGTTCTGAATAGATTGGATATTTTGGTTGCTATGTTGTATCTATTTCAGTCTCAAATTTTGTCACAATATAGAAAATTGAGCTAGCTTAATGTGGGCATTGGATTCGTGTCATGCTGAACTATAAATCAAAAGTTATGGACGATACAGTGCAGACATGTCAAGTTGATCGGCAAGTTAAAATGATCATTTTAAACTGATCATTGAGTAAAGGCTTATGAATGAAGCACAATGCAAGGCATGACGTGGATAGATTGGATTACTTGAACGCTTTGTCGAATCTAGTTTTGTCTCAAATTTTGTCACAATATAGAAAATGGAGCTAGCTTAACGTGGGCATTGGATTCGTGTCATAGTGAACTATGAATCAAAAGTTATGGACGATATACTGCAGAAATGTCAAGTTGATCGGCAACTTAAAATGATCATTTTAAACTGATCATTGATGATCATTGAGTAAAGGCTTATAAATGAAGTAGAATGCAAGGCACGACGTGGACAGATTGGAATACTTGAACGCTTCGTCGAATCTATTTTTGTCTCAATTTTTGTCACAATATAGAAAATTGAACTACCTTAGCGTGGGCTTTGGATTTATGTCATTATAAGCGCCAAATCAAAAGTTACGGACTATTTAGTGCAGATATGTCAATTTGATCGGCAAGTTAAAATGATCATTGGTGCTCATTGAGTAGAGGCCTATAAATGATGCACAATGAATGGCGAAGCAGTTTTGCATAGATTGGATTACTTGGACGATTTTTCGTCTCTATTTCTTTCTAAAATTTTGTAACAATATAGAAAACTAAGCTAGCTTAACGTGGGCTTTGAATTTGTATCATTCGGAGTCCTAAATCAAAATTAATGGACGATTTTGTGTGGACATGTAAAGTTGCTCGGCCATTTAAAATGATCATTCTTAACTGATCATTGGTCCTCATTGAGTTATGGCCTATAAATAATGCACAATGCATGGCATGACGAAGTTTTGGATAGATTGGATAACTTAGACACTTTGTCGTCTCTATTTCTTTCTCAAATTTTGTCAGAATATAGAAAACTAAGCTAGATTAACATGGGCATTGGATTCGTGTCATTCTGAGCAATAAATCAAAAGTTATGGACAATATAGTGTAGACATGTCAAGTTGCTCGGCCAGTTAAAATGATGATTCTAAACTTATAATTGATGCTTATTGAGTAAAGGCTTATAAATGAAGCACAATGCATGGCACGAAGCAGTTCTGGATAGATTTGATAACCTAAATGCTTTGTCATATCTATTTCCGTCTCAAATTTTGTCACAATATAGAAAATTGAGCTAGCTTAAATTGGGGCTTGGATTTGTGTCATTCTAAGACCTAAATCAAAAGTTACGGACGATTTAGTGGGGAAATGTCAAATTGATCGGCAAGTTAAAAAGATCATTCTTTACTAATCATTGGTGCTCATTGAGAAGAGGCGTATAAATGATGCACAATGCATGGCATGACGAAGTTTTGGATAAATTGGATAACTTGGACACTTTTTCATCTCTATTTCTGCCTCAAGTTTTGTCACAATATAGAAAATTGAGCTAGCTTAACATGGGCTTTGGATTTGTTTCATTCAGAGCTCTAAATCAAAGGTTATGGACAATTTAGTGCGGACATGTCAAGTTGATCGGCAAGTTAAAATCATCATTATAAAATGATAATTGATGCTCATTGAGTAAAGGCTTATAAATGAAGCAATGCAAGGCATGACATAGTTTTTGATAGATTGGATTACTTGAATACTTTGTCGAATCTATTTCTGTTTCAAATTTTATCACAATATAGAAAATTGAGCTAGATTAACGTGGGCTTTGGATTTGTGTTATTCGGAGCTCTAAATCAAAAGTTATGGACAATTTAGTGCGGACAAGTCAAGTTGATCGGCCAGTTAAAATGATCATTCTAAAATGATAATTGATGCACATTGAGTAAAAGCTTATAAATGAAGCACAATGCAAGGCAAGACGTAGTTTTGGATAGATTGGATTACTTGAGCACTTTGTCGGATCTATTTTGGTCTCAAATTTTGTCACAATATAGAAAAGCAAGCAAGCTTAACGTGAGCATTGGATTCGTGTCATTCTGAGCTATAAATCAAAACTTATGGACGATATAGTGCAGACATGTTAGGTTGAATAGCCTGTTAAAATGATCATTCTAAACTGATCATTGATACTCATTGAGTAAAGCCTTATAAATGAGTCACAATGCATGGCCAGAAGATGTTTTGGATAGATTGGATTATTTGGTTGCTTTTTGTGTCACATTATAGATAATTGAGCTACCTTAACATGGGATTTCGTTTTGCGTCATTCTGAGGTCTAAATAAAAGGTTATAGACGATTTAGTGCGGACATGTCAAGTTGATCGACCAGTTAAAATTATCATTCTTAACTGATCATTGGTGCTCATTGAGTAGAGGCTAATATATGAAGCACAATGCATGGCATGACGAAGTTTTGGATATATTGGATAACTTGGACGCTCTATCGTATCTATTTCGGTCTCAAATTTTGTCACAATATAGAAAATTGAGCTAAGTTAACGTGGGCTTTGGATTTCTGTCATTCTAAGCTCTAAATCAAAAGCTACGTACGATTTAGTGGGGACATGTCATGTTGATTGGCCAGTTAAAATTATCATTCTTGATTGATCATTGGTGCTCATTAAGAAGAGGCTTATAAATGAAGCACAATGCATGGGATGACGAAATTTTGGATATATTGAATAACTTGGACTCTCAGTTGTATCTATTTTTGTCTCAAATTTTGGCACAATTTAGAAAACCGATCTAGCTTAACGTGGCCTTTGGATTTGTGTCATTCTAAGCTTTAAATAAAAAGTTACGAACGATTTAGTGCGGATATTTCAATTTGATCGGCCAGTTAAAATAATCATTCTTAACTGATCATTGGTGCTCATTGAGTAGAGGGTAATAAATGAAGCACAATGCATGCCATGACAAAGTTTTGGATAGATTGGATAACTTGGACGCTTTGTCGTATCTATTTCTATCTCAAATTTTGTCACAATATAGAAAAAATTGAGCTAGGTTAACATGGACATTGGATTTGTGTCATTTTGAGCTCTAAATCAAAAGTTATGGACGATTTAGTGGGGACATGTCAAGTTGATTGGCCAGTTCAAATTATCATTATCAACTGATCATTGGTGCTCATTGACTAGAGGCTTATAAATGTAGCACAATGCATGGCATGACGAAGTTTTGAATATATTGGATAACTTGGACGCCCTATTTTATCTATTTCTATCTCAAATTTTGTCACAATATAGAAAACTGAGCAAGGTTATTGTGGGCTTTGGATTTGTGTCATTCTAAGCTCTGAATAAAAAGTTACGAACAATTTAGTGCGGACATGTCAAGTTGATCGGCTAGTTAAAATAATCATTCTTAACTGATCATTGGTGCTCATTGAGTAGAGGCTAATAAATGAAGTACAATGCATACCATGACAAAGTTTTGGATAGATTGTATAATTTGGAAACTTTGTCGTATCTATTTCTGTCTCAAATTTTGTCACAATATAGAATATTGAGCTAGGTTAACGTGGATCATGGATTTGTGTCATTCTGAGCTTTAAATCAATAGTTATCGACAATTTAGTGCGGAAATGTCAAGTTGATCGGCGAGTTAAAATGATCATTGCTGCTCATTGAGTAGCGGCCTATAAATGATGCACAATGCATGCCATGACGAAGTTTTGGATAGATTGTATAACTTGGACAAGTTGTCAGCTATATTTTTGTGTCAAATTTTGTCACGGTATAGAAAAGTGAGCTAGCTTAACGTGGGCATTGGATTCGTATCATTCTGAGCTATAAATCAAAAGTTATAGACGATATAGTGCAGACATGTCAAGTTTATCGGCCAATTAAAATGATCAGTTTAAAATGATAATTGATGCTTATTGATAAAAGGCTTATAAATGAAGCATAATGCAAAGCTTGACGTAATTTTGGATAGATTGGACTGCTTCATCGCTATGTCGAATCTATTTCAGTCTCAAATTTTGTCACAATACAGAAAATTGAGCTAGCTTAATGTGGGCATGGGATTCGTGTCATGCTGATTTATAAATCAAAAGTTATGGACGATACAGTGCAGACATGTCAAGTTGATCGGCAAGTTAAAATGATCATTTTAAACTGATCATTGATGATCATTGAGTAAAGGCTTATAAATGAAGCACAATGCAAGGCATGACAGGGATAGATTGGATTACTTGAACGCTTTGTCGAATCTAGTTTTGTCTCAATTTTTGTCACAATATAGAAAATTGAACTACCTTAACGTGGGCTTTGGATTTGTGTCATTCTAAGCTCTAAGTCAAGAGTTACGGACGATATAGTGCTGATATGTCAAGTTGATCAGCCAGGTAAAATGATCATTCTAAACTGATCACTGATGCTCATTGACTAAAGGCTCATAAATGAATCACAATGCATGGTGTGAAGCAGTTTTGGATAAATTGGATTACTTGGTTGCTTTTTAAATCACATTATAGAAAATTTAGCTAGCTTAACGTTGGCTTTGGATTTGTATCATTCGTAACTCTGAATCAAAAGTTATGAACGATTTATTGCGGACATGTCATTTTGATCGACCAGCTAAAATGATCCTTTTTAATTGATCATTGGTGCTCGTTGAGTAGAGGCCTATAAATGATGCACAATGCTTGGCATGATGAAGTTATGGATAGATTGGATAAGTTGGACACTGTGTCACCTCTATTTAATTCACAAATTTTGTCACAACATAGAAAACTTAGCTAGCTTAACATGGGCATTGGATTCGTGCCATTCTGAGATATAAATAAAACGTTATGGACGATGTAGTGCAGAGATGTCAAGTTGATCAGCCAGTTAAAATGATCATTCTAAACTGATCATTGATGCTCATTGAGTAAAGGCTTATAAATGAAGCACAATGCATGGCATGAAGCAGTTCTGGATAGATTGCATAACATGGATGCTTTGTCGAATTTATTTCCGTCTCAAATTTTGTCACAATATAGAAAATTGAGCTGGCTTAACGTGGGCCTTGGATTTGTGTCATTCTGAGCTCTAAACCAAAAGTTATGCACAATTTAGTGTGGACATGTCAAGTTGATTGGCCATTTAAAATGATTATTCTTAACTAATCATTGGTGCTCGTTGAGTAGAGGCTTATAAATGATGCACAATGCATTGCATGACGAAGTTTGGGATAGATTGAATAACTTGAACGCTTTGTCGTCTGTATTTCTATCTTAAATTTGGTCACAATATAGAAAACTGAGCTAGCTTAACGTGGGCTTTGGATTTGTGTCATTCAGAGCTCTGAATCAAAAGTTATAGACGATTTAGTGCGGAAATGTCAAGTTGATCGGCCAGTTAAAATGATAATTCTAAAGTGATAATTGATGCTCGCTAAGTAAAGGTTATAAATGAAGCACAATGCAAGGCATGACGTAGTTTTTGATAGATTGGATTACCTGAACGATTTGTCGAATCTATTTTTGTCTCAAATTTTATCACAACATAGAAAATTGAGCTAGCTTGACGTGGGCATTGGATTCATGTCATTCTGAGCTATAAATCAAAGTTATGGACGATATAGTGCAGAAATGTCAAGTTGATCGGCCAGGTTTAATGATCATTCTAAACTGATCATTGATGCTCATTGAGTAAAGGCATATCAATGAAGCACAAAGCATGTCGTGAAGAAGTTTTGGGTAGATTGAATTACTTGGTTGCTTTTTGTGTCATAATATTGAAAATTGAGCTAGCTTAAAGTGGGCTTTGGATTTGTGTCATTTTGTGCTCTAAATTAAAAGTTACGAACGATTTATTGCAGACATGTCAAGTCGATCGGCCAGTTAAAATGATCATTCTTAACTGATCATTGTTTGTTCATTGTGTAGAGGCCAATAAATGATGCACAATGCATGGCATGACAAACTTTTGGATAGATTGGATAACTTGGACACTTTTTCGTCTCTATTTTTGTAACAATGCTTGTCACAGTATAGAATACTGAGCTAGCTTAACATGGGCTTTGGATTTGTGTCATTCGGAACTCTGAATCAAAAGTTATGGACGATTTAATGTGGACATGTCAAGTTCATCGGATTGCTAAAATGATCATTCTTTACTGATCATTGGTGCTCATAAGTAGAGGCCTATAAATGATGCACAATGCATGGCATGACGAAGTTTTGGATAGATTGGATAACTTAGACACTCTATCGTCTCTATTTCTTTCTCAAATTTTGTAACAATATAGAAAACTGAGCTAGCTTAACACGGGCATTGGATTCGTGTCATTCCCAGCTATAAATCAAAAGTTATGGACGATATAGTGTAGACATGTTAAGTTTATCAGCCAGTTAAAATGATCATTCTACACTGGTCAGTGATTCTCATTGAGTAAAGGTTTATACATGAAGCACAATGCATGGCATAAAGCAGTTCTGGATAGATTGGATAAGTTGGATGCTTTGTTGAATTTATTTCCGTCTCAAATTTTGTCACAATATAGAAAATTGAGCTAGCTTAACGTGGGTCTTGGATTTGTGTCATTCTATGCTCTAAACCAGAAGTTATGCACGATTTAGTGTGGAAATGTCAAGTTGATCAGCCGATTCAAATGATCATTCTTAACTAATCATTGGTGGTCATTGACTAGAGGCCTATAAATGATGAACAATGCATGGCATGACGAGGTTTGGGATAGATTGGATAACTTGAACGCTTTGTCGTCTCTAATTCTGTCTTAAATTTGGTCACAATATAGAAAACTGAGTTAGCTTAACGTGGGCTTTGGATTTGTGTCATTCAGAGCTCTAAATCAAAAGTTATGAACAATTTAGTGCGGAAATGTCAAGTTGATCGGCCAGTTAAAATGACAATTCTAAAATGATAATTGATGCTCCCTGAGTAAAGGTTATAAATGAGGCACAATGCAAGGCATGACATAGTTTTGGATATATTGGATTACTTGAACGCTTTGTCGAATCTATTTTTGTTTCCAATTTTGTCACAACATAGACAATTCAGCTTGCTTAACGTGGGCATTGGATTCGGGTCATTCTAAGTTATAAATCAAAGTTATGGATGATAAAGTGCAGACATGTCAAGTTGATCGGCCAGCTTTAATGATCATTCTAAACTGATCATTGATGCTCATTGAGTAAAGGCATATCAATGAATCACAAAGCATGTCGTGTAGAAGTTTTGGATAGATTGGATTACTTGGTTGCTTTCTGTGTCAAAATATAGAAAATTGAGTTAGTTTAACATGGGCTTTGGATTTGTGTCATTTGGAGCTAGAAACTAAAAGTTACAGACGATTTAATGCGGATATGTCAAGTTGATCGGCCTATTAAAATGATTATTCTTAACTAATCATTGGTGCTCATTGAGTAGAGGCTTATAAATGAATCACAATGCATTGCATGACAAAGTTTGGGATAGATTGAATAACTTGAACGCTTTGTCGTCTGTATTTCTGTCTTAAATTTGGTCACAATATAGAAAACTGAGCTAGCTTAACGTGGGCTTTGGATTTGTGTCATTCAGAGCTCTGAATCAAAAGTTATGGACGATTTAGTGCGAAAATGTCAAGTTCATCGGCCAGTTAAAATGATCGTTCTTTACTGATCATTTGAGCTCATTGAGTAGAGGCCTGTAAATGATGCACAATGCATGGCATGACGAAGTTTTGGATCGATTAGATAACTTAGACATTCTATCGTCTCTATTTCTTTCTCAAATTTTGTCACAAAATAGAAACTTAAAGCGGGCATTGGAATCGTGTCATTGTGAGCTATAAATCAAAAGTTAAGGACGATATAGTGCAGACATGTCAAGTAGCTAGTAAAAATGATAATTATACACTGGTCATTGATTCTCATTGAGTAAAGGTTTATAAATGAAGCACAATGCATGGCATAAAGCAGTTCTGGATAGATTGGATAATTGAGCTAGCTTAACATGGGTTTTTGATTTGTGTCACTCGAAGCTCTAAATCAAAAGTTCTGGACTATTTAGTGCGTACATGTCACGTTGATCGGCTAGTTAAAATGATAATTCTAAAATGATAATTGATGTTCATTGAGTAACAGCTTATAAATGAAGCAAATGCAAGACATGACACAGTTTTGGATAGCTTCGATTACTTGGACTCTTTGTCCAATCTATTTCTGTCTCAAATTTTGTCGCAATATAGAAAATTGAGGAAGCTTAACATGCGCTTTGGATTTGTGTCATTCTGAGCTCTCTATCAAAAGTTATGGACGATTTAGTGCACACTTGTCAAGTTGATCGGCCTGTTAAAATGATCATTCTAAACTGATAATTGATGCTCATTGAGTAACAGCTTCTAAATGAAACACAATGCAAGGCATGACATAGTTGTGGATAGATTGGATTACTTGGAAACTTTATGGAATCTATTTCTGTCTTAAATTTTGTCACAATATAGAAAGCTGAGCTAGCTTAACGTGGCCATTGGATTCGTGTCATTCTGAGCTATAAATCAAAAGTTATAGACGATATATAGCAGACGTGTCAAGTTGATCGGCAAGGTAAAATGATCATTCTAAATTGATCATTGATGCTCATTGAGTAAACGCTTATAAATGAGGCACAATGCATGGTGTGAAGAACATTAGGATAGATTGGATTACTTGGTTGCTTTTTAAGTCACAATATAGAAAATTGAGATAGCTTAACTCTGGCTTTGAATTTGTGTCATTCTGAACTCTAAATCAAAAGTTGTGGATGATTTAGTGCGGACATGTCAAGTTGATCGGCCAGTTAAAATGATCAATCTAAACTGATCATTGATGCTCATTGAGTAAAGGCTTATAAACGAAGGACAATGCATGGCATGAAACAGTTCTCGATAGATTGGATTACTTGGATGCTTTGTCGAATCTATTTCTGTCTCAAATTTTGTCACAATATAGAAAGTTGAGCTAGCCTAACGTGGGCTTTGGATTTTTGTCATTCTAAGCTCTACCTCAATAGTTTTGGACAATTGAGTGCGGACATGTCAGGTCGATCGGCCAGTTAAAATGATCATTCTAATCTGATCATTGGTGCTCATTGAGTAAAGGCATATAAATGATGCACAATGCATGGCATGACGAAGTTTTGGATAGAATGGATAACTTGGATGCCTTGTCGTATCTATTTCTGTCTCAAATTTTCTCACATTATAGAAAATTGATCTAGCTTAACATGGGATTTTTATTTGTATAATTTTGAGCTTTAAATCAAAAGTTATGGACGATTTAGTGCGGACATGTCAAGTTGATCGACCAGTTAAAATAATCATTATAAACTGATAATTGATGCTCATTGAGAAACGGCTTATAAATGAAGCACAATGCAAGGCATGACTTAGTTTTGGATAGATTGGATAACTTGGATTCTTTTTCGCATCTATTTCTGTCTCAAATTTTGTCACAATATAGAACATTGAGCTAACTTAACATGGGCACTGGATTTGTGTCATTCTAAGCTATAAATCCAAATTTATGGACGTTATAGTGTAGATATGTAAAGTTGATCGGCCACTTAAAATGATCATTCTAAACTGATCATTGATGGTCATTGAGTAAAGGATTATAAATGAAGCACAATGCATGGCATGAAGAAGTTTTGGATAGATTGGATTACTTGGTTGCTTTTTAAGTCACAATAAAGAAAATTGAGTTAGCTTAATGTGGGCTTTGGATATGTGTCATTCTGCGCTCTAAATCAAAAGTTACAGATGATTTATTGCGGACATTACAAGTTGATCGGCCAGTAAAATTACCATTCTTAAGTGATCATTGGTGCTCATTGAGTATATGCTTATATATGAAACACAGTGCATGGCATGAAAATGTTTTGGATAGATTGGATAACTTGGATGATTTGTCGAATCTATTCCTGTCTCAAATTTTGTCACAATATAGAAAGTTGAGCTAGGTTAACGTGGGCTTTGGATTTGTGTCATTCTGAGCTCTAAATCAAAAGTTATGCATGATTTTTAGGGCGGACATGTCAAGTTGATCGGCCAGTTTAAATGATCATTCTAAACTGAACAGTGATGCTTATTGAGTAAAGGCTTATAAATGAAGCACAATTCATGGCATGACGCAGTTCTGGATAGATTGGATGACTTGGATTATTTGTCAAACCGATTTCTTTCTCAAATTTTGTGACAAGATATAGAAAATTGACCTGGATTTACGTGAGCATTGGATTCGTGTCATTCCAAGCTATAAATCAAAAGTTATGGACGATATAGTCCAAACATGTCAAGTTGATCGGCCAGGAAAAATGATCATGCTAAATTGTCATTGATACTCATTGAGTAAAGGCTTATATATGAAGCACAATGCATACCATGACAAAGTTTTGGATAGATTGGATAATTTGGAAACTTTGTCGTATCTATTTCTGTCTCAAATTTTGTCACAATATAGAATATTGAGCTAGGTTAACGTGGATCATGGATTTGTGTCATTCTGAGCTTTAAATCAATAGTTATCGACAATTTAGTGCGGAAATGTCAAGTTGATCGGCGAGTTAAAATGATCATTGCTGCTCATTGAGTAGCGGCCTATAAATGATGCTTAATGCATGCCATGACGAAGTTTTGGATAGATTGTATAACTTGGACAAGTTGTCAGCTATATTTTTGTGTCAAATTTTGTCACGGTATAGAAAAGTGAGCTAGCTTAACGTGGGCATTGGATTCGTATCATTCTGAGCTATAAATCAAAAGTTATAGACGATATAGTGCAGACATGTCAAGTTTATCGGCCAATTAAAATGATCAGTTTAAAATGATAATTGATGCTTATTGATAAAAGGCTTATAAATGAAGCATAATGCAAAGCTTGACGTAATTTTGGATAGATTCGATTGCTTCATCGCTATGTCGAATCTATTTCAGTCTCAAATTTTGTCACAATACAGAAAATTGAGCTAGCTTAATGTGGGCATGGGATTCGTGTCATGCTGAACTATAAATCAAAAGTTATGGACGATACAGTGCAGACATGTCAAGTTGATCGGCAAGTTAAAATGATCATTTTAAACTGATCATTGATGATCATTGAGTAAAGGCTTATAAATGAAGCACAATGCAAGGCATGACGGGGATAGATTGGATTACTTGAACGCTTTGTCGAATCTAGTTTTGTCTCAATTTTTGTCACAATATAGAAAATTGAACTACCTTAACGTGGGCTTTGGATTTGTGTCATTCTAAGCTCTAAGTCAAGAGTTATGGACGATATAGTGCAGATATGTCAAGTTGATCAGCCAGGTAAAATGATCATTCTAAACTGATCACTGATGCTCATTGACTAAAGGCTCATAAATGAATCACAATGCATGGTGTGAAGCAGTTTTGGATAAATTGGATTACTTGGTTGCTTTTTAAATCACATTATAGAAAATTTAGCTAGCTTAACGTTGGCTTTGGATTTGTATCATTCGTAACTCTGAATCAAAAGTTATGAACGATTTATTGCGGACATGTCATTTTGATCGACCAGCTAAAATGATCCTTTTTAATTGATCATTGGTGCTCGTTGAGTAGAGGCCTATAAATGATGCACAATGCTTGGCATGATGAAGTTATGGATAGATTGGATAAGTTGGACACTGTGTCACCTCTATTTAATTCACAAATTTTGTCACAACATAGAAAACTTAGCTAGCTTAACATGGGCATTGGATTCGTGCCATTCTGAGATATAAATAAAACGTTATGGACGATGTAGTGCAGAGATGTCAAGTTGATCAGCCAGTTAAAATGATCATTCTAAACTGATCATTGATGCTCATTGAGTAAAGGCTTATAAATGAAGCACAATGCATGGCATGAAGCAGTTCTGGATAGATTGCATAACATGGATGCTTTGTCGAATTTATTTCCGTTTCAAATTTTGTCACAATATAGAAAATTGAGCTGGCTTAACGTGGGCCTTGGATTTGTGTCATTCTGAGCTCTAAACCAAAAGTTATGCACAATTTAGTGTGGACATGTCAAGTTGATTGGCCATTTAAAATGATTATTCTTAACTAATCATTGGTGCTCGTTGAGTAGAGGCTTATAAATGATGCACAATGCATTGCATGACGAAGTTTGGGATAGATTGAATAACTTGAACGCTTTGTCGTCTGTATTTCTATCTTAAATTTGGTCACAATATAGAAAACTGAGCTAGCTTAACGTGGGCTTTGGATTTGTGTCATTCAGAGCTCTGAATCAAAAGTTATAGACGATTTAGTGCGGAAATGTCAAGTTGATCGGCCAGTTAAAATGATAATTCTAAAGTGATAATTGATGCTCGCTAAGTAAAGGTTATAAATGAAGCACATTGCAAGGCATGACGTAGTTTTTGATAGATTGGATTACCTGAACGATTTGTCGAATCTATTTTTGTCTCAAATTTTATCACAACATAGAAAATTGAGCTAGCTTGACGTGGGCATTGGATTCATGTCATTCTGAGCTATAAATCAAAGTTATGGACGATATAGTGCAGAAATGTCAAGTTGATCGGCCAGGTTTAATGATCATTCTAAACTGATCATTGATGCTCATTGAGTAAAGGCATATCAATGAAGCACAAAGCATGTCGTGAAGAAGTTTTGGGTAGATTGAATTACGTGGTTGCTTTTTGTGTCATAATATTGAAAATTGAGCTAGCTTAAAGTGGGCTTTGGATTTGTGTCATTTTGTGCTCTAAATTAAAAGTTACGAACGATTTATTGCAGACATGTCAAGTCGATCGGCCAGTTAAAATGATCATTCTTAACTGATCATTGTTTGTTCATTGTGTAGAGGCCAATAAATGATGCACAATGCATGGCATGACAAACTTTTGGATAGATTGGATAACTTGGACACTTTTTCGTCTCTATTTTTGTAACAATGCTTGTCACAGTATAGAATACTGAGCTAGCTTAACATGGGCTTTGGATTTGTGTCATTCGGAACTCTGAATCAAAAGTTATGGACGATTTAATGTGGACATGTCAAGTTCATCGGCCTGCTAAAATGATCATTCTTTACTGATCATTGGTGCTCATGAGTAGAGGCCTATAAATGATGCACAATGCATGGCATGACGAAGTTTTGGATAGATTGGATAACTTAGACACTCTATCGTCTCTATTTCTTTCTCAAATTTTGTAACAATATAGAAAACTGAGCTAGCTTAACACGGGCATTGGATTCGTGTCATTCCCAGCTATAAATCAAAAGTTATGGACGATATAGTGTAGACATGTTAAGTTTATCAGCCAGTTAAAATGATCATTCTACACTGGTCAATGATTCTCATTGAGTAAAGGTTTATACATGAAGCACAATGCATGGCATAAAGCAGTTCTGGATAGATTGGATAAGTTGGATGCTTTGTTGAATTTATTTCCGTCTCAAATTTTGTCACAATATAGAAAATTGAGCTAGCTTAACGTGGGTCTTGGATTTGTGTCATTCTATGCTCTAAACCAAAAGTTATGCACGATTTAGTGTGGAAATGTTAAGTTGATCAGCCGATTCAAATGATCATTCTTAACTAATCATTGGTGGTCATTGACTAGAGGCCTATAAATGATGAACAATGCATGGCATGACGAGGTTTGGGATAGATTGGATAACTTGAACGCTTTGTCGTCTCTAATTCTGTCTTAAATTTGGTCACAATATAGAAAACTGAGTTAGCTTAACGTGGGCTTTGGATTTGTGTCATTCAGAGCTCTAAATCAAAAGTTATGAACAATTTAGTGCGGAAATGTCAAGTTGATCGGCCAGTTAAAATGACAATTCTAAAATGATAATTGATGCTCCCTGAGTAAAGGTTATAAATGAGGCACAATGCAAGGCATGACATAGTTTTGGATATATTGGATTACTTGAACGCTTTGTCGAATCTATTTTTGTTTCCAATTTTGTCACAACATAGACAATTCAGCTTGCTTAATGTGGGCATTGGATTCGGGTCATTCTAAGTTATAAATCAAAGTTATGGACGATATAGTGCAGACATGTCAAGTTGATCGGCCAGCTTTAATGATCATTCTAAACTGATCATTGATGCTCATTGAGTAAAGGCATATCAATGAATCACAAAGCATGTCGTGTAGAAGTTTTGGATAGATTGGATTACTTGGTTGCTTTCTGTGTCAAAATATAGAAAATTGAGTTAGTTTAACGTGGGCTTTGGATTTGTGTCATTTGGAGCTAGAAACTAAAAGTTACAGACGATTTAATGCGGATATGTCAAGTTGATCGGCCTATTAAAATGATTATTCTTAACTAATCATTGGTGCTCATTGAGTAGAGGCTTATAAATGAATCACAATGCATTGCATGACAAAGTTTGGGATAGATTGAATAACTTGAACGCTTTGTCGTCTGTATTTCTGTCTTAAATTTGGTCACAATATAGAAAACTGAGCTAGCTTAACGTGGGCTTTGGATTTGTGTCATTCAGAGCTCTGAATCAAAAGTTATGGACGATTTAGTGCGAAAATGTCAAGTTCATCGGCCAGTTAAAATGATCGTTCTTTACTGATCATTTGAGCTCATTGAGTAGAGGCCTGTAAATGATGCACAATGCATGGCATGACGAAGTTTTGGATCGATTAGATAACTTAGACATTCTATCGTCTCTATTTCTTTCTCAAATTTTGTCACAAAATAGAAACTTAATGCGGGCATTGGAATCGTGTCATTGTGAGCTATAAATCAAAAGTTAAGGACGATATAGTGCAGACATGTCAAGTAGCTAGTAAAAATGATAATTATACACTGGTCATTGATTCTCATTGAGTAAAGGTTTATAAATGAAGCACAATGCATGGCATAAAGCAGTTCTGGATAGATTGGATAATTGAGCTAGCTTAACATGGGTTTTTGATTTGTGTCACTCGAAGCTCTAAATCAAAAGTTCTGGACTATTTAGTGCGTACATGTCACGTTGATCGGCTAGTTAAAATGATAATTCTAAAATGATAATTGATGTTCATTGAGTAACAGCTTATAAATGAAGCAAATGCAAGACATGACGCAGTTTTGGATAGCTTCGATTACTTGGACGCTTTGTCCAATCTATTTCTGTCTCAAATTATGTCGCAATATAGAAAATTGAGGAAGCTTAACATGCGCTTTCAATTTGTGTCATTCTGAGCTCTCTATCAAAAGTTATTGACGATTTAGTGCAGACTTGTCAAGTTGATCGGCTTGTTAAAATGATCATTCTAAACTGATAATTGATGCTCATTGAGTAACAGCTTCTAAATGAAACACAATGCAAGGCATGACATAGTTGTGGATAGATTGGATTACTTGGAAACTTTATGGAATCTATTTCTGTCTTAAATTTTGTCACAATATAGAAAGCTGAGCTAGCTTAACGTGGCCATTGGATTCGTGTCATTCTGAGCTATAAATCAAAAGTTATAGACGATATATAGCAGACGTGTCAAGTTGATCGGCAAGGTAAAATGATCATTCTAAATTGATCATTGATGCTCATTGAGTAAACGCTTATAAATGAGGCACAATGCATGGTGTGAAGAACATTAGGATAGATTGGATTACTTGGTTGCTTTTTAAGTCACAATATAGAAAATTGAGATAGCTTAACTCTGGCTTTGAATTTGTGTCATTCTGAACTCTAAATCAAAAGTTGTGGATGATTTAGTGCGGACATGTCAAGTTGATCGGCCAGTTAAAATGATCAATCTAAACTGATCATTGATGCTCATTGAGTAAAGGCTTATAAACGAAGGACAATGCATGACATGAAACAGTTCTCGATAGATTGGATTACTTGGATGCTTTGTCGAATCTATTTCTGTCTCAAATTTTGTCACAATATAGAAAGTTGAGCTAGCCTAACGTGGGCTTTGGATTTTTGTCATTCTAAGCTCTACCTCAATAGTTTTGGACAATTGAGTGCGGACATGTCAGGTCGATCGGCCAGTTAAAATGATCATTCTAATCTGATCATTGGTGCTCATTGAGTAAAGGCATATAAATGATGCACAATGCATGGCATGATGAAGTTTTGGATAGAATGGATAACTTGGATGCCTTGTCGTATCTATTTCTGTCTCAAACTTTCTCACATTATAGAAAATTGATCTAGCTTAACATGGGATTTTTATTTGTATAATTTTGAGCTTTAAATCAAAAGTTATGGACGATTTAGTGCGGACATGTCAAGTTGATCGACCAGTTAAAATAATCATTATAAACTGATAATTGATGCTCATTGAGAAACGGCTTATAAATGAAGCACAATGCAAGGCATGACTTAGTTTTGGATAGATTGGATAACTTGGATTCTTTTTCGCATCTATTTCTGTCTCAAATTTTGTCACAATATAGAACATTGAGCTAACTTAACATGGGCACTGGATTTGTGTCATTCTAAGCTATAAATCCAAATTTATGGACGTTATAGTGTAGATATGTAAAGTTGATCGGCCACTTAAAATGATCATTCTAAACTGATCATTGATGGTCATTGAGTAAAGGATTATAAATGAAGCACAATGCATGGCATGAAGAAGTTTTGGATAGATTGGATTACTTGGTTGCTTTTTAAGTCACAATAAAGAAAATTGAGTTAGCTTAATGTGGGCTTTGGATATGTGTCATTCTGCGCTCTAAATCAAAAGTTACAGATGATTTATTGCGGACATTACAAGTTGATCGGCCAGTAAAATTACCATTCTTAAGTGATCATTGGTGCTCATTGAGTATATGCTTATATATGAAACACAGTGCATGGCATGAAAATGTTTTGGATAGATTGGATAACTTGGATGATTTGTCGAATCTATTCCTGTCTCAAATTTTGTCACAATATAGAAAGTTGAGCTAGGTTAACGTGGGCTTTGGATTTGTGTCATTCTGAGCTCTAAATCAAAAGTTATGCATGATTTTTAGGGCGGACATGTCAAGTTGATCGGCCAGTTTAAATGATCATTCTAAACTGAACAGTGATGCTTATTGAGTAAAGGCTTATAAATGAAGCACAATTCATGGCATGAAGCAGTTCTGGATAGATTGGATGACTTGGATTATTTGTCGAACCGATTTCTTTCTAAAATTTTGTGACAAGATATAGAAAATTGACCTGGATTTACGTGAGCATTGGATTCGTGTCATTCCAAGCTATAAATCAAAAGTTATGGACGATATAGTCCAAACATGTCAAGTTGATCGGCCAGGAAAAATGATCATGCTAAACTGTCAATGATACTCATTGAGTAAAGGCTTATATATGAAGCACAATGCATGCTTTGAAGTAGTTTTGGATAAATTGATTACTTGGTGGCTTCTTAAGTCACAATATAGAAAATTGAGTCAGCTTAACGTTGGCTTTGGATTTGTATCATTCTGAGCTCTAAATCAAAAGATATGGACGATTTATTGCAGACATGTCAAGTTGCTCGGCCAGTTAAAATGATAATTCTAAACTGATAATTGATGCTCATTGAGTAACGATATAAACAAAGCACAATGCAAGGGATGACGGAGTTTTGGATAGATTGGATTACTTGGACGCTTTGTCGAATCTTTTTCAGTCTCAAATTTTGTCACAATATAGAAAATTGAGCTAGGTTAACGTGGGCTTTGGATTTGTGTCATCCTAAGCTCTAAATCAAACGTTATGGACGATTTAGTGCGGAGATGTCAAGTTGATCGGCAATCTAAAATGATCATTCTAAACTGATAATTGATGCTCATTGAGTAACATCTTATAAATGAACCACAATGCAAGGCATGTGTGGATAGATTGGGTTACTTGGATGCTTTGTCGAATCTATTTCTATCTCAAATTTTTTCACTATATATAAAATTGAGCTAGCTTAATGTGGGCATTGGATATGTGTCATTCTGAGCGATAAATCAAAATGTTATGGACGATATAGTGCAGACATGTCAAGTTGATCGGCCAGGTAAAATGATCATTCCAAACTGATCACTGATGGTCATTGAGTAAAGGCTTATAAATGAAGCACAATGCATGGCGTGAAGCAGTTTTGGATAAATTGGATTATATGTTTGCTTTTTAAATCACATGATAGAAACTTTAGCTAGCTTAACGTTGGCTTTGGATTTGTATCATTTGTAGCTCTGAATCAAAAGTTATGGACGACTTATTGCGGACATGTCAAGTTGATCGACTAGTTTAAATGATTATTCTAAACTGATAATTGATTCTCATTGTGTAACGGCTTATAAATGAAGCACAATGCAAGGCATGACGCAGTTTTGGATAGATTGGATTACTTGGATTCTTTGTCAAATCTTTTTCAGTCTCAAATTTTGTTACAGTATAGAAAATTGAGCTAGATTAATGTGGGCATTGGATTCGTGTCATTCGGAGTTATAAATCAAAAGTTATGGACGATCTAGTGTAGACATTCAAAGTTGATCGGACAAGTAAAATGATCATTCTAAAGTGATCATTGTTGCTCATTGAAGAAAGGCTTATAAATGAAGCACAATGCATGGCATGACGCAATTTTGGATAGATTTTATTATTTGGATGCTTTGTCGAATCTATTTCTGTCTCAAATTTTGTCAAAATATAGAAAATTGAGCTAGCTTAATGTGGGATTTGGAGTTTTGTCATTTTAAGCTCTACCTCAAAAGTTATGGACGATTGACTGCGAACATATCGAGTTGATCGGCCTGTTAAAATCATCATTCTTATCTGATCATTGGTGCTCATTGAGTAGAGGCGTATAAATAATGCACAATGCATGGCATGACGAAGTTTTGGATAGATTGGATAACTTGTACGCTTTTTCGTATATATTTCTAAAACTCAAATTTTGTCACAGTATAGAAAATTGAGCTAGCTTAACGTGGCCTTTGGATTTGTGTAATTTTTGAGCTCTAAATCAAAAGTTATGCACGATTTAGTGTAGACATGTCAAGTTGATCGGACAGTTGAAATGATCATTATAAATTGATAATTGATGCTCATTGAGTAACGACTTATAAATGAAGCACAATGAAAGGCATGACGCAGTTCTGCATAGATTGGACTACTTGGACGCTTTGTCGAATCTTTTTTAGACTCAAATTTTGTCACAATATAGAAAATTGAGCTAGTTTAACGTGGGCTTTGGATTTGTGTCATTTGGAGTTATAAATCAAAAGTTATGGACGATTTAGTGCGGATATGTCAAGTTGATCAGCCAGTTAAAATGATCATTCTAAACTGATAAATGATGCTCATTGAGTAACGGCTTATAAATAAAGCACAATGGAAGGCATGACGTAGTTGTGGATAGATTGGATTACTTGGACACTTTGTCACACCTATTTATGTCTCAAATTTTGTCACAATATAGAATATTGAGCTAGCTTAACGTGGGCATTGGATTCGTGTCATTCCGAGCTATAAATCAAAAGTTTTTGATGATATAGTGCAGACATTTCAAGTTGACCGGCCAGGTAATATTATAATTCTAAACTGATCATTGATGCTCATTGAGGAAAGCCTTATAAATGAAGCACAATGCATGGCGTGAAGCAGTTTTGGATAGATTGGATTATTTGGTTGCTTTTCAAGTCACAATATAGAAAAATTGAGATAGCTTAACTTGGGCTTTGGATTGGTGTCATTATGAGCTCGAAATCAAAAAGTTATGGACGATTTAGTGCGGACATGTCAAGTTGATCGGCCAGTTAAAATGATCATTCTTATCTGATCATTGGTGCTCATTGAGTAGAGGCGTATAAATAATGGACAATGCATGGCATGACGAAGTTTTGGATAGATTGGATAACTTGGACGCTTTGTCGTATCTATTTCGATCACAAACTTTCTCACAATATAGAAATTTGAGCTAGCTTAACGTGGGATTTGGATTTGTGTCATTTTGATTTCTAAATCAAAAGTTATGGACGATTTAGTGCGTACATGTCAAGTTGATCGGCGAGTTAAAATGATCATTATAAACTGATAATTGTTGCTCATTGAGAAACGGCTTATAAATAAAGCACAATGCAAGGCATGACGTAGTTTTGGATAGATTGGATTACTTGGATTCTTTATCGCATCTATTTCGGTCGCAAACTATGTCAAAATATCGAAAATTGAGCAAGCTTAACGTGGGCATTGGATTCGTGTCATTCTGAGATATAAATCAAAAAATATGTACGATATACTGTAGACATGTAAAGTTGATCGGCCAGTTAAAATGATCATTCTAAACTGATCATTGATGGTCATTCGGTAAAGGCTTATAAACGAAGCACAATGCATGGCGTTAAGTAGTTTTTAATAGATTGGATTACTTGGTTGCTTTTTAAGTCACAATATAGAAAATTGAGCTAGCTTAATGTGGGCTTTGGGTTTGTGTCATTCTGAGCTCTAAATCAAAAGTTACAGACGATTTATTGTGGACATGTAAAGTTGATCGGCTAGTAAAATTATCATTCTTAACTTATCATTGGTGCTCATTGAGTTGTGGCTTATAAATGAAACACAATTTATGGCATGACAAAGTTTTGGATAGATTGGATAACTTGGATGATTTGTCGAATCTATTCCTGTCTCAAATTTTATCACAATACAGAAAATTGAGCTAGCTTAACGTGGGCTTTGAATTTGTGTCATTCGGAGCTCTAAATCAAAATTTTGGACGATTTAGGGCGGAAATGTCAAGTTAATCGGCCAGTTTAAATGGTCATTCTAAACTGATCCTTGATGCTCATTGAGTAAAGCCTTATCAATGAAGCAGAATTCATGGCATGAAGCAGTTCTGGATAGATTGGATTAATAGAATGCTTTGTCGAACCTATTTCTTTCTCAAATTTTGTCACAATATATAAAATTGACCTAGCTTAACGGGGGCTTTGGATTTTTGTCATTCTAAGCTCCACCTCAATAGTTATGGACGATTTAGTGCAGATATGTCAAGTTGATCGGTCAGTTAAAAATATCATTCTTAACTGATCATTGGTGTTCATTGAGTAGAGGCGTATAAATGATGCACAATGCATGGCATGAAAAAGTTTTGGATAGATTGGATAACTTGGACGCTTTCTCGTATCTATTTCTATCTCAAATTTTGTTACAATATAGAAAACTCAACTACCTTAACGTGGACTTTGGATTTTTATAATTCTGAGCTTTAAAAAAAAAGTTATGTACGATTTATGTCGTACATATCAAGTTGATCGGCCAGGTAAAATGATCATTCTAAACTTATAATTGATGCTCAATGAGAAACGGATTATAAATGAAGCACAATGGAAGGCATGACAAAGTTTTGTATAGATTGGATTACTTGAATTCTTTGTCAAATCTATTTTTGTCTCAAATTTTATTACAATATAGAAAATTGAGCTAGTTAACGTGGGCTCTGGATTTGTGTCATTCTGAGGTCTACATCAAAAGTTATGGACTATTCAATGCGGACATGTCAAGTTGATTGGCCAGTTAAAATGATTATTACAAACTAAAAATCGATGCTCATTGAGTAATGGGTTATAAATGAAGCATAATGCAACACATGACATAGTTTTGGATTGATTGGATTACTTGGATTCATTGTCAGATCTTTTTCAGTTTCAAATTTTATCACAATATAGAAAATTGAGCTAGATTAATGTGGGCATTGGATTCGTGTCATTCTGAGCTATAAATCAAAAGTTATGGACGATATCATGCATACATTCAAAGTTGATCGGACTGGTAAAATGATCATTCTAAACCGACCATTGATGCTCATTGAAGAAAAGCTTATAAATGAAGCACAATGCATGGCATGACGCAATTTTGGATAGATTGGATTAGTTGGATGCTTTGGCGAATCTATTTCTATCTCAAATTTTGTCAAAATATAGAAAATTGAGCTAGGTTAACGTGGGCTTTGGATTTTGCTCATTCTAACCTCTACCCCAAAAGTTATGGATGATTTAGTGCCGACATGTCAAATTGATTGGCCTGTTAAAATTATCATTCTTATCTGATCATTGGTGCGCATTGAGTAGAGGCGTATAAATAATGCACAATGCATGGCATGGCGAAGTTTTGAATAGATTGGATAACTTGGATGCTTTGTCGTATATATTTCTATCCCAAATTTTGTGACAATATAGAAAATTGAGCTAGCTTAACGCAGGCTTTGGATTTGTGTCATTTGAGCTCTAAATCAAAAGTTGTGGACGATTTAGTATGGACATTTCAAGTTGATGGGGCAGTTGAAATGATCATTATAAACTGATAATTGATGCTCATTGAGAAACGGCTTATAAATGAAGCACAATGCAAGACATGACGTAGTTTTTGATACATTGGATTACTTGGACTCTTTGTCGAATCTATTTCTATCTAAAATTTTGTCACAATATAGAAAATTGAGCTAGCCTAATGTGGGCATTGGATTCATGTCATTCTGAACTATAAATCAAACGTTATGGACGATATAGTGCATACATGTAAAGTTGATCGGCTAGTTAAAATGATCATTCTAAACTGATCATTGATGGTCATTGGGTAAAGGCTTATAAATGAAGCACAATGCATGGCGTTCAGTAGTTTTTGATAGATTGGATTACTTCGTTGCTTTTTAAGTCACAATATAGAAAATTGAGCTAGCTTAACGTGGTCTTTGGATTTGTGTCATTCTGAGCTCTAAATCAAAAGTAACAGACGATTTATTGCGTACATGTCAAGTTGATCGGCTAGTAAAATTATCATTCTTAACTTATCATTAGTGCTCATTGAGTAGAGGCTTATAAATGTAACACAATGCATGGCATGATAAATTTCTGGATAGATTGGATAACTTGGGTGATTTGTCGAATCTATTACAGTCTCAAATTTTGTCACAATATAGAAAATTGAGCTAGCTTAACGTGGGATTTGGATTTGTATCATTCGGAGCTCAAAATCAAAAGTTATGGACGATTTGAGGCGGACATGTCAAGTTGATCGGCCAGTTTAAATGATCATTCTAAACTGATTCTTGATGCTCATTGAGTAAAGGCTTATAAATGAAGCACAATTCATGGCATGAAGCAGTTCTGGATAGATTCGATTAATTGGATGGTTTTTCGAACCTATTTCTCTCTCAAATTTTGTCACAATATAGAAAATTAAGCTAGCTTAACGTGGGCTTTGGATTTTTGTCATTCTAAGCTCTACCTCAAAAGTTATGGACGAATTAGTGCGGACATGTCAAGTTGATCGGCCCGCTAAAAATATCATTCCTAACTGATCATCGGTGCTCATTGAGTAGAGGTGAATAAATGATGCACAATGCATGGCATGACAAAGTTTTGGATAGATTGGATAACTTGGACGCTTTGTCGTATCTGTTTTGGTCTCAAATTTTGTCAAAATATAGAAAACTGAGTTAACTTAACGTGGATTTTGGATTTTTGTCATTTTGAGCTCTAAATAAAAAGTTAAGTACGATATAGTGCGGACATGTCAAGTTCATCGGCCAGATAAAATGATCATTCTAAACTGATAACTGATGCTAATTGAGTAATGGCTTAGAAATGAAGCACAATGCAAGGCATGACATAGTTTTGGATTGATTGGATTACTTGAATTCTTTGTCAAATCTATTTTTGTCTCAAATTTTGTCACAATATAGAAAATTGAGCTAGCTTAATGTGGGCTCTGGATTTGTGTCGTTCTGAGCTCTAAAGCAAAAGTTATGGACGATTCAATGCGGACATGTCAAGTTGATTGACCAGTTAAAATGATAATTATAAACTAATAATCGATGCTCATTGAGTAACAGGTTATAAATGAAGCACAATGCAATGCATGACATAGTTTTGGATAAATTAGATGACTTGGATTCTTTGTCAAATTCAGTCTCAAATTTTGTCACAATATAGAAAATTGAGCTAGATTATTGTGGCCATTGGATTCGTGTCATTAAAAGCTATAAATCAAAAGTTATGGACGATATAATGCATACATTCAAAGTTGATCGGACTGGTAAAATGATCATTTTAAACTGATCATTGATGCTCATTGAAGAAAGGCTTATAAATGAAGAACAATGCATGGCATGACACAGTTTTGGATATATTGGATTACTTGGATGCTTTGTCGAATCTGATTCTGTTTCAAATATAGCTAGTTTAACGTGGGCTTTGGATTTTGCTCATTCTAAGCTCTACCTCAAAAGTTATGGACGATTTAGTGCGGACATGTCAAGTTGATTGGAGTGTTAAAATGATCATTCTTATCTGATCATTGGTGCTCATTGAGTAGAGGCGTATAAATAATGCACAATGCATGGCAAAACGAAGTTTTGGATAGATTGGATAACTTGGACGCTTTATCGTATATATTTCTATCTCAAATTTTATCACAATATAGAAAATTGAGCTAGCTTCACGTGCGCTTTGGATTTGTGTCATTTTGAGCTCTAAATCAAAAGTTATGAACGATTTAGTGCGGACATGTCAAGTTGCTCGGGCAGTTGAAATGATCATTAGAAACTGATAATTGATGCTCATTGAGAAACGGCTTATAAATGAAGTACAATGCAAGGCATGACATAGTTTTCGATAGATTGGATTACTTGGATTCTTTGTCGAATCTATTTTTGTCTCAAATTTTGTCACAATATAGAATTTGATCTAGCTTAACGTGGGCATTGGATTCGTGCCATTCTGAGCTATAAATCAAAAGTAATGGACGATATAGTGCATACATGTCAAGTTTATCGGCCAGGTAAAATGATCATTCTAAACTGATCATTGATGCTCATTGAGGAAAGGCTTATAAATGAAGCACAATTCTTGGCGTAAAACAGTTTCGGATAGATTGGATTACTTTGTTGCTTTTTAAGTCAAAATATAGAAAAGTGAGCTACCTTAACGTGGGCTTTCGATTTGTGTCATTCTAAGCTCTAAATCAAAAGTTCAGGACGATTTAGTGCGGACATGTCAAGTTGATCGGCCAGTTTAAATGATTAATCTAAACTAATCATTGATACTCATTGAGTAAAGGCTTATAAATTAAGCACAATGCATAACAGGAAGCAGTTTTGGATAGATTGGATTATTTGGTTGCTTTTTAAGTCACAATATAGAAAATTGACCTACCTTAACGTGGGATTTGGATTTGTGTCATTCTGAGCTCTAAATCTAAAGTTACGGACAATTTATTGTGGACATGTCAAGTTCATCGGCCAGTTAAAATTATCATTCTTAACTGATCATTGGTGCTCATTGAGTAAAGGCTTATAAATGAAGCACAATGCATGGCATGACAAAGTTTTGGATAGATTGGATAACTTGGATGATTTTTCCAGTCTAATCCTATCTCAAATTTTGTTTTAATACAGAAAACTGAGCTAGCTTAACGTGGGCTTTGGATATGTGTGATTCTGAGCTTTAAATCAAAAGTTATTGACGATTTAGTGCGGAAATGTCAAGTTGATTGCCAGTTTAAATGATCATTCTAAAGTGATCAATGATGCTTATTGAGTAAAGCCTTATAAATGAAGCATAATGCATGGCAGGAAGCAGTTCTGGATACATTGGATTACTTGGATGCTTTGACGAATATATTTCTGTCTCAAATTTTTTCAAAATATAGAAAATTGAGCTAGTTTAACTTGGGCTTTGAAATTGTGTTATTCTAAGTTCTAACTCAAAAGTTACGGATGATATAGTGGGGACATGTCAAGTTGATCGGCCAGTTAAAATGATGAGTCTTAACTGATCATTGGTGTTCATTGTCTATAGGCTTGTAAATGAAGCACAATGCATTGCAAGACGTAGTTTTGGATAGATTGGATTACTTAGAAGCTTTGTCGAATCTATTTCTATCTCAAATTTTGTCACAATATATAATATTGAGTTAGCTTAAGGTGGGTATTCGATTCGTGTCATTATAAGCTATAAATCAAAGTTACAGACAATATGGTCCAGACATGTCAACTTGATCGGCCAGTTAAAATAATCATTCTAAACTGATCATTGATGCTCATTTAGTAAAGGCTTATAAATGAAGCACAATGCCTGGCATGAAATAGTTTTGGATAGATTGGATTACTTGGATGCTTTGTCAAATCCATTTCTGTCTCAAATTTTATCACAATATAGAAAATTGACCTAGATTAACGTGACCTTTGAATTTGTGTCATTCAAAGCTCTAGCTAAAAAGATCATTCTTAACTGATCATTGCTGCTCATTGAATAGAGGCGTATAAATGATGCACAATGCATGGCACAACGAAGTTTTGAATAGATTGGATAACTTGGACGCGTTTTCGTATCTATTTCTGTTTCAAAGTTTGTCACAATATAGAAAATTGAGGTAGATTAACGTGGGCTTTGGATTTTTGTCATTTTGAGCTCTAAGCAAAAAGTTATGGACGATTTAGTGCAGACATGTCAAGTTGATCGGACAGTTAAAATGATCATTCTAAACTAATGATGCTCATTGAGTAACGGCTTATAAATGAAAAACAATGCAAGGCATGACATAGTTATGGATTGATTGGATTACTTGGATCTTTGTCGAATCTAGTTGTCTCAAATATTGTCACAATATAGAAAATCGAGTTCGCTTAACGTGGGCTTTGGGTTTGTGTCATTCTCAGCTATAAATCAAAAGTTATGAATGATTTAGTGCAGACTTGTCAAGTTGATTGACCTGTTAAAATGATCATTATAAACTGATAATTGATGCTTGTTGAGTAACGGCTTATAAATGAAACACAATGCAAGACATGACACAGTTTTGGATAGATTGGAATACTTGGATTCTTTGTCGAATTTATTTCTGTCTCAAATTTTGTCACCATATAGAAAATTGAGCTAGCTTAACATGGGCATTGAATTCGTGTCATTCGGAGCTATAAATCAAAAGTTATGGACAATATAGTGCAAACATGTCAGGTTGATCGGCCAGGTAAAATAATTATTCTAAACTTATCATTGATGTTCATTGAGGAACGACTTATAAATGAAGCACAATGCATGGCATGAAGCAGTTTTGGATAGATTGGATTACTTGGTTGCTTTTTAAGTCAAAATATAGAAAAATGAGCTAGCTTAGCGTGGGCTTTGGATTTGTGTCATTCTGAGCTCTAAATCAAAAGTTATGGACGATTTAGTGCGGACATGTCAAGTTGATTGGCCAGTTAAAATTAACATTCTAAACTGATAATTGATGATCATTGATTAATGGCTTATAAATGAAGCATAATGCAAGGCATGACATAGTTTTGGATAGATTGGATTACTTGGATGCTTTGTCGAATCTATTTCTATCTCAAATTTTGTCACAATATAGAAAATTGAGCTAGTTTAACGTGGGCTTTAAATTTGTGTCATTTTGAGCTCTAAATCCAAAGTTACCGACGATTTACTACATACATGTGAAGTTGATCAGCCAATTAAAATGATCATTCTTACTTGATCATTGTTGGTCATTAAGTAAAGGCTTATAAATGAAGCACAATGCATGACGTGAATCAGTTTTGGATAGATTGGATTACTTGGTTGCATTTTAAATCACAATATAGAAAATTGAGCTAGCTTAACGTGGGCTTTGGATTTGTGTCATTTTGAGCTCTAAATCAAAAGTTATGGACGATATGCGGACATGTCAAGTTGATCTGCCAGTTAAAATTACCATTCTTAACTGATCATTAGTGCTTATTGAGTAGAGGCTTAGAAATGAAGCATAATGCATGGCATGACAAAGTTTTGGATAGATTGGATGACTTGGATGATTTGTCGAATCTATTTCTATCTCAAATTTTGTCACAATATAGAAAATTGAGCTAGCTTTACGTGGGATTTGGATTTGTGTCATTCTAAGCTCTAAATCAAAACTTATGACCGATTTAGTGTGGACATGTCAAGTTGATCGGCCAGTTTAAATGATCATTCTAAACTGATCATTGATGCTCATTAAGTAAAGACTTATAAATGAAGCACAATGAATGGCATGAAGCAGTTCTGGATAGATTGGATCACTTGGATGCTTTGTCGAATTTATTTTTGTCTCAAATTTTTTCAAAATATAGAAACTTTAGCTAGTTTAAAGTGGGCTTTGAATTTGTGTCATTCTCAGCTCTACCTCAAAGGTTACGGACGATTTAGTGCAGACAGTTCAAGTTGATCGGCAATTTAAAATGGTCAGTCTTAACTGATCATTGGTGTTCATTGTGTATAGGCTTATAAATGAAGCACAATGCATGACAAGACGTAGTTTTGGATAGATTGGATTACTTAGAAGCTTTGTCGACTATTTCTATCTCAAATTTTGTCACAATATAGAAAATTGAGTTAGCTTAACGTGGGTATTGTATTAGTGTCATTATGAGCTGTAAATCAAAAGTTACGGATAATATGGTGCAAACATGTCAAGTTGATCGGCCAGTTAAAATGATCATTCTAAACTAATCATTGATTCTCATTTCGTAAAGGCTTATAAATGAAGCATAATGCATGGCATGAAATAGTTCTAGATAGATTGGATTACTTGGATTCTTTGTCAAATCTATTTCTGTCTCAAATTTTGTCACAATATAGAAAATTGAGCTACCTTAACGTGAGTTTTGAATTTCTGTTGAATTTCTGTCATTCTAAGCTTGAGCTGAAAAGATCATTCTTAACTAATCATTGGTGCTCATTGAGTAGAGGCATATAAATGATGCACAATGCAAGGCATGAAGAAGTTCAAAATAGATTGGATAACTTGGACGCTTTTTCGTATCTATTTCGGTCTCAAATTTTGTCACAATATATAAAATTGAGCTATATTAACATGGGCTTTGGATTTTTGTCATTCTGAGCTCCAAGTAAAACATTATGGATGATTTAGTGCGGACATGTCAAGTTGATCGACCAGTTAAAATGATAATTATAAACTGATAATCGATGCTCATTGAGTAAGAGGTTATAAATGAAGCACAATGCAACGCATGACATAGTTTTGGATAAATTAGATGACTTGGATTCTTTGTCAAATCTTCTTCAATCTCAAAATTTGTCACAATATAGAAAATTGAGCTAGATTAATGTGGCCATTGGATTCGTGTCATTAAAAGCTATAAATCAAAAGTTATGGACGATATTATGCATACATTCAAAGTTGATCGGACTGGTAAAATCATCATTTTAAACTGATCATTGATACTCATTGAAGAAAGGCTTATAAATGAAGAACAATGCATGGCATGACGCAGTTTTGGATATATTGGATTACTTGGATGCTTTGTCGAATCTGTTTCTGTCTCAAATATAGCTAGTTTAACGTGGGCTTTGGATTTTGGTCATTCTAAGCTCTACCTCAAAAATTATGGACGATTTAGTGCGGACATGTCAAGTTGATCGGACTGTTAAAATGATCATTCTTATCTGATCATTGGTGCTTATTGAGTAGAGGAGTATAAATAATGCACAATGCATGGCAAGATGAAGTTTTGGATAGATTGGATAACTTGGACGCTTTATCGTATATATTTATATCTCAAATTTTATCACAATATAGAAAATTGAGCTAGCTTAATGTGCGCTTTGAATTTGTGTCATTTTGAGATCTAAATCAAAAGTTATGGACGATTTAGTGCGGACATGTCAAGTTGCTCGGGCAGTTGAAATGATCATTATAAACTGATAATTGATGCTCATTGAGAAACGGCTTATAAATGAAGTACAATACAGGCCATGACGTAGTTTTCGATAGATTGGATTACTTGGATTCTTTATCGAACCTATTTTGTCTCAAATTTTGTCACAATATAGAAATTGAGCTAGCTTAACGTGGGCATTGGATTCGTGCCATTATGAGCTATAAATCAAAAGTAATGGACGATATAGTGCATACATGTCAAGTTTATCGGCCAGGTAAAATGATCATTCTAAACTGATCATTGATGCTCATTGAGGAAAGGCATATAAATGAAGCACAATGCTTCGTGTGAAACTGTTTTGGATAGATTGGATTACTTTGTTGCTTTTTAAGTCAGAATATAGAAAAGTGAGCTACCTTAACGTGGGCTTTCGATTTGTGTCATTCTAAGCTCTAAATCAAAAGTTCAGGACGATTTAGTGCGGACATGTCAAGTTTATCGGCCAGTTTAAATGATTAATCTAAACTAATCATTGATGCTCATTGAGTAAAGGCTTATAAATTAAGCACAATGCATAATGGGAAGCAGTTTTGGATAGATTGGATTATTTGGTTGCTTTTTAAGTCACAATATAGAAAATTGACCTACCTTAACGTGGGATTTGGATTTGTGTCATTCTGAGCTCTAAATCTAAAGTTACGGACAATTTATTGCGGACAAGTCAAGTTCATCGGCCAGTTAAAATTATCATTCTTAACTGATCATTGGTGCTCATTGAGTAAAGGCTTATAAATGAAGCACAATGCATGGCATGACAAAGTTTTGGATAGATTGGATAACTTGGATGATTTTTCCAGTCTATTTCTATCTCAAATTTTGTTTTAATACAGAAAATTGAGCTAGCTTAACGTGGGCTTTGGATATGTGTGATTCTGAGCTTTAAATCAAAAGTTATGGACGATTTAGTGCGGAAATGTCAAGTTGATTGCCAGTTTAAATGATCATTCTAAAGTGATCAATGATGCTCACTAAGTAAAGCCATATAAATGAAGCATAATGCATGGCAGGAAGCAGTTCTGGATACATTGGATTACTTGGATGCTTTGACGAATATATTTCTGTCTCAAATTTTGTCAAAATATAGAAACTTGAGCTAGTTTAACTTGGGCTTTGAAATTGTGTTATTCTAACCTCTAGCTCAAAAGTTATGGACGATTTAGTGGGGACATGTCAACTTGATCGGCCAGTTAAAATGATGAGTCTTAACTGATCATTGGTGTTCATTGTGTATAGGCTTGTAAATGAAGCACAATGCATTGCAAGACGTAGTTTTGGATAGATTGGATTACTAAGAAGCTTTGTCGAATCTATTTCTATCTAAAATTTTGTGATAATATATGAAATTGAGTAAGCTTAATGTGGGTATTGGATTCGTGTCATTATGAGCTATAAATCAAAGTTACGGACAAAATGATCTAGACATGTCAACTTGATCGGCCAGTTAAAATAATCATTCTAAACTGATCATTGATGCTCATTGAGTAAAGGCTTATAAATGAAGCACAATGCATGGCATGAAATAGTTCTGGATAGATTGGATTACTTGGATGCTTTGTCAAATCTATTTCTGTCTCAAATTTTGTCACAATATAGAAAATTGACTTAGATTAACGTGAGCTTTGAATTTGTGTCATTCAAAGCTCTAGCTAAAAAGATCATTCTTAACTGATCATTGGTGCTCGTTGAATAGAGGCGTATAAATGATGCACAATGCATGCCACGACAAAGTTTTGGATAGATTGGATAACTTGGACGCGTTTTCGTATCTATTTCTGTTTCAAAGTTTGTCATAATATAGAAAATTGAGGTAGATTAACGTGGGCTTTCGATTTTTGTCATTCTGAGCTCTAAGCAAAAAGTTATGGACGATTTAGTGCAGACATGTGAAGTTGATCGGACAGTTAAATGATCATTCCAAACTCTAAATCCAGAGTTACGGATGATTTAGTGCAGACATGTCGAGTTGATCGGCGTGTTAAAACTTATCATTGATGCTCATTGAGTAAAGGCTTATTAATGAAGCACAATGCATGGAATGACGTAGTTTTAGATAGATTAGAGTACTTGGACGCTTTGTTGAATCTATTTCCATCTCAAATTTTATCACAATATAGAAAATGTAGCTTAACATGGGCATTGGATTCATGTTACTCTTAGCTATAAATCAAAAGTTACGAACGATATTGTGCAGACATGTCAAGTTGATCGGCCTGTTAAAATGATCATTCTAAACTCATCACAGATGCTCATTGCGTAACGGCTTATAAATGAAGCACAATGCAAGGCATAATGTGGTTTTGGATAGATTGGATTACTTGGATGCCTTATCCAAACTATTTTTGTCTTAAATTTTGTCACAATATAGAAACATTGAGCTAGCTTAATGTGGGTTTTGGATTTGTGTCATTCTGAGCTCTAAATCCAAAGTTACGGACGATTTAGTGTAGACATGTCAAGTTGATCGGCTGGTTAAGATTATCATTCTAAGCTGATCATTGATGCTCATTGAGTAAAGGCTTATTAATGAAGCACAATGCATGGCATGACAAAGTTTTGGATAGATTGGATTATTTGGACGCTATGTCAAATCTATTTCTGTTTCAAATTTTGTCACAATATAGAAAATTGAGCAAGTTTAACGTGGGGATTGGATTTGTATCATTATAAGCTATTATCAAAATTTACGGACGATATAGTGCAGACATGTCAAGGTTATAGGCCAGTTAAAATGAACATTCTAAACTGATCATTGAGTAAAGGCTCGTAAAATGAAGCACAATGCATGTCATGAAGCACTTTTGGATAGATATGATTATAACGTGGGCTTGGGATTTGTGTCATTCGGAGCTCCAAATCAAAAATTACGGACGATTCAGTGTGGACATGTCAAGTTGATCGGCTAGTTCAAATGATTATTCTAAACTGATCATTGGTGCTCATTGAGCATGGGCTTATAAATGAAGTATAATGCATAACATCACGCAGTTTTGGATAGATTGGGTTACTTGGACACATTGTCATATCTTTTCGTGTCTCAAATTTTGTGACAATACAGAAACTTGAGCTAATTTAATGTGGGTATTGGTTTTGTGTCATTCTGAGATCTAAATCAAATGTTTCGGACGATTTAGTGTGGGAATGTCAAGATGATCGGCTAGTTAATATGATCATTCTAAATTGATCATTCGTGCTCATTGAGTTAAAGCTTATAAATGAAGCATAATGCATGACATCACGTAATTTTGGATAGATTGGATTACTTGGACGCTTTCTCTTATCTATTTTTGTCTCAAATTTTGTCACCATATATAAAATTCAACTAGCTTAACGTGGACATTGGATTCGTGTCATTTTGAGCTATCAATCAAAAGTTACTGATGATTTAGTGGAGACATGTCAAGTTGATTTGCCAGTTAAAATGATCATTCTAAACTGATTTGTGTCAATGTTTTATTGAATATTTTATTGAATGATCATTCTAAACTGATCGGTGCTCATTGAGTAAAGGCAAATAAATGAAACATAATGCATGGAATCACGGAGTTTTGGATACCTTGGATTACTTGGACGCTTTGTCGTATCTATTTGTGTCTCAAATTTTGTCAAGATATAGAAAATTTTGCTAGCTTAACGACGGCTTTGGATTACTTGGACATGTCATGTTTTATTGAATGTTTTATTGAATTATCATTCTAAACTGATCGGTGCTCATTGAGTAAAGGCATATAAATGAAACATAATGCATGGAATCATGGAAATTTGATACCTTGGATTACTTGGACGCTTTGTCGTATCTATTTGTGTCTCAAAATTTGTCAAGATATAGAAATTTTCGCTAGCTTAACGATGTCAAGTTGATCGGCCAGTTAATATGATCATTCTAAACTGATAATGGGTGCTCATTGAGTAAAGGGTTATAAATGAAACACAGTACATGGCATCACATAGTTTGGGATAACTTGGATTACTTGGATGATTTGTTGTATCTATTTTTGTCTCAAATTTTGTCACAATATAAGAAATTCAGCTAGCTTGAGCATTGGGTTCGTGTCATGCTGAGCTATAAATCAAAAGTTACAGATTATTTAATGAAGACTTGTAAATTTGATCAGCTAGTTAAAATGATCATTCTAAACTAATCATTGATGCTCATTGAGTAAAGGGTTATAAATGAATCCGAATGCATGGCATCACGCAGTTTTGAATAGATTGGATAACTTAGACGCTTTGTCATATCTATTTCGGTTTCAAATTTTGTCAGAATATATAAAATTGAGCTAGCTTAACATGGTCATTGGATTTGTGTTATTTTGGGCTTTAAATCAAAAGTTACAGACGATTTTGTGCGGACATGTCATGTTGATCGGCTAGTTAAAATGATCAATGGTGCTCATTGAGTAAAAGCTTATAAATGAATCATAATGCATGGCATCACATAGCTTTGGATAGATTGGATTATTTGGACGATTTGTCATCTATAATTCTTTCTCAAATTTTCTCACAACATAGAAAATTGAGCTAGCTTCACGTGGGCATTGGATTTGTGTCAATCTGAGCTCTAAATCAAAAGTTACGAACGATTTATTGCGGACATGTCAAGTTTATTGCCAAGTTGAAATGATCATTATAAACTAATCAATGATTCTAAATGAGTAAAGGCTGTAAATAAATCATAATGCATGGCATCACAGAATTTTGGATAGCTTGGATTATTTGGACGCTTTGTCGTATCTATATGTGTCTCAAATTTTGTCAAGATTTAGAAACTTTTTCTAGCATCACATGGGCTTTGGATTGGTGTCATTCCGAGCTCTAAATCAAAAGTTACGGACGATTTAGTGTGGATATGTCAAGTTGATTAGCCAGATAATATGATCATTCTAAATTGATAACTGGTCCTCATTGAGTAAAGGCTTATAAATGAAACATAATGCATGGCATCACGTAGTTTCGGATAACTGGGATTACTTGGATGCTTTGTCGTATCTATTTTTGCTTCTAATTTTGTCACAATATAGGAAATTTAGCTAGCTTAATGTGGGCATTGGATTCGTGTCATGCTGAGCTATAAATCAAAAGTTACAGATGACTTAGTGAAGACATGCCAATTTGATCGGCCTTTTAAAATGATCATTCTAAATAGATAATTGATGCTCATTGAGTAAAGGCTTATAAATGAAGCATAATGCATGGCATCCCGTAGACGCTTTGTCATATCTATTTCTGTTTCAAATTTTGTCACAATATAGAAAATTGGGCTAGCTTAACATGAGCTTTGAATTTGTAGTATTTTGAGCTTTCAATCAAAAGTTACAGACGATTTGGAGCGGACATGTCATGTTGATTGGCTTGTTAAAATGATGATTGGTGCTCATTGAGTAAAGGCTTATAAATGAATCATAATGCATGATATCACGTAGCTTTGGATATTTTGGATTACTTTTGGACACTTTGTCGTCTATATTTCTTTCCGAACTTTTTCAAAACATAGAAAATTTAGCTAGCTTAACATGGGCATTGGATTTGTGTCACTATTAGCTATAAATCAAAAGTTACAGATGATTTTGTGCGGACATCTCAAGTTGATCGGCTAGTTAAAGTGATCTTTAATTGGTCTTTGGTGCTCATTGAGTAGAGGCTTATAAATTAACCATAAAGCATGGCATCACACAGTTTTGGATAGATTGGATTACTTCGACGTTCTGTCGTATCTATTTTCTGTCTTAAATTTGGTCACGATATAGAAAATTGAGCTAGTTTAACGTGGGCTTTGGATTGGTGTCATTCCAAGCTCTAAATCAAAAGTTACGGACGATTTAGTGTGGACATGTCAAATCGATCGGCCAGTTGATATGAGCATTCTAAACTGATAATTGGTCCTCATTGAGTAAAAGCATAATGCATGGCATCACGTAGTATGGGTTAACTTGGATTACTTGGAATCTTTGTCGTATCTATTTCTGTCACAATATAGGAAATTCAACTAGCTTAACGTGTGCATTCGATTCGTGTAATTCTGAGCTATAAATCAAAAGTTATGAATGATTTAATGGAGACATGTCAAGTTGATCGGCCGGTTAAAATGATCATTCTAAACTGATCATTTATGCTCATTGAGTAAAGGCTAATAAATGAAGAATAATGCAAGGCATCACGTAGTTTTGGATAGTTTTGATTACTTGGACACTTTGTCTTATATATTTTTGTCTCAACTTTTGTCACGATATAGAAAATTTAGCTAGCTTAACGTGGACTTTGGAATGGTGCCATTTTGAGCTATAATTCAAAAGTTACATATGATTTAGTACGGACATGTCAAGTTGATCAGCCAGTTAATATGATAATTCTAAACTGATAAGTGCTCATTGAGTAAAAGCTTATAAATGAAGCATAATGCATCACATCACGTAGCTTTGGATAGATTGTATTACTTGAACGCTTTCTCGTCTCTATTTCTTTCTCAAATTTTAGAAAATTTAGCTAGTTAAACAAAGGCGTTGGATTTGTGTCATTCTGAGCTTCAAATCAAAAGTTACGGACGATTTAGTGCCGACATGTCAAGTTGATCGGTATGTTAAAATGATTATTCTAAACTGATCATTGATGCTCATTGAGTAAAGGCTGATAAATGAAGCATAATGCATGGAATCACGCAATTTTGGATAGCTTGGATTACTTGGACGCTCTGTCGTATCTATTTTGGTCTCTTATTTTTTTTAAAATTTAGAACATTAAGCTAGTTTAACATGGGATTTGGATTTGTGTTATTTTGAGCTTTAAATCAAAAGTTACGGACGATTTTGTGCGGACATGTCATGTTGATCGGCTAGTTAAAATGATCATTGGCGCTCATTGAGTAAAGGCTTGTAAATGAAACATAATACATGGCATCACGTAGTTTGGGATAGATTGTATTACTTGGACGCTTTGTCATATTTATTTCTGTCTCAAATTTGGTTACGAAATAGAAAATTGAGCTAGTTTAACGTGGGCTTTGGAATGGTGCCATTCCAAGCTCTAAATCAAAAATTATGGACGATTTTGTGCGGACATGTCAGTTGATCGGCCAGTTAATATGATAATTCTAAGCTGATTATTGGTGCTCATTGAGTAAAGGCTTATAAATGAAGCATAATGCATGGCATCACGTAGCTTTCGATAGATTGGATTACTTGCACACTTTGTCGTCTCTATTTCGTTCTAAAATTTTAGAAAATATAGAAAATTTATCTAGTTTAACAAGGGCGTTGGATGTGTGTCATTCTGAGCTTTATCAAAAGTTATAGATGATTATGTGCAGACATGTCAAGTTGATCGGCTACTTATAATTACCATTCTTAATTGATCATTGGGGCTCATTGAGTAGAGACTTATAAATTAAGCATAATGCATGGATGCTTTGTCGTATCTATTTTTGGATAGACTGGATTATTTGGATGCTTTGTCATTTCTATTTTTTGTCTTAAATTTTGTCACAATATTGAAAATTGAGGTAGCTTAACATGGGCATTTGATTCGTGTCATTCTGAGTTCTAAATCAAAAGTTATGGACGATTTAGTGCGGACATGTCAAGTTGATCAGTAATTAAAAATTATAATTCTAAACTGATCGTTAATGCTCCTTGAGTAAAGGCTTGTAAATGAACCATAATGGATGGCATCACGCAGTTTTAGATAGATTGGATTACTTGAACGCTTTGTCATATCTATTTTTTGTCTTAAATTTTATCACAATATAGAAAATTGAGCTAGCTTAGGGTGGGCATTGGATTCGTGTCATTCTTAGCTATAAATCAAAAGTTACAAACGATTTAGTGCGGACGTGTCAAATTGATCGGTAAGTTAAAATGATCATTGTGAACTGATAATTGGTGCTCAATGAATTAAGGCTTGTAAATGAAGAATAATGCATGGCATCACGTATTTTGGGATAGATTGGATTACCTAGACGCTTTCTCGTATCTATTTCTGTCTCAAACTTTGTCATGATATAGAAAATTCGGCTTGCTTAAAGTGGGCATTGGATTCGTGTCTTTCTGACCTATAAATCAAAAGTTACGAATTATTTAGTGGAGAAATACAACTTGTTCGGCTAGTTAAAATGAATAATCTAAACTGATCATTGATGCTCAATGATTGAAGGCTTATAAATGAAGCATAATGCATGGCATCACCAGTTTTGAGTAGAGTAGATTACTTGGACACTTTGTCATATCTATTTCTGTCTCATAATTTTTCACAATATAGAAAATTGAGCTAGCTTAACATGAGCTTTCGATTTGTGTTATTTTGAGCTATAAATCAAAAGTTACAAACGATTTAGTGCGTAATTGTCATGTTGATCGTCTAGTTAAAATGATCACTGGTGCTCATTAAACATAATGCATGGCATCACGTAGCTTTAAATAGATTGGATTACTTGGATAGTTTGTCGTCACTATTTCTTTCTCAAATTTTACAAAATATAGAAAATTTAGCTAGCTTAATGTTGGCATTGGATTTGTGTAATTCTGAGCTCTAAATCAAAGGTTACGGACAATTTAGTGCAGACATGTCAACTTGATTGGCCAGTTATAATGACCATTCTTAATTGATCATTGGTGCTCATTGAGTAGAGGCTTATAAATTTAGCATAATGCATGGTATCACACAGTTTTTGATAGATTGGATTATTTGGTCTCTTGGTCGTATCTATTTTTTTGTCTTAAATTTTGTCACAATATAGAAAACTGAGCTAGCTTAACATGCGCATTGGATTTGTGTCATTCTATGATCTCTAAATCAAAAGTTACGGACGATTTAGTTCGGTAATGTCAACTTGATAAGTAAGTTAAAATGATCATTCTGAACTGATCCTTGCTGCTCATTGAGTCAAGACTTATAAATGAAACATAATGCATAACATCATGTAGTTTGGGGCAGATTGGATTACTTGGATGCTTTCTCGTATCTATTTCTGTCTCAAATTTTGTCACGATATAGAAAATTGAGCAGGTTTAACGTGGGATTGGGATTAGTGCCCTTCCGAACTCTAAAACAAAAGTTACGAACTATTTATGCGTACATGTCAAGTTGATCGGCCGGTTAATATGATAATTCTAAACTGATAATTGGTACTCATGGAGTAAATGCTTATAAATGAAACATAATGCATGGCATCACACAGATGGGGATAACTTCGATTACTTGGATGCTTTGTCAAATCTGTTTAAGTCTCAAATTTTGCAAACTATAAAAAATTTAGCTAGTTTAACAAGGGCGTTGGTTTTGTGTCATTCTGTGCTTTAAATCAAAAGTTACGAATGATTTAGTGCGGATATGTCAAGTTGATCGGCTAGTTATAATGACCATTGATTAGAGGCTTATAAATTAAGCATATTGCATGGCATAACGGAGTGATTGGATTACTTGGACGCTTTGTCGTATCTATTTTTTGGCTTAAATTTTGTCACAATATAGAAAATTCAGCTAGCTTAACATGGACATTGGATTCGTGTCATTCGGAGCTCTAAATCAAAACTTATTGACGACTTAGTGCGGACATGTCAAGTTGGCCTGAAAGTTAAAATGATCATTCCGAATTGATCATTGATGCTCATTCAGTAAAGGATTATAAATGAAGCATAATGCATAGCATCACGCTGTTTTGGATAGTTTGGAATACTTGCACGCTTTTTCGTATCTATTTCGGTCTCAAAATTTGTCCCAATATAGAAAATTGAGCTAGCTTAACGTGGGAATTCGGTTTGTGTCATTCTGAGCTCTAAATCAAAAAGTTACGGACGATTGTGCATACATGTCAAATTGATAGGTAAGTTAAAATGATCATTCTAAATTGATAGTTGGTGGTCCTTGAGTGAAGGCTTGTAAATGAAACATAATACAGGGCATCATGTAGTTTCGGATATATTGGATTACTTGTACTATTTGGCGTATCAATTTCTGTCTCAATTTTGTCACGATATAGAAAATTGAGCTAGCTTAACGTGGGATTCGTGTCATTCTGAGCTCTAAATCAAAAGTTACGGATGATTTAGTGTAGGCATGTCAAATTGATCGATATGTTAAAATGATCATTCTAAAATGATCATTGATGCTCATTGAGTAAAGGCTGATAAATGAAGAATAATGCATGGAATCATGCTGTTTTGGATAGCTTGGATTACTTGGACACATTGTCGAATCTATTTCTATCTCAATATTTGTCACAATATAGAAAATTGAGCTAGGTTAACGTGGGCATTGGGTTTGTGTCATTCTGAGCTCTAAATCAAAAGTTACGGACGATTTAATGCAAATATGTCGAATTGATTGGTAAGTAAAAATGATCATTCTAAACTGATCGTTGGTGGTCCTTGAGTAAAGGCTTGTAAATGAAGCATAATACAGGGTATCACGTAGTTTCGGATAGATTGGATTACTTGTACTATTTGTCGTATCTATTTCTTTCTCAATTTTTTTCACGATATGGAAAATTGAGCTAGCTTAACGTGGAATGGGATTCGTGTCATTCTGAGCTCTAAATCAAAAGTTACGTACGATTTAGTGTAGACATGTCAATTTGATCGGTATGTTAGAATGATCGTTCCAAACTGATCATTGATGCTCATTGAGTAAACGCTGATAAATGAAGCATAATGCATGGAATCACGGAGTTTTGGATAGCTTGGATTACTTGGTCGCATTGTCGAATCTATTTCTGTCTCAAAATTTGTCACAATATAGAAAATTGAGCTAGCTTAACGTGGGCATTGGGTTTGTGTCATTCTGAGCTCTAAATCAAAAGTTACGGACGATTTAATGCAGACATGTCGAATTGATCGGTAAGTTAGAATGATCATTCTAAACTGATCGTTGGTGATCCTTTAGTAAAGCTTGTAAATGAAGCGTAATACAGGGCATCACATAGTTTTGGATAGATATGATTACTTGTACTATTTGTCGTATCTATTTCTGTCTCAATTTTGTCACGATATAGAAAATTGAGCTAGAATAACATGGGCATGGGATTCGTGTCATTCGGAACTCTAAATCAAAAGTTACGAACGATTTAGTGAAGACATGTCAAGTTGATCGCTAAGTTAAAATGATCATTCTAAACTGATCATTGATGCTCATTGAGTAAAGGCTGATAAATGAAGCATAATGCATGGAATCACGCAGTTTTGGATAGCTTGGATTACTTGGACGCTTTGTTGTATCTATTTCGGTCACTAATTTTCTCATAATTTAGAAAATTAAGCTAGCTTAACATGGGCTTTGGATTTGTGTTATTTTGAGCTTTAAATCAAAAGTTACGGACGATTTAGTGCGGACATGTCATGTTGATCGGCCAGTTAAAATGATCATTGGCGCTCATTGAGTAAAGGCTTGTAAATAAAGCATAATACAAGGCATCACGTAGTTTGGGATATATTGGATTACTTGGACGTTTTGTCCTATCTAGTTCTGTCTCAAATTTTCTCACAATATAGAAAAAATTACGGACGATTTAGTGCGAACATGTCAGTTGATCGGCCAGTTAATATGATTATTGTAAACTGATAATTGCTGCTCATTGAGTAAAGGCTTATAAATGAAGCATAATGTATGGCATCACGTAGCATTCGATTGATTGGATTACTTGCACGCTTTGTCGTCTCTATTTAGTTCTAAAATTTTAGAAAATATAGAAAATTTAGCTAGTTTAACAAGGGCGTTGGATGTGTGTCATTCTGAGCTTTATCAAAAGTTACGGATGATTTAGTGCAGACATGTCAAGTTGATCGACTACTTATAATGACCATGCTTAATTGATCATTGGGGCTCATTGAGTAGAGACTTATAAATTAAGCATAATGCATGACATCACATAATTTTGGATAGATTGGATTACTTGAATGCTTTGTCGTATCTAATTTTTGTCTTAAATTTTGTCACAATTTAGAAAATTGAGCTAGCTTAACATGGGTATTTGATTCGTGTCATTCTGAGCCCTAAATCAAAAGTTATGGACATTTTATTGCGGACATGTCAAGATGATCGGTAATTAAAAATTATCATTCTAAACCGATCATTAGTGCTCATTGAGTAAAGGCTTGTGAATGAAGCATAATGCATGGCATCACGCAGTTTTAGATAGATTGGATTACTTGAATGCTTTGTCATATCTACTTTTTGTCTTAAATTTTATCACAATATAGAAAATTGAGCTAGCTTAGGGTGGGCATTGGATTCGTGTCATTATGAGCTATAAATCAAAAGTTATAGACGATTTAGTGCGGACATGTCAAATTGATCGGTAAGTTAAAATGATCATTATGAACTGATCATTGGTGCTCAATGAGTTAAGGCTTGTAAATGAAGAATAATGCATGGCATCACGTATTTTGGGATAGATTGCATTACTTGGATGCTTTGTCGTATCTATTTCTATCTCAAACTTTGTCACAATATAGAAAATTCAGCTAGCTTAAAGTGGGCTTTGGATTGGTGCCATTCCGAGCTCTAGACCAAAAGTTATGGACGAGTTAGTGAGGACATGTCAAGTTGATCAGGCAGTTAATATGATAATTCTAAACTGATAATTGGTGCTCATGGAGTAAAGGCTTATAAATGAAACATAATGAATGGCATCACGCAGTTTTGGATAACTTGGATTACTTACATGCCTTGTCGTATCTATTTCTGTCTCAAATTTTGTCACAATATAGGAAATTCAGCTAGCTTAACGTGGGCATTGGATTCGTGTCATTCTGACCTATAAATCAAAAGTTACAAATTATTTAGTGGAGAAATACAAATTGTTCGGCTAGTTAAAATGATTAATCGAAACTGATCATTGATGCTCATTGATTAAAGGCTTATAAATGAAGCATAATGCATGTTATCACCAGTTTTGGGTAGATTAGATTACTTAGACACTTTGTTATATCTATTTCTGTCTCATAATTTGTCACAATATAGGAAATTGAGCAAACTTAACATGGGCTTTCGATTTGTGTTATTTTGAGCATTAAATCAAAAGTTTCAAAGATTTAGTGCGCACATGTCATGTTGATCGGCCAGTTAAAATGATCACTGGTGGTCATTGAGTAAACGCTTGTAAATGACGCATAATGCATGGCATGACGTAGCTTTAAATAGATTGGATTACTTCGACACTTTGTCGTCTCTATTTCTTTCTCAAATTTTACAAAATATAGAAAATTTAGCTAGTTTAATGTGGGCATTAGATTTGTGTCATTCTGAGCTCTAAATCAAAGATTACGGACGATTTAGTGCGGACATGTCAACTTGATTGGCCAGTTATAACGACCATTCTTAATTGATCATTGGTGCTCATTGAGTAGAGATTTATAAATTAAGCATAATGTATGGTATCACGCAGTTTTTGGATAGATTGGATTACTTGGTCTCTTGGTCGTACCTATTTTTGTCTTAAATTTTGTCACAATATAGAAAACTGACCTAGCTTAACGTGGGCATTGGATTTGTGCCATTCTATGATCTCTAAATCAAATGTTACGGACGATTTAGTTTGGAAATGTCAACTTGATAAGTAAGTTAAAATGATCATTCTGAACTGGTCCTTGGTGCTCATTGAGTCAAGGCTTATAAATGAAACATAATGCATGGCATCATGTACTTTGGGGCAGATTGGATTACTTAGACGCTTTCTCGTATCTATTTCTGTCTAAAATTTTGTCACGATATAGAACATTGAGCTAGCTTAACGTGGGATATTGATTGGTGCCATTCCGAGCTTTAAATCAAAAGTTGCTAACGAATTAGTGTGTTAATGTCAAGTTGATCGGCCAGTTATTATGATTATTCTAAACTGATAATTGGTGCTCATGGAGTAAAGGCTTATAAATGAAACATAATGCATGGCATCATGCAGTTTGGGATAACTTCGATTACTTGGATGCTTTGTCAAATCTGTTGATGTCTCAAATTTTGCAAAATATAGAAAATTTAGCTAGTTTATCAAGGGCGTTGGATTTGTGTCATTCTGAGCTTTAAATCAAAAGTTATGGACTATTTAGTGCGGACATGTCAAGTTGATTGGCCAGTTATAATGACCAATGATTAGAGGCTTATAAATTAAGCATAATGCAAGGCATCATGCAGTGATTGGATTACTAGGACGCTTTGCTGTATCTATTTTTTGGCTTAAATTTTGTCACAATATAGAAAATTCTGCTAGCTTAATTTGAGCATTGGATTCGTGTCATTCGGAGCTCAAAATCAAAAGTTATGGATGACTTAGTGCGGACATGTCAAGTTGATCTGAAAGTTAAAATGATCATTACGAAGTAATCATTGAAGCTCATTCAATAAAGGCTTATAAATGAAGCATAATGCATAGAATCACAATGTTTTGGATAGATTGGAATACTTGGAAGCTTTTTCGTATCTATTTTTGTCTCAAAATTTGTCACATTATAGAAAATATAGATAGAACATGGGCTTTGGATTTGTGATATTTTGAGCTTTAGATCAAAAGTTACTGATGATTTAGTGCGGAAATGTCGTGTTGGTAGGCAAGTTAAAATGATCATTTTTGCTTATTGAGTAAAGGCTTACAAATAAAATATAATGCATGGCATCACGTAGCTTTGGATAGATTCGATTACTTGGACGCTTTGTTGTATCTATTTTTTTAATAAAATTTTACAAATGTTGAAATTAAATAGCTTAACGTGGGCATTGGATTTGTGTCATTCTAAGCTCTAAATCAAAGGTTATGGATTATTTAGTGCGGACATGATAAGTTGATCGGCCAGTTATAATGACCATTCTTAATTGATCATTGGTGCTCATTGAGTAGAGGTTATAAATTAAGCATAATACATGACATCACGCAGTTTTGAATAGATTGGATTACTTGAACTCTTTGTCGTATCTATTTTTTAATCTTAAACTTTGTGAAAATATTAAAAATTGAGCTAGCTTAATGTAGGCACTGGATTCGTGTCATTCTGAGCTCTAAATCAAAAGTTACAGACGATTAGTGCGGACATGTCAAGTTGATCGGTAAGTTAAAATGATCATTCTAAACTGATCATTGGTGCTCACTGAGTAAAGGCTTGTACATGAAGCATAATACATGGCATCACGTAGTTTGGGATAGATTGGATTACTTGGACGCTTTATCATATCTATTTCTGTCTAAAATTTTGTCACGATAGAGAAAATTAGGCTAGCTTAACGTGGGCTTTGGAATGGTGTATTCCAAGCTCTAAATAAAAAATTACAGACGATTTAGTGCGAAAATGTCAAGTTGATCGGCCAGTTAATATGATAATTTAAGCTGATGATTGGTGCTCATTGAGTAAAAGCTTATAAATGAATCATAATGCATGGCATCACGTAGCATTGGATAGATTGGATTACTTGCACGCTTTGTCGTCTCTATTTCTTTCTTAGATTTTTCAAAATATTTAAAATTAAGCTAGCTTAACGTGGTCATTGGATTTTTGTCATTCTATTCTCTAAATCAAAGGTTACGGATGATTTAGTGCGGACATGTCAAGTAATTCGGCTAGTTATAGTGACCATTCTTAATTGATCATTGGTGCTAATTGAATATTGGCTTATAAATTAAGCATAATGGATGACATCACGTAGTTTTGGGTAGACTGGATTACTTGCACTATTTGTCGTATCTATTTTTAATCTCAAACTTTGTCGCAATATAGAAATATGAGCTAGATTAACGTGGACACTAGATTCGTGTCATTCTGAGATCTAAATCAAAAGTTAAAACGATTTAGTGCGGACATGTCAAGTTGATCGGTAAGTTAAAATGATCATTTTAACTTTCTCAATTTTTGTCACAATATAGAAAATTGAGCTACCTTAACATGGGCACTGGATTCGTGTCATTCGGAGCTCTAAATCAAAAGTTACGGAAGCATTAGTTCACAAATTTCAAGTTGATCGGTAAGATATAATGATCATTCTAAACTGGTCATTCGTGCTCATTGAGTAAAGGGTTGTAAATGAAGCATAATGCATGGCATCTCGTAGTTTGGGATAGATTGGATTACTTGCACGCTTTGTCGTATCTATTTTTGTCTCAAATGTTTTCATGATATAGAAAATTGAGGTAGCTAATCATCGGCTTTTGATTGGGGCTATTTCGAGCAGTAAATCAAAAGTTACGGACGATTTAGTGTGGACATGTCAAGTTGATCGGCAGGTTAATATGATAATTCTAAACTGATAATTGGTGTTCATCGAGTAAAGGCTTATACATGAAGCATAATGCATGGCATCACGCAGTTTTTGATACATTGGATTACTGGGACGCTTTGTCGTGTCTATTTCTTTCTCAAAATTTAAAAGATATAGAAAATCTAGCTAGTTTAACGTGGGCATTGGATTTGGTCATTCTGAGCTTTAAATCAAAAGTTACGGTCAGTGCAGACATGTCAAGTTGATCGGCTAGTTATAATTACCACTTTTAATTGATCATTGGTGCTCATTTAGTAGAGGCTTATATATTAAGCCTAATGCCTGGCATAACACAGTTTTGGATAGATTGAATTACTTGTAAGCTTTGTCGATTCTTTTTTTGTCTTAAGCTTTGTCACAATATAGAAAGCTTAACGTGGGCATTGGATTCGTGTCATTCGGAGATCTAAATCAAAACTTACGGACGATTTAGTGCGAACATGCAAGTTGATCAGTAAGTTAAAATGATCATTCTAAACTGATAATTGGTGCTCATTGAGTAATGGCTTGTAAATGAAGCATAATGCATGGCATCACGTAGTTTGGGATAGATTGGATTACTTGGATGCTTTTTCGTATCTATTTCTGTCTCAAATTTTGTCACGATATTGAAAAATGACCTAGCTTAATGTGGGCTTTGAATTGGTGTCATTCCGAGCCCTAAATCAAGAGTTACGGACGATTTAGTGCGGACATATCAAGTTGATCGGCCAGTGAATATGATAATTCTAGAGTGATAATTGGTGCCCATTGAGTAAAGGCTTATAAATGAAACATAATGCATAGCATTACACAGTTTGGGATAACTTGGATTACTTAGGCACTTTGCATATCTATTTTTCTCTCATATTTTTAAAAATATAGAAATTTAGCTAGTTTAACAAGGGCGTTAGATTTGTGTCATTCTGAGCTTTAAATCAAAAGTTACGGACGATTTAGTGCGGATATGTCAATTTGATCGGCCAGTTATAATGACCATTGATTAGAGGCTTATAAATTAAGCATAATGCATGGCATCACGCAGTGATTGGATTACTTGGACGGTTTGTCATATCTATTTTTGGGCTTAAATTTTGACACAATATAGAAAATTTAGCTAGCTTAACGTGGGCATTGGATTCATGTCATTCGGAGCTCTAAATCAAAAATTACGGACGATTTAGTGCAGACATGCCAATTTGATCAGTAAGTTAAAATGATCATTCTGAACTGATCATTGCTGCTCATTGAGTAAAGGGTTGTAAATGAAGCATAATGCATGGCATCCCGTAGTTTGGGATAGATTGGATTTGTTGCACGCTTTGTCGAATCTATTTCTGTCTCAGATTTTTTCATGATATAGAAAATCGAGCTAGCTAATCATGGTTACGGTCGATTTAGTGCGGACATATCAAGTTGATCGGCCAGTTATAATGACCATTCTTAATTGATCATTGGTGTTCATTGAATAAAGGCTTATAAATGAAGCATAATGCATGGCATCATGCAGTTTTGGATAGAATTGATTACTTGGAAGCTTTCTCGTATCTATTTTTTGTCATAAGTTTTGTCGCAATATAGAAAATTGAGCTAGGTTAATGTGGGCATTGGATTCGTATCATTCTGAGCTCTAAATCAAAAGTTATGAACGATTCAGTGCAAACATGTGAAGTTGATCGGTAAGTTAAAATAATCATTCTAAACTGATCATTGGTGCTGCTTTGTGATAGATTGGGCTTATAAATGAAGCGTAATGCATGGCATCACGTAGTTTGTGATAGATTGGATTACTTGGATGCTTTTTTGTATCTATTTCAGCCTGAAATTTTATCACGATATTGACAATTGAGCTAGATTAATGTGGGCTTTGAATTGGTGCCATTCCGAGCTCTATATCAAAAGTTATAGCCGATTTAGTGCAGACATGTCAAGTTGATCGGCCAGTTAATATGATAATTCTAGAGTGATAATTTGTGCTCATTGAGTAAAGGCTTATAAATGAAACATAATGCATGGCATCACGCAGTTTGGGATAACATGGATTACTTAGACACTTTGTCATATCTATTTTGTCTCATATTTTACTAAATATAGAAAATTTAGCTAGTTTAACAAGGGCGTTGGATTTGTGTCATTCTGAGCTTTAAATCAAAAGTAAGGGTCGACTTAGTGCGGACATGTCAAGTTGATCGGCCTGTTATAATGACCATTCTTAATTGATCATTGGTAGTCATTGAGTAGAGGCTTATAAATTAAGCATAATGCATGGCATCACGTAGTTTCGGATAGATTGGATTACTTGAACGCTTTGTAGTATCTATTTTTTGTCTTAAATTTTGTCACAATATAGAAAATTGAGCCAGTTTAACGTGAGAATTGGATTTGTGTCATTCTGAGCTCTAAATCAAAAGATACGGACGATTTAGTGCGGACATGTTAAGGTGATCGGTAAATTAAAATGATCATTCTAAACTAATCATTACCGCTCATTGAGTAAAGGCTTGTAAATGAAGCATAATGCATGGCATCACGCAGTTTGGGATAGATTGGATTACTTGGACACTTTTTCGTATCTACTTCTGTCTCAAATTTTTTCACTATATAGAAAATTGAGCTAGCTGAACATGGCATTTGGATTGGTGCCATTCCGAGCTCTGTATCAAAATTATGGATGATTTAGTACAGAAATGTCAAGTTGATCGGCCAGTTAATATGATAATTCTAAACTGATAGTTGGTACTCATTAGGTAAGGCTTATAAATGAAAGATAATGCATTGCATCACGCAGTTTGGGAGAACTTGGATTACTTAGATACTTTGTCATATCTATTTCTGTGTCAAATATTACAAAATATAGAAAATTTAGGTAGTTTAAAAAGGGCATTGCATTTGTGTCATTCTGAGCTTTGAATCAAAAGTCACGGATGACTTAGTGCAGACATGTCAAGTTGATCGGCCAAATAATAATGACCATTCTTAATTGATCGTTGGTGCCCATTGAGTAGAGGCTTATAAATTAAGCATAATTCATGTCATCATGAAGTTTTGGATAGATTGGATTACTTGGACACTTTGTCGTATCTAGTTTTTGTCTTAAATTTTATCACAATATAGAAAATTGAGCTAGCTTAACGTGGCCATTGGATTCGTGTAATTCAGGGCTCTAAATCAAAAATTACGGACGATTTAGTGTGGACATGTCAAGTTGATTGGTAAGTTAAAATGATCATTCTAAACTGATCATTGGTGCTCATTGAGTAAAGGCTTGTAAATGAAGCATAATGCATGGCATCACGTAGTTTGGGATATATTGGATTACTTAGACACTTTTTCATATCTATTTTTATATCAATTTTTTTTCACGATATAGAAAATTGAGCTAGGTTAACATTGGCTTTGGATTGGTGCCATTTCGAGCTCTAGATCAAAAGTTATGGATGATTTAGTGCGGAAAATTCAAATTGTTCGGCTAGTTAATATGATAATTCTAAACTGAAAATTGGTGCTCATTGAGTAAAGGCTTATAAATGAAACATAATGCATGGCATCACGTAGATTTCGATAGATTGGATTTCTTGGACGCTTTGTCGTCTCTATTTCTTTCTAAAATTTTAAAAAATATAGAAAATTTAGCTAGTTTATCGTGGGCATTGGATTTGTGTTGTTCTGACCTTTATATCAGAATTTACGGTTGATTTAGTGCGAAAATGTCAAGTTGATCAGCCAGTTATAATGACCATTCTTAATTGATCATTGGTGCTCATTGAGTAGTGGCTTATAAATTAAGAATAATGCATGGCATCACGCAGTTTTGGATAGATTGAACTACTTGACGTTTTTTCGTATCTATTTTCTGTGTTAAATTTTTTCACCATATAGAAAATTGAGCCATCTTAACGTGGGCATTGGATTCGTGTCATTATGAGTTTTAAATAAAAAATTACGGACAATTTAGTTCAGACATGTCACATTGATCAGTAAGTCTAAATGATCATTCTAAACTGATTATTGGTGCTAATTGAGTAAAGTCTTGTAAATGAAGCATAATGCATGCATGGCATCGCCAAGTTTGGGATATATTGGATTACTTGGACGCTTTTTCGTATAGATTTCAGTCTCAAATTTTTTCACAATATAGAAAATTGAGCTAGCCAAACGTGGGCTCTAGAATAGTGGCATTATGAGCTCTAAATGAAAAGTTACGGATGATTTAGTGCGGATTTATCAAGTTGATCGGCCAGTAAATATGATAATTCTAAACTAATAATGGGTGCTCATTCAGTAAATGCTTATAAATGAAACATAATGCATGGCATCATGCAATTCGGGATTACTTGGATTATTTAGATGTTTTGTCATATCTATTTCTGTCTCGAATTTTATAAAATATAGAAAATTTAGCTAGTTATAGCTAAATATAGAAAATTTAGCTACAAGAGCGTTGGAATTGTGTCATTCTGAGATTTAAATCAAAAGTTATAGTCGATTTAGTGGGGACATGTCAAGTTGATCGGCTAGTTGTAATGACCATTCTTAATTAATCATTGTTGCTCATTGAGTAGAGGCTTATAAATTAAGCATAATGCATGGCATCATGCAGTTTTGGATAGACTAGATTACTTGTATGCTTTCTCCTATCTAATTTTTGTCTTAAATTTTGTCACAATAAAGAAAATTGAGCTAGCTTAACGTTGGCATTGGATTCGTGTCATTCTGAATTCTAAAAAAAAAGTTACGAACGATTTAGTGTGACATGTCATGTTGATCGGCAAGTTAAAATGATCATTCTAAACTGATCATTGGTGCTCATTGAGTAAAGGCTTGTAAATGAAGCATAATGCATGGCATCACGTAGTTTGGGATAGATTGGATTACTTAGATACTTTTTCATATCTATTTCTATATCAAATTTTTTCACGATATAGAAAATTGAGCTAACTTAATGTGGGCTTTGGATTGGTGCCATTTCGAGCTCTAGATCAAAAGTTGTGGACGATTTAGTGCGGACAAGTCAAGTTGATCGGCCAGTTAATATGATAATTCTAAACTGATAATTGGTGCTCATTGAGTAAAGGCTTATAAATGAAAGATAATGCATGGCATCACGTAGATTTTGATAGATTGGATTACTTGGACGCTTTGTCGTCTCTATTTATTTCTCAAATTTTACAAATATAGAATATTTAGCTATTTTAACGTGGGCATTGAATTTTTGAAATTCTGACCTTTATACCAAAATTTACGGTTGATTTGGGGCGGACAAGTCAAGTTGATCAGCCAGTTATAATAACCATTCTTAATTGATCATTGGCGCTCATTGAGTAGTGGCTTATAAATTAAGTATAATGCAGGGCATCACACAGTTTTGGATAGATTGGAATACTTGATGTTTTGTCGTATCTATTTTTGTGTTAAAGTTTTTCACAATATAGAAAATTGAGCTACCTTAACGTGGGCATTGGATTCGTGTCATTCAAAGCTCTAAATCAAACGTTACGGACAATTTAGTGCGCACATGTCAAGTTGATCGGTAAGTTAAAATAATCATTCTAAACTGATCATTGGTGCTCATTGAGCAAAGGCTTGTAAATGAAGCATAATGCATGGCATCGCCTAGTTTGGGATAGATTGGATTACTTGGATGCTTTTTGTATAGATTTCTGTATCAAATTTTTTCACAATTTAGAAAATTGAGCTAGCCTAACGCGGGCTCTGTAATAGTGGCATTCGGAGCTCTAAATCAAATGTTACGGATGATTTAGTGTGGATATGTCAAATTGATCGACCAGTAAATATGATAATTCTAAACTGATAATGGGAGCTCATTGAGTAAACACTTATAAATGAAACATAATGCATGGTATCACGCAATTCGGGGTTACTTGGATTATTTAGATACTTTTTCATATCTATTTCTGTCTCGAATTTTACAAAATATAGAAAATTTAGCCTGTTTAACAAGAGCTTTGGATTTGTGTCATTCTGAGCTTTAAATCAAAAGTTATGGACGATTTTAGTACCGACATGTCAAGTTGACCGGCCAGTTGTAATGACCATTCTTATTTGATCATTGGTGCACATTGAGTAGAGGCTTATAAATTAAGCATAATGCATGGCATCATGCACTTTTGGATACATTAGATTACTTGGATGCTTTCTCCTATCTATTTTTTGTCTTAAATTTTGTCACAATATAGAAAATTGAGCTAGCTTAACGTTGGCAATGGATTCGTGTCATTCTAAACTCTAAAAAAAAGTTACAGCCATTCAGTGCTGACATGTCAAGTTGATCGGTAAATTAAAATGATAATTCTAAACTGATCATTGGTGCTTATTGAGTAAAGGCTTATAAATGAAGCATAATGCATGGCATCATGTAGTTCGGGATTGATTGGATTACTTGGACGATTTGTCGTATCTATTTTTGTCTAAAATTTTGTCATGATATAGAAAATTGAGCTAACTTATCGTGGGCTTTGGATTGGTGCCATTCCGAGCTCTAAATCAAAACTTACGGATGATTTAGTGCGGACATGGGAAGTTGATAGACCAGTTAATATGATAACTATAAACTAATAAAAGGATTATAAATGAAGCATAATGCATGGTATCACATAGCTTTGGAAAGATTGGATTACTTGGACGCTTTATCGTCTCTATTTCTTTCTCAAATTTTACAAAATATAGACAATTCATCTAGTTTAACGTGGGCGTTAGATTTGTGTCATTCTGAGCTTTAAATCAAAAGTTTGGGATGATTTAGTGCGGACATGTCAAGTTTATCGCCCAGTTATAATGATCATTTTTAATTGATCATTGGTGTTCATTGAGTAGATGCTTATAAATGAAGCATAGTGCATGGCATCAAGCAGTTTAGGGATAGATTGGATAATTTAGACCCTTTTTGTATCTATTTTTCTCTCAATTTTTGTCACATAGAAAACTGAGCTAGCTTAACATGGGCTTTGGATTTGTATCATTCTGAGCTCTAAATCAAAGGTTACAAACGATTTAGTGCGGACATGTCAAGTTGATCGGCAAGTTAAAATCATCATTCTAAACTTATCATTGGTGCTCATTGAATAAAGGCTTATAAATGAAGCATAATGCATGGCATCATACAGCTTGCAATAGATTGTATTACTTGGATGCTTCATCGTTTTCAGTTCTATCTTAAATTTTGTGACAATATAGAAAATTGATCTAGCTTAACGTGGGCTTTGGCTTTTTGTCATTATGAGATCCAGTTCAAAAGTTACGACCGATTTAGTGCGTGCATGTCATGTTGACCGGCTAGTAAAAATTATGATTCCAAACTGATCATTGGTGCTCATTGAGTAAAGGCTTATAAATTAAGCATAATGCATGGAATCACGTAGTTTTAGATAGATTGGATTTCTTGGATTCTGTGTCGTTTCTATTTCTTTTTGAAATTTTGTCACAATATAGAAAATTGAGTTAGCTTAACGTTGGCACTGGATTCGTGTCATTATGAGCTCTAAATCAAAAGTTACTGACGATTTACTGAGCACATGTCAAGTTGACCGGTAAGTTAAAATGATCATTCTAAACTGATCATTGGTGCTCATTGAGTAAAGGCTTGTAAGTGAAGCATAATGCATGGGATCACATAGTTTGGGATATATTGAATTACTTAGAAGCTTTGTCGTATCTATTTTTGTCTCAAATTTTTTCACGATATAGAATATTGAGCTAGCTTAATGCGGGTTTTGGATTGGTGCAATTCAGAGCTTTAGATAAAAATTTACAGACGATTTAGTGTGGACAAGTCAATTCGATCGGCAAGCTAAAATGATCATTCTAAACTCATCATTGGTGCTAATTTAGTAAATGCTTATAAATGAAGCATAATGGATGGCATCACGTAGTTTTGGATAGATTTGATTACTTGGATGCTTTGTCGTATCTATTTCTTTTTGAAATTTTGTCACAATATAGAAAATTGAGTTGGCTTAACGTAGGCATTAGAATCGTGCCATTCTGAGCTTTCAATCAAAAGTTACGGACGATTTACTGCACACATGTCAAGTTGACCGGTAAGTTAAAATGATCATGAATTACTTAGAAACTTTGTCGTATCTATTTTTGTCTAAATGTTTTTCATGATATAAAAAATTGAGCTAGCTTAACGTGGGCTTTGGATTGGTGCCATTCCGAGCTCTAAATCATAAGTTACATACAATTTAGTGTGGACAAGTCAATTCCATCGGCAAGCTTAAATGATCACTCTAAACTGAGCATTGGTGCTCATTGAGTAAAGGCTTATAAATGAAGCACTATACATGGCATCATGAGTTTTGGATAGTTTCGATTACTTGGACGCTTTGTCGAATATATTTTTGTCTCAAATTTTGTCACAATACAGAAAATTGAGTTAGCTTAACATGGACTTTGGATTTTTGTCATTCTTAGATCTAAATTAATAGTTATGGATGATTTAGTGTGGACATCTCAAGTTGATGGACCAGTAAAAATGATCATTCTTAACTGATCATTGATGCTCATTGAGTAGATGCTTATAAATGAAGCATAGTGCATGGCATCACGCAGTTTTGGGATAGATTGGATAACTTAGCCGCTTTTTTGTATCTATTTTTGTCTCAATTTTTTTCATAATATAGAAAACTGAGCTAGCTTAACATGAGCTTTGGACTTGTGTCATTCTGAACTCTAAATCAAAGGTTACAAACGATTTAGTGCGGGCATGTCAAGTTGATCGGCAAGTTAAAATCATCATTCTAAATTGATCATTGGTGCTCATTGAATAAAGGCTTATAAATGAAGCATAATGCATGGCATCATGCAGTTTGCAATAGATTGGATTACTTGTATGCTTCATCGTTTTCAGTTCTATCTTAAATTTTGTGACAATATAAAAAATTGAGCTCATTTAGTAAAGGCTTATAAATTAAGCATAATGCATGGCATGGCATAGTTTTGGAAAGATTGGATTTCTTGGACTCTTTTTCGTATCTATTTCTTTTTGAAATGTTGTCACAATATAGAAAATTGAGTTAGCTTAACGTTGGCACAGGATTAGTGTCATTATGAGCTCTAAATCAAAAGTTACTGACGATTTATACTGCGCACATGTCAAGTTGACCGGTAAGTTAAAATCATCATTCTAAACTGATCATTGGTGATCATTGAGTAAAGGCTTGTAAATGAAGCACAATGCATGGGATCACATAGTTTGGGATATATTGAGTTACTTAGACGCTTTGTCGTATCTATTTTTGTCTCAAATTTTGTCACGATATAGAATATTGAGCTAGCTTAATGTGGGCTTTGGATTGGTGCCATTCCGAGATTTAAATAAAAATTTACAGACGATTTATTGTGGACAAGTCAATTCGATCGGCAAGCTAAAATGATCATTTTAAACTGAGCATTGGTGCTGATTGAGTAAAGGCTTATAAATGAAGCATTATAAATGGCATCAGGCAGTTTTGGATAGCTTGGATTACTTGGATGCTTTGTCGCATGTATTGTTTTGTTTAATTTTGTCACAATATAGAAAATTGAGTTAGCTAAACGTGAACTTTGGATTTTTATCATTCTGAGCTCTAAATCAATAGTTATGGATAATTTTGTGCAGACATGTGAAGTTGATCGACCGGTGAAAATGGTCATTCTTAACTTATCATTGGTGCTCATTGAGTAGATGCTTATAAATGAAGCATAATGCATGCCATCACGCAGTTCGGGATAGATTGGATAACTTAGACTCTTTTTCGTATCCATTTCTGTCTCAATTTTTGTCACAATATAGAAAATTGAGCTACCTTAACATGGGCATTGGATTCGTGTCATTCGGAGCTCAAAATCAAAAGTTACGGAAGCATTAGTGCACAAATTTCAAGTTCATCGGTAAGATATAATGATCATTCTAAACTGGTCATTCGTGCTCATTGAGTAAAGGCTTGTAAATGAAGCATAATGCATGGCATCACGTAGTTTGGGATAGATTGGATTACTTGGATGCTTTGTCGTATCTATTTGTCTCTCAAATTTTATCATGATATAGAAAATTTAGTTAGCTTAACATGTGCTTTAGATTATTGCCACCCCAAAAAGTTACGAATGATTTCGTGTGGACAAGTAAAGTTGATCGGCAAGTTAAAATGATCTTTCCAAACCGAGTATTGGTGCTCATTGAGTAAAGGTTTTCTAATGAAGCATAATACATGGCATCACATAGTTTTGGATAGATTAGTTTACTTGGATGCCTTTTCGTATCTATTTATTTCTCAAATGTTGTCACAATATAGAAAATTGAGCAAACTTAATATGGGGTTTGGATTTTTGTCATTCAGAGCTCTAAATCAAAAGTTACGGACGATTTAGTGCGGACATATCAAGTTGATCAGCCAATTAATATGATTATTCTGACCTAATCATTGGTGCTCATTGAGTAAAGCCTTATAAATGAAGCATAATGCATGGCATCACACATTTTGAGATAGATATGATAACTTGGATGCTTTGTTGTATCTATTTCTGTCTCAAATTTTGTCACCATATAGAAAATTAAGCTAGCCTATGTGGGCATTGTATTCGTGAAATTCTGAGGTATAAATCAAAAGTTATGGATGATTTAGTGCAGAAATGTTAAGTTAATCGGCCAGTTAAAATGATCATTCTAAATTGATCATTGATGCTCATGGTGTAAGGGCTTATAAATGAAGAATAATGCATGGCATCACACAGTTTTGGATAGATTGGATTACTTATACGCGTTGTCGTATCTATTTCAGTCTCAAATTTTATCACAATATAGAAAATTGAGCTACCATTATGTGGACTTTGGATTTGTGTCATTCTGAGATTTGCCGAATCTATTTTTGTTCCAAACTTTGTCACATTGTTGAAAATTGAGCTAGTTTAATGTGGGCTTTGGAACAGCGACATTCGGAACTCTAAATCAGAAGTTACGGATTATTTAGTGTAGACATGTCAAGTTGATCTGCAAGTTAAAATGATCCTTCTAAACTGAGCATTGGTGCTCATTTAGTAAAGGCTTATAAATGAAGCATTATAAATGGCATCAGGCAGTTTTGGATAGCTTGGATTACTTGGACGCTTTGTCGTATGTTTTTTTTTGTCAAATTTTGTCACAATATAGAAAATTGAGTTAGCTAAACGTGAACTTTGGATTTTTATCATTTTGAGCTCTAAATCAATAGTTATGGATAATTTTCTGCGGACATGTGAAGTTGATCGACCAGTAAAAAGGGTCATTCTTAACTGATCATTGGTGCTAATTAAGTAGATGCTTATAAATGAAGCGTAATGCATGGCATCACGCAGTTCGGGATAGATTGGATAACTTAGAATCTTTTTTGTATCCATTTCTGTCTCAATTTTTGTCACAGTATAGAAAATTGGGCTACCTTAACATGGGCACTGGATTCGTGTCATTCGGAGCTCTAAATCAAAAGTTACGGAAGCATTAGTGCACAAATTTCAGGTTGATCGGTAAGATATAATGATCATTCTAAACTGGTCATTCGTGCTCATTGAGTAAAGGCTTGTAAATGAAGCATAATGCATGGCATCACGTAGTTTGGGATAGATTGGATTACTTGGATGCTTTGTCGTATCTATTTGTGTCTCAAATTTTCTCATGATATAGAAAATTTAGTTAGCTTAACGTGTGCTTTAGATTAATGCCATTCCGAAAAGTTACGAATGATTTTGTGTGGACAAGTGAAAATGACCAGCATGTTCAAATGATCTTTCTAAACCGAGTATTGGTGCTCATTGAGTAAAGGTTTATTCATGAAGCATAATACATGGCATCACATAGTTTTGGATAGATTAGTTTACTTGGATGCCTTTTCGTATCTATTTCTTTCTCAAATGTTGTCACAATATAAAAAATTGAGCAAGCTTAACATGGGGTTTGGAATTTTTGTCATTCCAAGCTCTAAATCAAAAGTTACGGACAATTTAGTGCGGACATATCAAGTTGATCAGCCAATTAATATGATTATTCTGACCTAATCATTGGTGCTCATTGAGTAAAGCCTTATAAATGAAGCATAATGCATGGCATCACACATTTTGAGATAGATTGGATAACTTGGATGCTTTGTTGTATCTAATTCTGTCTCAAATTTTGTCACCATATAGAAAATTAAGCTAGCCTATGTGGGCGGTATATTCGTGAAATTCTGAGGTATAAATCAAAAGTTACGGACAATTTTGTGCAGAAATGTTAAGTTAATCGGCCAGTTAAAATGATCATTCTAAATTGATCATTGATGCTCATGGTGTAAGGGCTTATAAATGAAGCATAATGCATGGCATCACACAGTTTTGGATAGATTGGATTACTTGTACGCGTTGTCGTATCTATTTCTATCTCAAATTGTGTCACAATATAGAAAATTGAGCTACCATTATGTGGACTTTGGATTTGTGTCATTCGGAGCTTTGCCGAATCTATTTTTGTTCCAAACTTTGTCACATTGTAGAAAATTGAGCTAGTTTAATGTGGACTTTGGAACAGCGACATTCGGAACTCTAAATCAAAAGTTACGGATTATTTACTGTAGACATGTCAAAGAGATCTGCAAGTTAAAATGATCCTTCTAAACTGAGCATTGGTGCTCATTTAGTAAAGGCTTATAAATGAAGCATTATAAATGGCATCAGGCAGTTTTGAATAGCTTGGATTACTTGGACGCTTTGTCGTATGTATTTTTTGTCAAATTTTGTCACAATATAAAAAATTGAGTTAGCTAAACGTGAACTTTGGATTTTTATCATTCTGAGCTCTAAATCAATAGTTATGGATAATTTTGTGCAGACGTGTGAAGTTGATCGACCAGTAAAAAGGGTCATTCTTAACTGATCATTGGTGCTCATTGAGTAGATGCTTACAAATGAAGCTTAATGCATGGCATCACGCAGCTCGGGATAGATTGGATAACTTAGACTCTTTTTTGTATCCATTTCTGTCTCAATTTTTGTCACAATATAGAAAATTGAGCTACCTTAACATGGGCACTGGATACGTGTCATTTGGAGCTCTAAATCAAAATTTAGGGAAGCATTAGTGCACAAATTTCAAGTTGGTCGGTAAGATATAATGATCATTCTAAACTGGTCATTCGTGCTCATTGAGTAAAGGCTTGTAAATGAAGCATAATGCATGGCATCACGTAGTTTGGGATAGATTGGATTACTTGGATGCTTTGTCGTATCTATTTGTGTCTCAAATTTTATCATGATATAGAAAATTTAGTTAGCTTAACATGTGCTTTAGATTAATGCCATCCCAAAAAGTTACGAATGATTTTGTGTGGACAAGTAAAGTTGGTCGGCAAGTTAAAATGATCTTTCTAAACCGAGTATTGGTGCTCATTGAGTAAAGGTTTCTAATGAAGCATAATACAAGGCATCACATAGTTTTTGATAGATTAGTTTACTTGGATGCCATTTCGTATCTATTTCTTTCTCAAATGTTTTCACAATATAGAAAATTGAGCAAACTTAACATGGGGTTTGGATTTGTGTCATTCTGAGCTCTAAATCAAAAGTTACGGACGATTGAGTGCGGACATATCAAGTTGATCAGCCAATTAATATGATTATTCTGACCTAATTATTGGTGCTCATTGAGTAAAGCCTTATAAATGAAGCATAATGCATGGCATCACAAATTTGAGATAGATTGGATAACTTGGATGCTTTGTTGTATCTATTTCTGTCTCAAATTTTGTCACCATATAGAAAATTAAGCTAGCCTATGTGGGCATTGTATTCGTGAAATTCCGAGGTATAAATCAAAAGTTACGGACGATTTAGTGCAGAAATGTTAAGTTAATCGGCCAGTTAAAATGATCATTCTAAATTGATCATTGATGCTCATGGTGTAAGGGCTTATAAATGAAGCATAATGCATGGCATCACATAGTTTTGGATAGATTGGATTACTTGTACGCGTTATCGTATCTATTTCAGTCTCAAATTTTATCACAATATAGAAAATTGAGCTACCATTATGTGGACTTTGGATTTGTGTCATTCTGAGCTTTGCCGAATCTATTTTTGTTCCAAACTTTGTCACATTGTAGAAAATTGAGCTAGTTTAATGTGGGCTTTGGAACAGCGTCATTCGGAACTCTAAATCAAAAGTTACGGATTATTTTGTGTAGACATGTCAAGTAGATCTGCAAGTTAAAATGATCTTTCTAAACTGAGCATTGGTGCTCATTTAGTAAAGGCTTATAAATGAAGCATTATAAATGGCATCAGGCAGTTTTGAATAGCTTGGATTACTTGGATGCTTTGTCGTATGTATTTTTTTGTCAAATTTTGTCACAATATAAAAAATTGAGTTAGCTAAACGTGAACTTTGGATTTTTATCATTCTGAGCTCTAAATCAATAGTTATGGATAATTTTGTGCAGACGTGTGAAGTTGATCGACCAGTAAAAAGGGTCATTCTTAACTGATAATTGGTGCTCATTGAGTAGATGCTTACAAATGAAGCATAATGCATGGCATCACGCAGTTCGGGATAGATTGGATAACTTAGACTCTTTTTTGTATCCATTTCTATCTCAATTTTTGTCACAATATAGAAAATTGAGCTACCTTAACATGGGCACTGGATACGTGTCATTCGGAGCTCTAAATCAAAATTTACGGAAGCATTAGTGCACAAATTTCAAGTTGGTCGGTAAGATATAATGATCACTCTAAACTGGTCATTCGTGCTCATTGAGTAAAGGCTTGTAAATGAAGCATAATGCATGGCATCACGTAGTTTGGGATAGATTGGATTACTTGGATGCTTTGTCGTATCTATTTGTGTCTCAAATTTTATCATGATATAGAAAATTTAGTTAGCTTAACATGTGCTTTAGATTAATGCCATCCCAAAAAGTTACGAATGATTTTGTGTGGACAAGTAAAGTTGATCGGCAAGTTAAAATGATCTTTCTAAACCGAGTATTGGTGCTCATTGAGTAAAGGTTTTCTAATGAAGCATAATACAAGGCATCACATAGTTTTGGATAGATTAGTTTACTTGGATGCCTTTTCGTATCTATTTCTTTCTCAAATGTTGTCACAATATAGAAAATTGAGCAAACTTAACATGGGGTTTGGATTTGTGTCATTCTGAGCTCTAAATCAAAAGTTACGGACGATTGAGTGCGGACATATCAAGTTGATCAGCCAATTAATATGATTATTCTGACCTAATCATTGGTGCTCATTGAGTAAAGCCTTAAAAATGAAGCATAATGCATGGCATCACACATTTTGAGATAGATTGGATAACTTGGATGCTTTGTTGTATCTATTTCTGTCTCAAATTTTGTCACCATATAGAAAATTAAGCTAGCCTATGTGGGAATTGTATTCGTGAAATTCCGAGGTATAAATCAAAAGTTACGGACGATTTAGTGCAGAAATGTTAAGTTAATCGGCCAGTTAAAATGATCATTCTAAATTCATCATTGATGCTCATGGTGTAAGGGCTTATAAATGAAGCATAATGCATGGCATCACATAGTTTTGGATAGATTGGATTACTTGTACGCGTTATCGTATCTATTTCAGTCTCAAATTTTATCACAATATAGAAAATTGAGCTACCATTATGTGGACTTTGGATTTGTGTCATTCTGAGCTTTGCCGAATCTATTTTTGTTCCAAACTTTGTCACATTGTAGAAATTTAGCTAGTTTAATGTGGGCTTTGGAACAGCATCATTCGGAACTCTAAATCAAAAGTTACGGATTATTTAGTGTAGAAATGTCAAGTTGATCTGCAAGTTAAAATGATCCTTCTAAACTGAGCATTGGGGCTCATTTAGTAAAGGCTTATAAATAAAGCATTATAAATGGCATCAGGCAGTTTTGGATAGCTTGGATTACTTGGACGCTTTGTCGTATGTATTTTTTTGTCAAATTTTGTCACAATATATAATATTGAGTTAGCTAAACGTGAACTTTGGATTTTTATCATTCTGAGCTCTAAATCAATAGTTATGGATAATTTTGTGCGGACATGTGAAAATGATCGACCAGTAAAAAGGGTCATTCTTAACTGATGATTGGTGCTCATTTAGTAGATGCTTATAAATGAAGCATAATGCATGGCATCACGCAGTTCGGGACAAATTGGATAACTTAGACTCTTTTTTGTATCCATTTCTGTCTAAATTTTTGTCACAATATAGAAAATTGAGCTACCTTAACATGGGCACTGGATTCATGCCATTCGGAGCTCTAAAACAAAATTTAGGGAAGCATTAGTGCACAAATTTCAAGTTGGTCGGTAAGATATAATGATCATTGTAAACTGGTCATTCTTGCTCATTGAGTAAAGGCTTGTAAATGAAGCATAAGGCATGGCATCACGTAGATTGGGATAGATTGGATTACTTGGATGCTTTGTCGTATCTATTTGTGTCTCAAATTTTATCATGATATAGAAAATTTAGTTAGCTTAACGTGTGCTTTAAATTAATGCCATCCCGAAAAGTTACGAATGATTTTGTGTGGACAAGTAAAGTTGATCGGCAAGTTAAAATGATCTTTCTAAACCGAGTATTGGTGCTCATTAATAAAGGTTTATTAATGAAGCATAATACAAGGCATCACATAGTTTTGGATGGATTAGTTTACTTGGATGCCTTTTCGTATCTATTTCATTCTCAAATGTTGTCACAATATAGAAAATTGAGCAAACTTAACATGGGGTTTGGATTTGTGTCATTCTGAGCTCTAAATCAATAGTTACGGAATCGAGTGCGGACATATCAAGTTGATCAGCCAATTAATATGATTATTCTGACCTAATCATTGGTGCTCATTGAGTAAAGCCTAATAAATGAAGCATAATGCATGGCATCACACATTTTGAGATAGATTGGATAACTTGGATGCTTTGTTGTATCTAATTCTGTCTCAAATTTTGTCACCATATAGAAAATTAAGCTAGCCTATGTGGGCGGTATATTCGTTAAATTCTGAGGTATAAATCAAAAGTTACGGACAATTTAGTGCAGAAATGTTAAGTTAATCGGCCAGTTAAAATGATCATTCTAAATTGATCATTGATGCTCATGGTGTAAGGGCTTATAAATGAAGCAAAATGCATGACATCACACAGTTTTGGATAGATTGGATTACTTGTACGCGTTGTCGTATCTAAGTTTCTGATCATTCTAAATTGATCATTGTCACTTATAAATGAAGCATAATGCATGGCATCACATTTTGGATAGATTGGATTACTACCATCTATGTGAAAATTGAGCTTTATGTGGACTTTGGATTTGTCATTCTGAGCTTTGCCGAATCTATTTTTGTTCCAAACTTTGTCACATTGTAGAAAATTGAGCTAGTTTAATGTGGACTTTGGAACAGCGACATTCGGAACTCTAAATCAAAAGTTACGGATTATTTACTGTAGACATGTCAAGCAGATCTGCAAGTTAAAATGATCCTTCTAAACTGAGCATTGGTGCTCATTTAGTAAAGACTTATAAATGAAGCATTATAAATGGCATCAGGCAGTTTTGAATAGCTTGGATTACTTGGATGCTTTGTCGTATGTATTTTTTTGTCAAATTTTGTAACAATATAAAAAATTGAGTTAGCTAAACGTGAACATTGGATTTTTATCATTTTGAGCTCTAAATCAATAGTTATGGATAATTTTGTGCAGACGTGTGAAGTTGATCGACCAGTAAAAAGGGTCATTCTTAACTGATCATTGGTGCTCATTGAGTAGATGCTTACAAATGAAGCATAATGCATGGCATCACGCAGTTCGGGATAGATTGGATAACTTAGACTCTTTTTTGTATCCATTTCTGTCTCAATTTTTGTCACAATATAGAAAATTGAGCTACCTTAACATGGGCACTGGATTCGTGTCATTCGGAGCTCTAAATCAAAATTTACGGAAGCATTAGTGCACAAATTTCAAGTTGGTCGGTAAGATATAATGATCATTCTAAACTGGTCATTCGTGCTCATTGAGTAAAGGCTTGTAAATGAAGAATAATGCATGGCATCACGTAGTTTGGGATAGATTGGATTACTTGGATGCTTTGTCGTATCTATTTGTGTCTCAAATTTTATCATGATATAGAAAATTTAGTTAGCTTAATGTGTGCTTTAGATTAATGCCATCCCAAAAAGTTACGAATGATTTTGTGTGGACAAGTAAAGTTCATCGGCAAGTTAAAATGATCTTTCTAAACCGAGTATTGGTGCTCATTGAGTAAAGGTTTTCTAATGAAGCATAATACAAGGCATCACATAGTTTTGGATAGATTAGTTTACTTGGATGCCTTTTCGTATCTATTTCTTTCTCAAATGTTGTCACAATATAGAAAATTGAGCAAACTTAACATGGGGTTTGGATTTGTGTCATTCTGAGCTCTAAATCAATAGTTACGGAGGATTGAGTGCGGACATATCAAGTTGATCAGCCAATTAATATGATTATTCTGACCTAATCATTGGTGCTCATGGAGTAAAGCCTTATAAATGAAGCATAATGCATGGCATCACACATTTTGAGATAGATTGGATAACTTGGATGCTTTGTTGTATCTATTTCTATCTCAAATTTTGTCACCATATAGAAAATTAAGCTAGCCTATGTGGGCATTGTATTCGTGAAATTCCGAGGTATAAATCAAAAGTTACGGACGATTTAGTGCAGAAATGTTAAGTTAATCGGCCAGTTAAAATGATCATTCTAAATTGATCATTGATGTTCATGGTGTAAGGGCTTATAAATGAAGCATAATGCATGGCATCACACAGTTTTGGATAGATTGGATTACTTGTACGCGTTGTCGTATCTATTTCAGTCTCAAATTTTATCACAATATAGAAAATTGAGCTACCATTATGTGGACTTTGGATTTGTGTCATTATGAGATTTGCCGAATCTATTTTTGTTCCAAACTTTGTCACATTGTAGAAAATTGAGCTAGTTTAATGTGGGCTTTGGAACAGCGTCATTCGGAACTCTAAATCAAAAGTTACGGACAATTTAGTGCGGACATATCAAGTTGATCAGCCAATTAATATGATCCTTCTAAACTGAGCATTGGTGCTCATTTAGTAAAGGCTTATAAATGAAGCATTATAAATGGCATCAGGCAGTTTTGAATAGCTTGGATTACTTGGACGCTTTGTCGTATGTATTTTTTGTCAAATTTTGTCACAATATAGAAAATTGAGTTAGCTAAACGTGAACTTTGGATTTTTATCATTCTGAGCTCTAAATCAATAGTTATGGATAATTTTGTGCAGACATGTGAAGTTGATCGACCAGTAAAAAGGGTCATTCTTAACTGATCATTGGTACTCATTGAGTAGATGCTTATAAATGAAGCATAATGTATGGCATCACGCAGTTCGGGATAGATTGGATAACTTATACTCTTTTTGTATCCATTTTTGTCTCAATTTTTGTCACAATATAGAAAATTGAGCTACCTTAACATGGGCACTGGATTCATGCCATTCGGAGCTCTAAATCAAAATTTAGGGAAGCATTAGTGCACAAATTTCAAGTTGGTCGGTAAGATATAATGATCATTCTAAGCTGGTCATTCTTGCTCATTGAGTAAAGGCTTGTAAATGAAGCATAATGCATGGCATCACGTAGTTTGGGATAGATTGGATTACTTGGACGCTTTGTCGTATCTATTTGTGTCTCAAATTTTATCATGATATAGAAAATTTAGTTAGCTTAACGTGTGCTTTAGATTAATGCCATCCCGAAAAGTTACGAATGATTTTGTGTGGACAAGTAAAGTTGATCGGCAAGTTAAAATGATCTTTCTAAACCGAGTATTGGTGCTCATTGAGTAAAGGTTTATTAATGAAGCATAATACATGGCATCACATAGTTTTGGATAGATTAGTTTACTTGGATGCCTTTTCGATCTATTTCTTTCTCAAATATTGTCACAATATAGAAATTTGAGCAAGCTTAACATGGGGTTTGGATTTTTGTCATTCTAAGCTCTAAATCAAAAGTTATGGACAATTTAGTGGGGACATATCAAGTTGATCAGCCAATTAATATGATTATTCTGATTTAATCATTGGTGCTCATTGAGTAAAGCCTTATAAATGAAGCATAATGCATGGCATCACACATTTTGAGATAGATTGGATAACTTGGATGCTTTGTTGTATCTATTTCTGTCTCAAATTTTGTCACCATATAGAAAATTAAGCTAGCCTATGTGGGCATTGTGTTCGTGAAATTCCGAGGTATAAATCAAAAGTTACGGACGATTTAGTGCAGAAATGTTAAGTTAACCGGCCAGTTAAAATGATCATTCTAAATTGATCATTGATGCTCATGGTGTAAGGGCTTATAAATGAAGCATAATGCATGGCATCACATAGTTTTGGATAGATTGGATTACTTGTACGCGTTGTCGTATCTATTTCAGTCTCAAATTTTATCACAATATAGAAAATTGAGCTACCATTATGTTGACTTTGGATTTGTGTCATTCTGAGCTTTGCCGAATCTATTTTTGTTCCAAACTTTGTCACATTGTAGAAAATTGAGCTAGTTTAATGTGGGCTTTGGAACAGCATCATTCGGAACTCTAAATCAAAAGTTACGGATTATATAGTGTAGATATGTCAAGTTGATCTGCAAGTTAAAATGATCCTTCTAAACTAAGCATTGGGGCTCATTTAGTAAAGGCTTATAAATGAAGCATTATAAATGGCATCAGGCAGTTTTGCATAGCTTGGATTACTTGGACGCTTTGTCGTATGTATTTTTTGTCAAATTTTGTCACAATATAGAAAATTGAGTTAGCTAAACGTGAACTTTGGATTTTTATCATTCTGAGCTCTAAATCAATAGTTATGGATAATTTTGTGCGGACATGTGAAGTTGATCGACCAGTAAAAAGGGTCATTCTTAACTGATCATTGGTGCTCATTAAGTAGATGCTTATAAATGAAGCATAATGCATGGCATCACGCAGTTCGGGATAGATTGGATAACTTAGACTCTTTTTTGTATCCATTTCTGTCTCAATTTTTGTCACAATATAGAAAATTGAGCTACCTTAACATGGGCACTGATTCGTGTCATTCGGAGCTCTAAATCAAAATTTAGGGAAGCATTAGTGCACAAATTTCAAGTTGGTCGGTAAGATATAATGATCATTCTAAACTGGTCATTCGTGCTCATTGAGTAAAGGCTTGTAAATGAAGCATAATGCATGGCATCACGTAGTTTGGGATAGATTGGATTACTTGGATGCTTTGTCGTATCTATTTGTGTCTCAAATTTTATCATGATATAGAAAATTTAGTTAGCTTAACGTGTGCTTTAGATTAATGCCATCCCGAAAAGTTACGAATGATTTTGTGTGGACAAGTAAAGTTGATCGGCAAGTTAAAATGATCTTTCTAAACCGAGTATTGGTGCTCATTGAGTAAAGGTTTTCTAATGAAGCATAATACAAGGCATCACATAGTTTTGGATAGATTAGTTTACTTGGATGCCTTTTCGTATCTATTTCTTTCTCAAATGTTGTCACAATATAGAAAATTGAGCAAACTTAACATGGGGTTTGGATTTTTGTCATTCTGAGCTCTAAATCAAAAGTTACGGACGATTTAGTGCGGACATATCAAGTTGATCAGCCAATTAATATGATTATTCTGACCTAATCATTGGTGCTCATTGAGTAAAGCCTTATAAATGAAGCATAATGCATGGCATCACACATTTTGAGATAGATTGGATAACTTGGATGCTTTGTTGTATCTATTTCTGTCTCAAATTTTGTCACCATATAGAAAATTAAGCTAGCCTATGTGGGCATTGTATTCGTGAAATTCTGAGGTATAAATCAAAAGTTACGGACATTTAGTGCAGAAATGTTAAGTTAATCGGCCAGTTAAAATGATCATTCTAAATTGATCATTGATGTTCATGGTGTAAGGGCTTATAAATGAAGCATAATGCATGGCATCACACAGTTTTGGATAGATTGGATTACTTGTACGCGTTGTCGTATCTATTTCAGTCTCAAATTTTATCACAATATAGAAAATTGAGCTACCATTATGTGGACTTTGGATTTGTGTCATTCTGAGATTTGCCGAATCTATTTTTGTTCCAAACTTTGTCACATTGTAGAAAATTGAGCTAGTTTAATGTGGGCTTTGGAACAGCGTCATTCGGAACTCTAAATCAAAAGTTACGGACAATTTAGTGCGGACATATCAAGTTGATCAGCCAATTAATATGATCCTTCTAAACTGAGCATTGGTGCTCATTTAGTAAAGGCTTATAAATGAAGCATTATAAATGGCATCAGGCAGTTTTGAATAGCTTGGATTACTTGGACGCTTTGTCGTATGTATTTTTTGTCAAATTTTGTCACAATATAGAAAATTGAGTTAGCTAAACGTGAACTTTGGATTTTTATCATTCTGAGCTCTAAATCAATAGTTATGGATAATTTTGTGCAGACATGTGAAGTTGATCGACCAGTAAAAAGGGTCATTCTTAACTGATCATTGGTACTCATTGAGTAGATGCTTATAAATGAAGCATAATGCATGGCATCACGCAGTTCGGGATAGATTGGATAACTTAGACTCTTTTTTGTATCCATTTCTGTCTCAATTTTTGTCACAATATAGAAAATTGAGCTACCTTAACATGGGCACTGGATTCGTGCCATTCGGAGCTCTAAATCAAAATTTAGGGAAGCATTAGTGCACAAATTTCAAGTTGGTCGGTAAGATATAATGATCATTCTAAACTGGTCATTCTTGCTCATTGAGTAAAGGCTTGTAAATGAAGCATAATGCATGGCATCACGTAGTTTGGGATAGATTGGATTACTTGGATGCTTTGTCGTATCTATTTGTGTCTCAAATTTTATCATGATATAGAAAATTTAGTTAGCTTAACGTGTGCTTTAGATTAATGCCATCCCGAAAAGTTACGAATGATTTTGTGTGGACAAGTAAAGTTGATCGGCAAGTTAAAATGATCTTTCTAAACCGAGTATTGGTGCTCATTGAGTAAAGGTTTTCTATTGAAGCATAATACAAGGCATCACATAGTTTTGGATAGATTAGTTTACTTGGATGCCTTTTCGTATCTATTTCTTTCTCAAATGTTGTCACAATATAGAAAATTGAGCAAACTGAACATGGGGTTTGGATTTGTGTCATTCTGAGCTCTAAATCAAAAGTTACGGACGATTTAGTTCGGACATATCAAGTTGAACAGCCAATTAATATGATTATTCTGACCTAATCATTGGTGCTCATTGAGTAAAGCCTTATAAATGAAGCATAATGCATGGCATCACACATTTTGAGATAGATTGGATAACTTGGATGCTTTGTTGTATCTATTTCTGTCTCAAATTTTGTCACCATATAGAAAATTAAGCTAGCCAATGTGGGCGTTGTATTCGTGAAATTCTGAGGTATAAATCAAAAGTTACGGACAATGTAGTGCAGAAATGTTAAGTTAATCGGCCAGTTAAAATGATCATTCTAAATTGATCATTGATGCTCATGGTGTAAGGGCTTATAAATGAAGCATAATGCATGGTATCACACAGTTTTGGATAGATTGGATTACTTGTACGCGTTGTCGTATCTATTTCAGTCTCAAATTTTATCACAATATAGAAAATTGAGCTACCATTATGTGGACTTTGGATTTGTGTCATTATGAGATTTGCCGAATCTATTTTTGTTCCAAACTTTGTCACATTGTAGAAAATTGAGCTAGTTTAATGTGGGCTTTGGAACAGCGTCATTCGGAACTCTAAATCAAAAGTTACGGATTATTTAGTGTAGACATGTCAAGTTGATCTGCAAGTTAAAATGATCCTTCTAAACTGAGCATTGGGGCCATTTAGTAAAGGCTTATAAATGAAGCATTATAAATGGCATCAGGCAGTTTTGGATAGCTTGGATTACTTGGACGCTTTGTCGTATGTATTTTTTGTCAAATTTTGTCACAATATAGAAAATTGAGTTAGCTAAACGTGAACTTTGGATTTTTATCATTCTGAGCTCTAAATCAATAGTTATGGATAATTTTGTGCAGACATGTGAAGTTGATCGACCAGTAAAAAGGGTCATTCTTAACTGATCATTGGTACTCATTGAGTAGATGCTTATAAATGAAGCATAATGCATGGCATCACGCAGTTCGGGATAGATTGGATAACTTAGACTCTTTTTTGTATCCATTTCTGTCTCAATTTTTGTCACAATATAGAAAATTGAGCTACCTTAACATGGGCACTGGATTCGTGTCATTCGGAGCTCTAAATCAAAATTTACGGAAGCATTAGTGCACAAATTTCAAGTTGGTCGGTAAGATATAATGATCATTCTAAACTGGTCATCCCATCTCATTGAGTAAAGGCTTGTAAATGAAGCATAATGCATGGCATCACATAGTTTGGGATAGATTGGATTACTTGGATGCTTTGTCGTATCTATTTGTGTCTCAAATTTTATCATGATATAGAAAATTTAGTTAGCTTAACATGTGCTTTAGATTAATGCCATCCCGAAAAGTTACGAATGATTTTGTGTGGACAAGTAAAGTTGATCGGCAAGTTAAGATGATCTTTCTAAACCGAGTATTGGTGCTCATTGAGTAAAGGTTTTCTAATGAAGCATAATACATGGCATCACATAGTTTTGGATAGATTAGTTTACTTGGATGCCTTTTCGTATCTATTTATTTCTCAAATGTTGTCACAATATAGAAAATTGAGCAAACTTAACATGGGGTTTGGATTTTTGTCATTCTGAGCTCTAAATCAAAAGTTACGGACGATTTAGTGCGGACATATCAAGTTGATCAGCCAATTAATATGATTATTCTGACCTAATCATTGGTGCTCATTGAGTAAAGCCTTATAAATGAAGCATAATGCATGGCATCACACATTTTGAGATAGATTGGATAACTTAGATGCTTTGTTGTATCTATTTCTGTCTCAAATTTTGTCACCATATAGAAAATTAAGCTAGCCTATGTGGGCATTGTATTCGTGAAATTCCGAAGTATAAATCAAAAGTTACGGACGATTTAGTGCAGAAATGTTAAGTTAATCGGCCAGTTAAAATGATCATTCTAAATTGATCATTGATGCTCATGGTGTAAGGGCTTATAAATGAAGCATAATGCATGGCATCACATAGTTTTGGATAGATTGGATTACTTGTACGCGTTGTCGTATCTATTTCAGTCTCAAATTTTATCACAATATAGAAAATTGAGCTACCATTATGTGGACTTTGGATTTGTGTCATTCTGTGCTTTGCCGAATCTATTTTTGTTCCAAACTTTGTCACATTGTAGAAAATTGAGCTAGTTTAATGTGGGCTTTGGAACAGCGTCATTCGGAACTCTAAATCAAAAGTTATGGATTATTTAGTGTAGACATGTCAAGTTGATCTACAAGTTAAAATGATCCTTCTGAACTGAGCATTGGGTCTCATTTAGTCAAGGCTTATAAATGAAGCATTATAAATGGCATCAGGCAGTTTTGGATAGCTTGGATTACTTGGACGCTTTGTCGTATGTATTTTTTTTGTCAAATTTTGACACAATATAGAAAATTGAGTTAGCTAAACGTGAACTTTGGATTTTTATCATTCTGAGCTCTAAATCAATAGTTATGGATAATTTTGTGCGGACATGTGAAGTTGATCCACCAGTAAAAAGGGTCATTCTTAACTGATCATTGGTGCTCATTAAGTAGATGCTTATAAATGAAGCATAATGCATGGCATCACCCAGTTCGGGATAGATTGGATAACTTAGACTCTTTTTTGTATCCATTTCTGTCTCAATTTTTGTCACAATATAGAAAATTAAGCTACCTTAACATGGGCACTGGATTCGTGTCATTCGGAGCTCTAAATCAAAAGTTACGGAAGCATTAATGCACAAATTTCAAGTTCATCGGTAAGATATAATGATCATTCTAAACTGGTCATTCGTGCTCATTGAGTAAAGGCTTGTAAATGAAGCATAATGCATGGCATCACGTAGTTTGGGATAGATTGGATTACTTGGATGCCTTGTCGTATCTATTTGTCTCTCAAATTTTATCATGATATAGAAAATTTAGTTAGCTTAACATGTGCTTTAGAATATTGCCATCCCGAAAAGTTACGAATGATTTCGTGTGGACAAGTAAAGTTGATCGGCAAGTTAAAATGATCTTTCCAAACCGAGTATTGGTGCTCATTGAGTAAAGGTTTTCTAATGAAGCATAATACATGGCATCACATAGTTTTGGATAGATTAGTTTACTTGGATGCCTTTTCGTATCTATTTATTTCTCAAATGTTGTCACAATATAGAAAATTGAGCAAACTTAACATGGGGTTTGGATTTTTGTCATTCAGAGCTCTAAATCAAAAGTTACGGACGATTTAGTGCGGACATATCAAGTTGATCAGCCAATTAATATGATTATCCTGACCTAATCATTGGTGCTCATTGAGTAAAGCCTTATAAATGAAGCATAATGCATGACATCACACATTTTGAGATAGATTGAATAACTTGGATGCTTTGTTGTATCTATTTCTGTCTCAAATTTTGTCACCATATAGAAAATTAAGCTAGCCTATGTGGGCATTGTATTCGTGAAATTCTGAGGTATAAATCAAAAGTTACGGACGATTTAGTGCAGAAATGTTAAGTTAATCGGCCAGTTAAAATGATCATTCTAAATTGATCATTCATGTTCATGGTGTAAGGGCTTATAAATGAAGTATAATGCATGGCATCACACAGTTTTGGATAGATTGGATTACTTGTACGCGTTGTTGTATCTATTTCAATCTCAAATTTTATCACAATATAGAAAATTGAGCTACCATTATTTGGACTTTGGATTTGTGTCATTCTGAGCTTTGCCGAATCTATTTTTGTTCCAAACTTTGTCACATTGTAGAAAATTGAGCTAGTTTAATGTGGGCTTTGGAACAGCATCATTCGGAACTCTAAATCAAAAGTTATGGACAATTTAGTGCGGACATATCAAGTTGATCAGCCAATTAATATGATCCTTCTAAACTGAGCATTGGTGCTCATTTAGTAAAGGCTTATAAATGAAGCATTATAAATGGCATCAGGCAGTTTTGAATAGCTTGGATTACTTGGACGCTTTGTCGTACGTATTTTTTGTCAAATTTTGTCACAATATAGAAAATTGAGTTAGCTAAACGTGAACTTTGGATTTTTATCATTCTGAGCTCTAAATCAATAGTTATGGATAATTTTGTGCAGACATGTGAAGTTGATCGACCAGTAAAAAGGGTCATTCTCAACTTATCATTGGTACTCATTGAGTAGATGCTTATAAATGAGGCATAATGCATGGCATCACGCAGTTCTGGATAGATTGGATAACTTAGAATCTTTTTTGTATCCATTTCTGTCTCAATTTTTGTCACAATATAGAAAATTGAGCTACCTTAACATGGGCACTGGATTCGTGCCATTCGGAGCTCTAAATCAAAATTTAGGGAAGCATTAGTGCACAAATTTCAAGTTGGTCGGTAAGATATAATGATCATTCTAAACTGGTCATTCTTGCTCATTGAGTAAAGGCTTGTAAATGAAGCATAATGCATGGCATCACGTAGTTTGGGATAGATTGGATTACTTGGATGCTTTGTCGTATCTCTTTGTGTCTCAAATTTTATCATGATATAGAAAATTTAGTTAGCTAAACGTGTGCTTTAGATTAATGCCATCCCGAAAAGTTACGAATGATTTTGGGTGGACAAGTAAAGTTGATCGGCAAGTTAAAATGATCTTTCTAAACAGAGTATTGGTGCTCATTGAGTAAAGGTTTATTAATGAAGCATAATACATGGCATCACATAGTTTTGGATAGATTAGTTTACTTGGATGCCTTTTCGTATCTATTTCTTTCTCAAATGTTGTCACAATATAGAAAATTTAGCAAGCTTAACATGGGGTTTGGATTTTTGTCATTCTGAGCTCTAAATCAAAAGTTATGGACAATTTAGTGCGGACATATCAAGTTGATCAGCCAATTAATATGATTATTCTGACTTAATCATTGGTGGTCATTGAGTAAAGCCTTATAAATGAAGCATAATGCATGGCATCACACATTTTGAGATAGATTGGATAACTTGGATGCTTTGTTGTATCTATTTCTGTCTCAAATTTTGTCACCATATAGAAAATTATGCTAGCCAATGTGGGCGTTGTATTCGTGAAATTCTGAGGTATAAATCAAAAGTTACGGACAATGTAGTGCAGAAATGTTAAGTTAATCGGCAAGTTAAAATGATCATTCTAAATTGATCATTGATGCTCATGGTGTAAGGGCTTATAAATGAAGCATAATGCATGGCATCACACAGTTTTGGATAGATTGGATTACTTGTACGCGTTGTCGTATCTATTTCAGTCTCAAATTTTATCACAATATAGAAAATTGAGCTACCATTATGTGGACTTTGGATTTGTGTCATTCTGAGATTTGCCGAATCTATTTTTGTTCCAAACTTTGTCACATTGTAGAAAATTGAGCTAGTTTAATGTGGGCTTTGGAACAGCAACATTCGGAACTCTAAATCAAAAGTTACGGATTATTTAGTGTAGACATGTCAAGTTGATCTGCAAGTTAAAATGATCCTTCTAAACTGAGCATTGGTGCTCATTTAGTAAAGGCTTATAAATGAAGCATTATAAATGGCATCAGGCAGTTTTGAATAGCTTGGATTACTTGGACGCTTTGTCGTATGTATTTTTTGTCAAATTTTGTCATAATATAGAAAATTGAGTTAGATAAACGTGAACTTTGGATTTTTATCATTCTGAGCTCTAAATCAATAGTTATGGATAATTTTGTGCAGACATGTGAAGTTGATCGACCAGTAAAAAGGGTCATTCTCAACTTATCATTGGTACAAATTGAGTAGATGCTTATAAATGAAGTATAATGCATGGCATCACGCAGTTCGGGATAGATTGGATAACTTAGACTCTTTTTTGTATCCATTTCTGTCTCAATTTTTGTCACAATATAGAAAATTGAGCTACCTTAACATGGGTGCTGGATTCGTGCCATTCGGAGCTCTAAATCAAAATTTAGGGAAGCATTAGTGCACAAATTTCAAGTTGGTCGGTAAGATATAATGATCATTCTAAACTGGTCATTCTTGCTCATTGAGTAAAGGCTTGTAAATGAAGCATAATGCATGGCATCACGTAGTTTGGGATAGATTGGATTACTTGGATGCTTTGTCGTATCTATTTGTGTCTCAAATTTTATCATGATATAGAAAATTTAGTTAGCTTAACGTGTGCTTTAGATTAATGCCATCCCGAAAAGTTACGAATGATTTTGTGTGGACAAGTAAAGTTGATCGGAAAGTTAAAATGATCTTTCTAAACCGAGTATTGGTGCTCATTGAGTAAAGGTTTATTAATGAAGCATAATACATGGCATCACATAGTTTTCGATAGATTAGTTTACTTGGATGCCTTTTCGTATCTATTTCTTTCTCAAATGTTGTCACAATATAGAAAATTTAGCAAGCTTAACATGGGGTTTGGATTTTTGTCATTCTGAGCTCTAAATCAAAAGTTATGGACAATTTAGTGCGGACATATCAAGTTGATCAGCCAATTAATATGATTATTCTGACTTAATCATTGGTGGTCATTGAGTAAAGCCTTATAAATGAAGCATAATGCATGGCATCACACATTTTGAGATAGATTGGATAACTTGGATGCTTTGTTGTATCTATTTCTGTCTCAAATTTTGTCACCATATAGAAAATTAAGCTAGCCAATGTGGGCGTTGTATTCGTGAAATTCTGAGGTATAAATCAAAAGTTACGGACAATGTAGTGCAGAAATGTTAAGTTAATCGGCCAGTTAAAATGATCATTCTAAATTGATCATTGATGCTCATGGTGTAAGGGCTTATAAATGAAGCATAATGCATGGCATCACACAGTTTTGGATAGATTGGATTACTTGTACGCGTTGTCGTATCTATTTCAGTCTCAAATTTTATCACAATATAGAAAATTGAGCTACCATTATGTGGACTTTGGATTTGTGTCATTCTGAGATTTGCCGAATCTATTTTTGTTCCAAACTTTGTCACATTGTAGAAAATTGAGCTAGTTTAATGTGGGCTTTGGAACAGCAACATTCATAACTCTAAATCAAAAGTTACGGATTATTTAGTGTAGACATGTCAAGTTGATCTGCAAGTTAAAATGATCCTTCTAAACTGAGCATTGGTGCTCATTTAGTAAAGGCTTATAAATGAAGCATTATAAATGGCATCAGGCCGTTTTGAATAGCTTGGATTACTTAGACGGTTTGTCGTATGTATTTTTTGTCAAATTTTGTCACAATATAGAAAATTGAGTTAGCTAAAAGTGAACTTTGGATTTTTATCATTCTGAGCTCTAAATCAATAGTTATGGATAATTTTATGCAGACATGTGAAGTTGATCGACCAGTAAAAAGGGTCATTCTTAACTGATCATTGGTACTCATTTAGTAGATGCTTATAAATGAAGCATAATGCATGGCATCACGCAGTTCGGGATAGATTGGATAACTTAGACTCTTTTTTGTATCCATTTCTGTCTCAATTTTTGTCACAATATAGAAAATTGAGCTACCTTAACATGGGCACTGGATTCGTGCCATTTGGAGCTCTAAATCAAAATTTAGGGAAGCATTAGTGCACAAATTTCAAGTTGGTCGGTAAGATATAATGATCATTCTAAACTGGTCATTCTTGCTCATTGAGTAAAGGCTTGTAAATGAAGCATAATGCATGGCATCACGTAGTTTGGGATAGATTGGATTACTTGGATGCTTTGTCGTATCGATTTGTGTCTCAAATTTTATCATGATATAGAAAATTTAGTTAGCTTAACGTGTGCTTTAGATTAATGCCATCCCGAAAAGTTACGAATGATTTTGTGTGGACAAGTAAAGTTGATCGGCAAGTTAAAATGATCTTTATAAACCGAGTATTGGTGCTCATTGAGTAAAGGTTTTCTAATGAAGCATAATACAAGGCATCACATAATTTTGGATAGATTACTTTACTTGGATGCCTTTTCGTATCTATTTCTTTCTCAAATGTTGTCACAATATAGAAAATTGAGCAAACTTAACATGGGGTTTGGATTATTGTCATTCTGAGCTCTAAATCAAAAGTTACAGACGATTTAGTGCGGACATATCAAGTTGATCAGCCAATTAATATGATTATTCTGACCTAATCATTGGTGCTCATTGAGTAAAGCCTTATAAATGAAGCATAATGCATGGCATCACACATTTTGAGATAGATTGGATAACTTGGATGCTTTGTTGTATCTATTTCTGTCTCAAATTTTGTCACCATATAGAAAATTAAGCTAGCCTATGTGGGCATTGTATTCGTGAATTTCTGAGGTATAAATCAAAAGTTACAGACGATTTAGTGCAGAAATGTTAAGTTCATCGGCCAGTTAAAATGATCATTCTAAATTAATCATTGATGCTCATGGGGCTTATAAATGAAGCATAATGCATGGCATCACACAGTTTTGGATAGATTGGATTACTTGTACGCGTTGTCGTATCTATTTCAGTCTCAAATTTTATCACAATATAGAAAATTGAGCTACCATTATGTGGACTTTGGATTTGTGTCATTCTGAACTTTGCCGAATCTATTTTTGTTACAAACATTGTCACATCGTAGAAAATTGAGCTAGTTTAATGTGGGCTTTGGAACAGCGTCATTCGGAATTCTAAATCAAAAGTTACGGATTATATAGTGTAGACATGTCAAGTTGATCTGCAAGTTAAAATGATCCTTCTAAACTGAGCATTGGGACTCATTTCGTAAAGGCTTATAAATAAAGCATTATAAATGGCATCAGGCAGTTTTGGATAGCTTGGATTACTTAGACGCTTTGTCGTATGTATTTTTTGTCAAATTTTGTCACAATATAAAAAATTGAGTTAGCTAAACGTGAACTTTGGATTTTCATCATTCTGAGCTCTAAATCAATAGTTATGGATAATTTTGTGCAGATGTGTGAAGTTGATCGACCCGTAAAAAGGGTCATTCTTAACTGATCATTGGTGCTCATTGAGTAGATGCTTATAAATGAAGCATAATGCATGGCATCACGCAGTTCGGGATAGATTGGATAACTTAGACTCTTTTTTGTATCCATTTCTGTCTCAATTTTTGTCACAATATAGAAAATTGAGCTACCTTAACATGGGCATTGGATTCGTGTCATTCGGAGCTCTAAATCAAAATTTACGGAAGCATTAGTGCACAAATTTCAAGTTGGTCGGTAAGATATAATGATCATTCTAAACTGGTCATTCGTGCTCATTGAGTAAAGGCTTGTAAATGAAGCATAATGCATGGCATCACGTAGTTTGGGATAGAGTGGATTACTTGGATGCTTTGTCGTATCGATTTGTGTCTCAAATTTTATCGTGATATAGAAAATTTAGTTAGCTTAACGTGTGCTTTAGATTAATGCCATCCCGAAAAGTTACGAATGATTTTGTGTGGACAAGTAAAGTTGATCGGCAAGTTAAAATGATCTTTCTAAACCGAGTATTGGTGCTCATTGAGTAAAGGTTTTCTAATGAAGCATAATACAAGGCATCACATAATTTTGGATAGATTAGTTTACTTGGATGCCTTTTCGTATCTATTTCTTTCTCAAATGTTGTCACAATATAGAAAATTGAGCAAACTTAACATGGGGTTTGGATTATTGTCATTCTGAGCTCTAAATCAAAAGTTACAGACGATTTAGTGCGGACATATCAAGTTGATCAGCCAATTAATATGATTATTCTGACCTAATCATTGGTGCTCATTGAGTAAAGCCTTATAAATGAAGCATAATGCATGGCATCACACATTTTGAGATAGATTGGATAACTTGGATGCTTTGTTGTATCTATTTCTGTCTCAAATTTTGTCACCATATAGAAAATTAAGCTAGCCTATGTGGGCATTGTATTCGTGAAATTCTGAGGTATAAATCAAAAGTTACAGACGATTTAGTGCAGAAATGTTAAGTTCATCGGCCAGTTAAAATGATCATTCTAAATTAATCATTGATGCTCATGGGGCTTATAAATGAAGCATAATGCATGGCATCACACAGTTTTGGATAGATTGGATTACTTGTACGCGTTGTCGTATCTATTTCAGTCTCAAAATTTATCACAATATAGAAAATTGAGCTACCATTATGTGGACTTTGGATTTGTGTCATTCTGAACTTTGCCGAATCTATTTTTGTTACAAACATTGTCACATTGTAGAAAATTGAGCTAGTTTAATGTGGGCTTTGGAACAGCGTCATTCGGAATTCTAAATCAAAAGTTACGGATTATTTAGTGTAGACATGTCAAGTTGATCTGCAAGTTAATATGATCCTTCTAAACTGAGCATTGGTGCTCATTTAGTAAAGGCTTATAAATGAAGCATAATGCATGGAATCACATAGTTTTGGTTAGATTGGATTACTTGGACGCTTTTCATCTCTATTTCTGTCTCAAATTTTGCAAAATATAGAAAATTTAGCTCGCTTAATATGGGCTTTGGATTTTTGTCATTCCGAGCTCTAAATCAAAAGTTAGGGACGATATAGTGCCGACAGGTCAAGTTGATCGGCTAGTTAAAATTATCATTCTAAACTGATCACAGATGCTCATTGAGTAGAGGCTTATAAAGTAAAGTATAATGCATGGCATCACACAATTTTAGGTAGATTGGACTACTTGGATGCTTTGTCAGCTATATTTCTATCTCAAATTTTGTCACAATGTAGAAAATTGAGCTAGCTTAACGTGAGCTTTGGATTTTTATCATTATGACCTCTAAATCAAAAGTTACGAACGGTTTAATGTGGATATATCAAGTTGATCGGAAAGTTAAAATGATCGTTTTGAACGGATATTTGGTGCTCATTCAGTAAAGGCTTTTAAATGAGGCATAATCACGTAGTTTGGGATAGATTGGATTACTTGGATGCTTTGTTATATCTATTTATGTCTCAAATTTTTGTCACAATATAGAAAATTGAGCTAGCTTAGTGTGGGTATTCGATTATTGTCATTAGGAGCCCTAAATCAAAAGTTACGTACGATTTAGTGCGGATATGTCAAGTTGATCTGCAAGTTAAAATGATCCTTTTAAATTGAGGATTGGTGCTCATGTAGTAAAGACTAATAAATGAAGCATAATACATGACATTACATTGTTTTGGATAGATTGGATTACTTGGACGCTTTGTCGTCTCTATTTCTGTCTCAAAATTTGAATATATAGAAAATTTACCACTCTTAACATGCGTATTGGATCTGTGTCATTCCGAGCTCTAAATACAAAGTAACGGATGATTTAGTGCAGAAATGTCAAGTTGATCGGCTAGTTAAAATTATCATCTTTAACTGATCATTGCTGCTCATTGAGTAGAGGCTTATAAACTAATGTATAATGCATCGTATCACACAGTTATGGGTAGAATGGATTACTTGGACGCTTTGTCGTATATATTTCTATCTAAAATTTTGTTACAATATAGACAATTAAGCTAGCTTAACGTGAGCTTTCGAATGTTTTCATTCTGACCATTAAATCAAAAGTTACAAACGATTTAGTGTGTATATATCAAGTTGTTTGGAATGTTAAAATGATCATTTTAAACTGATCATTGGTGCTCATTCAGTAAAGGCTTGTAAATGAAGCACAATGCATGGCATCACGTAGTTTGGGATAGATTGGATTACTTGGACGCTTTGTCGTATGTATTTCTTTCTCAAATTTTGTCACAATATGGAAAATTGAGCTAGCTTAACTTGGGCTTTCGATATTTGTCATTGTGCGCACTAAATCAAAAATTACTAACGATTTAGTGTGGACATGTCAAGTTGATCATTTAGTTAATATGATTATTCTAAGCTAATCATTAGTGCTCATTGAATAAAGGCTTATAAATGAAGCATAATGTATGGCATCACGCATTTGAGATAGATTGGATTACTTGGACGCTTAATCTTATCTATTTTTGTATCAAATTTTATCACAATATAAAAAATTTAGATAGCTTAACGTGGGGTTTAGATTTGTGTCTTAGCTCTAAATCAAAACTTACTGACGACGTAGGGCGGACAAGTAAAGTTGATCGACCAGTAAAAATGATCATTTTTAACTGATCATTGGTGCTCCTTGAGTAAAGACTTATAAATGAAGCATATTGCATGGCATCAACAGTTTTGGATAGATTGGATTACTTGGACGTTTTTTCTATTTATTCCTCTCTCAAATTTTGTCACAAAATAGAAAGTTGAGCTAGATCAACATGGGCTTTGGATTTGTGACATTCTAAGCTCTAAATCAAAAGTTACGAACGATTTAGGGCTGACATATCAAGTTGATCGACTAATAAAAATGATCATTCATAACTGATCATTGGTGCTCACTGAGTAAAGGCTTATCAATGAAGCATATTGGATGGCATCAAACAGTTTTGGATAGATTGGATTACTTGGACACTTTGTAGTATCTATTTTTGTCTCAACTTTTTTCACAATATAGAATATTGAGGTAGCCAAACATGGGCTTTGGATTGGTGTCATTGCGAGCTCTAAATCAAAAGTTAAGGATGATTTAGTGCGGACATGTCATGCTGATCAGCAAGTTAAAATGATCATTCTAAACTGAGCATGGGTGCTCATTGGGTAAAGGATTATAAATGAAGCATAATACATGGCATCACGTTGTTTTGGATAGATTAGATTACTTGTACGCTTTCACGTATCTATTTTTGTCTAAAATTTTATCACAATATAGAAAGTTGAACTACCTTAACATGGGCATTGGATTCGTGTCATTCTGAGCCTTAAATCAAAAGTTACGGATGATTTAGTGCGGACTTGTCACACTGATCGGCCAGTTAAAGTGATCATTCTAAACTGATCATTAATGCTCATTTAGTATTGGCTTATAAATGGAGCATAATACATGGCATCACACAGTTTTGGATAAATTGAATTATTTGGACGCTTAGTCGTATCTATTTCTGTCTCAAATTTTTTCACAACATAGAAAATTGAGCAAGCTTAACGTGCGCTTTGGATTTGTGTCATTCTGAGATCTAAATCAAAAGTTACATATGATTTATAGCGGATATGTCAAGTTGATCGATCAGTAAAAATGTTCATTCTTAACTGATCATTGGTGCTCATTAAGTAAAGGCCCAGAAATGAAGCATAATGTAAAACATCACGCAGTTTGGAATAGATTGGATTACTTGGACATTTCGTAGAATTTAGTTATGTCTCAAATTTTGTCAAAATATAGAAAATTGAGCTAGTTTAACGTGGGTTTTTTTGATTTTTGTCATTCTGAGATCCAAATCAAAAGTTACGGCTGATTTAGTGCGGACATGTCAAGTTGATTAGCCAGTAAAAGTGATCATCCCAAAATGATCATTGGTACTCATTGAGTAAAGGCTTATAAATGAAGCATAATGCATGGCATCACGTAGTTTTTGATGTATTGGATTAGTTGGATGAATTGTCGTATCTATTTCTTTATGAAATTTTGTCTCAATATAAAAAATTACCTAGCTTAATGTGGGCACTGGATTCGTGTCATTCTGAGCTCTAAATCAAAAGTTTCGGAAGCTTTTGTGCACAAATTTCAAGTTGATCGGTAAGGTATAATGATCATTCTAAATTGGCATCCGTGCTCATTGAGTAAAGGCTTGTAAATGAAGTATAATGCATGGCATCATGTAGTTTGGGATAGATTGGATTACTTGAATGCTTTGTCGTATCTATTTGTGTCTCAAATTTTATCATGATATAGAAAATCTAGCTAGTTTAACATGTGCTTTGGATTAGTGCCATTCCAAAAAGTTACGAATGATTTAGTGTTGACAAGTAAAATTGATCGGCAAGTTAAAATGATCTTTCTAAACTGAGCATTGGTGCTCATTGAGTAAAGGCTTATAAATGAAGCATAATACATGGCATCACGTAGTTTTGCATTGATTGGATTACTTGAACATTTTGTCGTATATATTTCATTATTAAATTTTGTCACAATATAGAAAATTGAGGTAGCTTAACGTGGGCTTTGGATTTGTGTCATTCTGAGCTCTAAATCAAAAGCTACAGACGATTTAGTGTGGATATGTCAAGTTGATCAGCCAGTAAAATTGATGATTTTAAACTAATCATTGATTCTCATTATTTAAAGGCTATATATGAAGGATAATGCATGGCATCATCTAGTTTTTTTATATTGGATTACTTGGAAACTTTGTTGCATCTATTTCTGTCTCAAATTTGTCACAATATTGAAAATTGAGCTAGCTTAACGTGGGTGTTGGATTCATGTCATTATGAGCTCTAAATCAAAAGTTACGGACGATTTAATGGGGACATGTCAAGTTGATCGGCAAGTTAAACTGATCATTCTAAGCTGAGCATTGGTGCTCATTGAGTAAAGGCTTTAAAATGAAGCATAATACATGACATCACGTAGTTTTGGATAGATTGGATTACTTGGACACTTTGTCATAACTATTTTTTTCTTAAATTTTATCACAATATAGAAAATTGATCTAGGTTAACGTTGGCATTGGATTCATGTCATTTTGAGCACTAAATCAAAATTTACGGACGATTTAGTGTGGACATGTCAACTTGATCAGGAAGTTAAAATAATCATTTTAAACTGATCATTGGTGCTCATTGAGTAAAGGCTTGTATATAAATCATAATGCAAGGCATCACGTAGTTTTGGATAAAATGGATTACTTGGACACTTGATCGTATCTATTTCAGTCTGAAATTTTGTCACGATATAGAAAATTGAGCTAGGTTAACGTGGGCTTTAGATTGGTGTCATTCCGACCTTTAAATCAAAAGTTACAGATGATTTAGTGCGGACATGTCAAGCTGATCGGCAAGATAAAATGATAATTCTAAACTGAGCATTGGTGCTCATTGATTAAAAGCTTATATATGAATCATAATACGTGGCATCACATAGTTTTGGAGAGATTGGATAACTTGGACAATTTTGGTATATCTATTTATGTCTCAAATTTTGTCACAATATTGAAAATTGAGCTAGCTTAACGTCAGCTTTTGATTTGTGTCATTCTGAGCTCTAAATTAAAAGTTACAAATGATTTAGTGTGGACATGTCAAGTTAATCAGCCAGTTAAAATGATCATTCTAAACTGATCATTGGTGCTCATTGTGTAAAGACTATAAATGAAGCATAATGCATGGCATAATTCAGTTTTGGATAGATTGCATTACTTGGAAGCTTTGTCGTATCAATTTCTGTCTTAAACATTGTCACGATATAGAAAATTGAGCTAGCTTCACGTGGGCATTGGATTCGTGTCGTTCTGAGCTCTACATTAAAATTTACGGACGATTTAGTGAGGACATGTCAAGTTGATTGGCAAGTTAAAATGGTCATTCTAAACTGAGCATTGGTGCACATTGAGTTAATGCTTATAAATGATGCATAATATATGGCATCACGTTGTTTTGGATAGATTAGATTACTTGGACATTTTGTCGTATCTATTTCTTTCTTAATTTTGTCACAATATAGAAAATTGAGCTAGGTTAACGTGGTTACTGGATTCATGTCATTTTGACTTCTAAATCAAAAGTCACAGATGATTTAGTGTGGACATGTCAAGTTTATCACAAAATTTAAAATGATCATTCTAAACTGATCAGTGGTGTTCATTGAGAAAAGGCTTGTAAATGAAGCACAATGAAAGGCATCGCGTAGATTGGGATAGAATGGATTACTTAGGCGCTTGGTCGTATCTATTTCTGTCTCGAACTTTGTCACGATATAGAAAATTGAGCTAGCTTAACGTGGGCTTTGGATTGGTGTCATTCCAAGCACTAAATCAAAAGTTACAGACGATTTATTGCGGACATATCAAATTGATCAGCAAATTAAAATGATCATTCTAAACTGAGCATTGCTGCTCATTGATTAAAGGCTTATAAATGAATCATAATACATGGCATCACGTTGTTTTTGGATAGATTGGATAACATGGACGCTATGTCATATCTATTTCTGTCTCAAATTTTGTCACAATGTAGAAAATTGATCTAGCTTAAAGTGGGTTTTTTATTTGTGTCATTCGGAGCTCTAAATCAAAAGTTATGGATGATTTAGAATGGACATTCCAAGTTGATCATCTAGTTAAAATGATCATTCTAACCTGATCATTGGTGCTTATTGTGTAAAGGCTATAAATGAAGCATAATGCATGGCATCATTCAGTTTTGGATAGATTGCATTACTTGGACGCTTTGTCGAATCTAATTTTGTCTCCAATTTTGTGAAAATATAGAAAATTGAGCTAGCTTAACGTGGGCGTTGCATTCGTGTCATTTTGAGCTCTAAATAAAAAGTTACAGGTGATTTAATGTGTACATGTGAAGTTGATCGACAAGTTAAAATTATCATTCTAAACTGAGCATTGGTGCTCATTTAGTAAAGGCTTATAAATGACGCATAATAAATGCCATCACATAGTTTTGGATAGATTGGATTACTTGGACGTTATGTCGTATCTATTTCTATCTTAAATTTTGTCACAATATAGAAAATTGAGCTAGGTTAACGTGGGCATTGGATTTTTGTCATTTTGAGCTCTAAATCAAAAATTACATACGATTTAGTGTGGACATGTCAAGTTGATCAGCAAGTTAAAATGATCATTCTAAACTGATCATTGGTGCTCATTGAGTAAATGCTTATTAATGAAGCATAATGCAGATATTACGTAGTTTGGGATAGAATGTATTACTTGGACAATTCGTCGTATCTGTTTCTGTCTCAAATTTGTCACAATTTAGAAAATTGAGGTAGCTTAACGTGGGCTTTAGATTGGTGTCATTCCGAGCTCTAAATCAAAAGTTACGGACGATTTATTACGGACATATGAAATTGATCGTCAAGTTAAAATGATCATTCTAAACTGAGCATTAGCGCTCATTGATTAAAGGGTTATAAATATATCATAATACATGGCATCACGTTGTTTTTGGATAGAATAGATAACTTGGACGCTTTGCCATATCTATTTTTGTCTCAAATTCTGTCACAATATTGAAAATTGAGCTAGCTTAACGTCAGCTTCTGATTTGTGTCATTCTGAGCTCTAAACCAATAGCTATGGACAATTTAGTAAGAAAATTTCAAGTTGATCAGCTAGTTAAAATGATCACTCTAACCTGATCATTGGTGCTCATTGTGTAAAGGCTATAAATGAAGCATAATGCATGGCATCATTCAGTTTTGGATAGATTGTATTACTTGGACGCTTTGTCATATCTATTTTTGTCTCAAATTTTCTGAAATTATAGAAAATTGAGCTAGTTTAACGTGGGCATTGGATTTGTGTCATTCTGAGCTCTAAATCAAAAGTAAGGACGATTTAGTGCGGACATAACAAATTGATCGACAAGTTAAAATGATCATTCTAAACTGAGCATTGGCGCTCATTGATTAAAGGTTTATAGATGTATCATAATACATGGCATCACGTTGTTTTGGATAGACTCGATTACTTGGACTTTTTTTCATATCTATTTATGTCTCAAATTTTGTCACAATGTAGAAAATTGATCTAGCTTAAAGTGGGTGTTTGATTTGTCTCATTTTTAGCTCTAAATCAAAAGATACATACGATTTAGTGTGGACATGTAAAGTTGATCAGCCAGTTAAAATGATCATTCTAAACTGATCGTTGGTGCTCATTGTGTAAAAGCTATAAATGAATAATAATGCATGGCATTATTCAGTTTTGGATAGATTGGATTACTTGTCATTTTGTCGTATCAATTTCTGTCTTAAATTTTGTCACAATATAGAAAATTGATCTAGGCTAACGTGGGCATTGGATTTGTGTCATTTTGAGCTCTAAAACAAAAGTTCCATACTGATCGTTGGTGCTCATTGTGTAAAAGCTATAAATGAATAATAATGCATGGCATTATTCAGTTTTGGATAGATTGGATTACTTGTCATTTTGTCGTATCAATAAATTTTGTCACAATGAAAATTGATCTAGGCTAACGTGGGCATTGGATTTGTGTCATTTTGAGCTCTAATATAGATCGTTGGTGCTCATTGTGTAAAAGCTATAAATGAATAATAATGCATGGCATTATTCAGTTTTGGATAGATTGGATTACTTGTCATTTTGTCGTATCTATTTCTGTCTTAAATTTTGTCACAATATAGAAAATTGATCTAGGCCAACGTGGGCATTGGATTTGTGTCATTTTGAGCTCTAAAACAAAAGTTACATACGATTTAGTATGGACATGTCAAGTTGATCAGCAAGTTAAAATGATCATTCTAAACTGATCATTGGTGCTTATTGAGTAAATGCTTGTTAATGAAGCATAATGCAAGGCATCACGTAGATTGGGATAGAATGGATTACTTGGACGCTTGGTCGTATCTATTTCTGTCTAATTCATTGTCACGATATAGAAAATTGAGCTGGATTAACGTGGGCTTTAGATTGGTGTCGTTCCAAGCTCTAAATCAAATGTTAGTGACGTTATAGTGCGGACATGTCAAGTTGATCGGCAAGTTAAAATGATCATTCTAAATTGAGCATTGGTGCTCATTGAGTAAAGACTTATAAATGAAGCACAATGCATGGCATCACACAGTTTTGAATAGATTTGATTACTTGTACGCTTTGTCGTATCTATTTCTGTCTCAAATATTGTCACAATACAGAAAATTTACCTAGCTTAACGTGGGCGTTGGATTCGTGCCATTCCAAGATATAAATCAAAAGTTACAGACGATTTAGTGCGGACATGTCAAGTTGATCGGCAAGTTAAAATGATCATTCTAAACTGAGCATTAGTGCTCATTGAGTAAAGGCTTATAAATGAAGCATAATACATGGCATCACGTAGTTCTGGATAGATTGCATTACTTGTACACTTTTTCATATCTATTTCTTTCTTAAATTTTGTTACAATATAGAAAATTGAGCTAGGTTAACGTGGGCATTGGATTCGAGTCATTCTGAGCTCTAAATCAAAAGTAACATACGATTTAGTGTGGACATGACAAGTTGATCGGCAAGTTAAACTGATCCTTCTAAACTGAGCATTGGTGCTCATTGAGTAAAGGGTTATAAATGAAGGGTAATATATGGCATCACGTAGTTCCGGATAGATTGGATTACTTGTAAGCTTTTTCGTATCTATTTTAGTCTCAAATATTTTCAAAGTATAGAAAATTGAGCTAGCTTACCGTTGGCATTGGATTCATGTCATTTTGAGCTCTAAATAAAAAGTTATAGAAGATTTAGTGCTGACATGTCAAGTCGATTGACAAGTTAAACTTATCATTCTAAACTGAGCATTGGTGCTCATTGAATAAAGGCTTATAAATGAAGCATAATGCAAGGTATCATGCAGTTTTGGATAGATTGGATTACTTGGACGCTTTGTCGTATCTCATTCTGTCTCAAATATTGTGCCAATAAAGAATATTGAGTTGGCTTAACGTGGGCGTTGGATTCGTGTCGTTCTGAGCTCTACATCAAAAGTTATGGACAATTTAGTGCGGACATGTCAAGTTGATCCGCATATTAAAATGGTCATTCTAAACTGAGAATTGGTGCTCATTGAGTAAATGCTTATAAATGATGCATAATATATGGTATCACGTGGTTTTGGATAGATTACATTACTTGGACGTTTTGTCGTATCTATTTCTTTCTTAATTTTGTCACAATATAGAAATTTGAGCTAGATTAACGTGGTTATTGGATTCGTGTCATTTAGACGATTTAGTGCGGACATGTGAAGATTGTCAGCAAATTTAAAATGATCATTCTAAACTGATCATTGGTGTTCATAGAGTAAAGGTCTGTAAATGAAGCACAATGCAAGGCATCGCGTAGGTTAGGGTAGAATGGATTACTTGGACGCTTGGTCGTATCTATTTCTCTCTCAAACTTTGTCACGATATAGAAAAATTGAGCTAGCTTAACGTGGGCTTTGCCTTGGTGCCATTCTAAACACTAAATCAAAAGTTACGGACGATTTAGTGCGGACACGTCAAGTTGATCGGGAAGTTAAAATGATCATTCTAAACTGAGCATTGGTGCTCATTGAGTAAAGGCTTATAAATGAAGCATAATACATGGCATCACGTAGTTCTGGATAGATATGATTACTTGTATGCTTTTTCATATCTATTTCTTTCTTAAATTTTGTTACAATATAGAAAATTGAGCTAGGTTAACGTGGGCATTGGATTCGAGTCATTCTGAGCTCTAAATCAAAGGTTACGTACGATTTAGTGCAGACATGACAAGTTGATCGGCAAGTTAAACTGATCATTCTAAACTGAGCATTGGTGCTCATTGAGTAAAGGGTTATAAATGAGGCATAATATATATGGCACCACATAGTTCCGGATAGATTGGATTACTTGTACACTTTTTTGTATCTATTTTGTCTCAAATATTTTCAAATTATAGAAAATTGGCCTAGCTTAACGTTGGCATTTGATTCGTGTCGTTTTGAGCTCTAAATAAAAAGATATAGACGATTTAGTGCTGACATGTCAAGTTGATCGGCAAGTTAAACTGATCATTCTAAACTGAGCATTGGTGCTCATTGAGTAAAGGCTTATCAATGAAGCATAATGCAAGGTATTATGCAGTTTTGGATAGATTGGATTACTTGGACGCTTTGTCGTATCTCATTCTTTCTCAAATATTGTCCCAATAAAGAATATTGAGTTGGCTTAACGTTGGCGTTGGATTCGTGTCAAGTTAAAATGGTCACTCTAAACTGAGCATTGGTGGTCATTGAGTAAATGCTTATAAATGATGCATAATATGTGGTATCACGTGGTTTTGGATAGATTACATTACTTGGACGTTTTGTCGTATCTATGTCTTTCTTAATTTATTCACAATATAGAAAATTGAGCTAGATTACCGTGGTTATTGGATTCGTGTCATTTTGAGTTCTAAATCAAAAGTCAGAGACGATATAGTGCGGACATGTCAAGTTGGTCAGCAAATTTAAAATGATCATTCTAAACTGATCATTGGTGTTCATAGAGTAAAGCTTTGTAAATGAAGCACAATGCAAGGCATCGCGTAGATTAGGGTAGAACTGATTACTTGGACGCTTCGTCGTATCTATTTCTGTCTCAAACTTTGTCACATTATAGAAAATTGAGCTAGCTTAACGTGGGCTTTGGATTGGTGTCATTCTAAACACTAAATCAAAAGTTACGGACGATTTAGTGCGGACATGTCAAGTTGATTGGCAAGTTGAAATGATGATTCTAAACTGAGCATTGGTGCTCATTGAGTAAAGGCTTATAAATGACGCATAATACATGGCATCACGTATTTCTGGATAGATTGGATTACTTGTACGTTTTCATATCAATTTCTTTCTTAAATTTTGTTACAATATAGAACATTGAGCTAGGTTAACGTGGGCATTGGATTCGAGTCATTCTGAGCTCTAAATCAAAAGTTACGTACGATTTAGTGCGGACATGACAAGTTGATCGGCAAGTTAAATTGATCATTCTAAACTGAGCATTGGTGCTCATTGAGTAAAGGGTTATAAATGAAGCATAATATATGGCATAACGTAGTTCCGGATAGATTGGATTACTTGTACGCTTTTTCGTATCTATTTTTGTCTCAAATATTTTCACAATATAGAAAATTAAGCTAGCTTAACGTTGGCATTGTGTTCGTGTCATTTTGAGTTCCAAATAAAAAGTTATAGACGATTTAGTGCTGACATGTGAAGTTGATCGGCAACTTAAACTGATCATTCTAAACTGAGCATTGGTGGTCATTGAGTAAAGGCTTATAAATGAAGTATAAATGTCTGGCATCACGCAGTTTTGGTTATATTGGATTATTTGTACGCTTTGTCGTATCTATCTTTGCCTCAAATATTTTCACAATATAGTAAATTGAGCTCGCTTAACGTTAGCATTAGATTCGTGATATTTAGAGCTCTAAATAAAAAGTTACAGACGATGTAGTGCTGACATGTCAATAAGATCGGCAAGTTAAAATGATCATTCTAAACTGAGCATTGGTGCTCATTGAGTAAAAGCTTATAAATGAAGCATAATGCATAGCATCATGCAATTTTGGATAGATTGGATTACTTGGACGCTTTATCGTATCTCATTCTGTCTCAAATATTATCCCAATATAGAATATTGAGCTAGGTTAACGTGGGCATTAGATTCGAGTCATTTTTAGCTATAAATCAAAAGTTACTGACAATTTAGTACATACATGTCAAGTTGATCGGCAAGTTAAAATTCATTCTAAACTGAGCACTGGTGCTCATTAAGTAAAGGCTTATAACTGAAACATAATGCATGGCATCACAGAGTTTTGGATAGATTGGATTACATGTACGCTTTGTCGTATCTATTTTTGTCTCAAATATTTTCACAATATAGAAAATTGAGCTAGCTTGGCGTTGGCATTAGATTCGTGTCATTTTGAGCTCTAAATAAAAATTTACAGACAATTTAGTGCTAACATGTCAAGTTGATCGCCGAGTTAAAATGATCATTCTAAACTGGGCATTGGTTCTTATTGAGGAAAGGCTTATAAATGAAGCATAATGCATGGCGTCATGCAATTTTGGATAGATTGGATTAGTTGGACGCTTTGTCGTATCTCATTCTGTCTCAAATATTGTCCCAATATAGAATATTGAGCTAGCTTAACGTGGGTCTTGGATTTGTGTCATTTTTTAGCTCTGAATAAAAAGTTACTAACGATTTAGTACGGACATGTCAAGTTGATCGGCAAGTTAAAATGATCATTCTAAACTGAGCATTGGTGCTCATTGAGTATAGACATATAAATGAAGCATAATGCATGGCATCAAGCAGTTTTGGATAGATTGGATTACTTGGACGCTTTGTCATATCTATTTCTGTCTCAAATATTGTCATAATATTGAAAATTGAGCTAACTTAAGGAGGGCATTGGATTCGAGTCATTCCGAGCTCAAATTCAAAAGTTACGGACGATTTGGTGCGGACATACCAAGTTGATCGGGAAGTTAAACTGATGATTCTAAACTGAGCATTGGTGCTCATTGAGTAAAGGCTTATAAATGAGGCATAATACATGGCATCACGTAGATTTGGATTGATTGGATTACTTGTACGCTTTGTCGTATCGATTTCTGTCTCAAATATTGTCACGATATAGAAAATTGAGCTAGCTTAGCGTGGTTGTTCAATTCATGTCATTCAGAGCTCTAAATCTAAAGTTACAGACGATTTAGTGCAGAAATGTCAAGTTGATCGGCAAATTAAGATGATCATTATAAATTTAGCATTGGTGCTCATTGAGTAAAGGCTTATAAATGAAGCATAATACATGGCATCACCTAGATTTGGATAGATTGGATTACTTGGACGCTTTTTCATATCTATTTCTATCTCAAATAATGTCACAATATAGAAAATTTAGCTACCTTAACGTGGGCATTGGATTCGAGTCATTCCGAGCTCTAAATCAAAAGTTACAGACGATTTAGTGCAGACATACCAAGTTGATCGGGAAGTTAAAATGATCGTTCTAAACTGAGCATTGGTGCTCATTGAGTAAAGGCTTATAAATGAAGCATAATACATGGCATCACGTAGATTTGGATAGATTGGATTACTTGTACGCTTTGTCGTATCGATTTCTGTCTCAAATATTGTCACAATATATAAAATTGGCCAGCTTAATGTGGGCGTTGGATTCATGTCATTTAGTGCTGACATGTCAAGTTAATCGGCAAATTAAAATGATCATTATAAACTGAGCATTGGTGCTCATTGATTAAAGACTTTTAAATGAAGCATAATGCATGGCATCAAACAGTTTTGGATAGATTTGATTACTTGGCCGATTTGTTGTATCTATTTCTGTCTCAAATATTGTCACAATATAGAAAATTAGCTTAACGTGGGCATTGTACTCTAAATAAAAAGTTAGAGACGATTTAGTGCTGCTATGTCAAATTGATCGACAAGTAAAAATGATCATTCTAAACTGAGCACTAGTGCTCATTGAGTAAAGGCTTATAAATGAAGCATAATAAATGGCATCATGCAGTTTTGGATAGATTGGATTACTTGTTCGCTTTGTTGTATCTCATTCTGTATCAAATATTGTCCCAGTATATAATATTGAGCTAGCTTAATGGGGGCGTTGGATTCGTGTCATTTTGAGCTCTAAATTAAAATTTACTGACGATTTAGTGTAAACATGTCAAGTTGATCGGCAAGTTAAAATGATCATTCTAAACTGAGCATTGGTGCTCATTGAGTAAAGACTTATAAATAAAGCATAATGCATGGCATCAAGAAGTTTTGGATAGATTGGATTACTTGGATACTTTGTCGTTTCTATTTTGGTGTCAAATATTGTCACCATATAAAACATTGAGCTAGCTTAACGTGGGCGTTTGTTTCGTGTCATTCTGAGCTCTAAATCAAAAGTTACGGATAATTTAGTGCATGCATGTCAAGTTGATTGGCAAGATAAAATGATCATTCCAAACTGAGCATTGGTGCTCATTGAGTAAAGGCTTATAAATGAAGCATAATACATGGCATCACGTAGATTTGGATTGATTGGATTACTTGGACGATTTGACATATCTATTTCTGTCTCAAATGTTGTCACAATATAGAAAATTGAGCTAGCTTAAGGTGGGCATTGGATTGGAGTCATTCCGAGCTCTAAATCAAAAGTTATGGATGATTTTGTGCGGACTTACCAAGTTGATCGGGAAGTTAAAATGATAATTCTAAACTGAGCATTGGTGATCATTGAGTAAAGGCTTATAAATGAAGCATAATACATGGCATCGCATAGATTTGGATTGATTGGATTACTTGGACGCTTTCTCGAATCTATTTCTGTCTCAAATATTGTCACAGTATAGAAAATACAGCTAGCTTAAGGTAGGCAAAGGATTCGAGTCATTCGGAGCTATAAATCAAAAGTTACAGACGATTTAGTGCAGACATGCCAAGCTGATTAGGAAGTTAAAATGATCATTCTAAACTGAGAAGTGGTGCTCATTGAGTAAGGGCTTATAAATGAAGCCTAATACATGGCATCACGTAGATTTGGATAGATTGGATTACTTGTACGCCTTGTCATATCTATTTCTGTCTCAATATTGCCACAATATAGTATATTAAGCTATCTTAACATGGGCATTGGATTTGTGTCATTGTGAGCTCAAAATCAAAAGTTACGGACGATTTAGTGCAGATATGTCAAGTTGATCGGCAAGTTAAAATGATAATTCTGAACTGACCAATAGTGCTCACTGAGTAAAGACTTATAAATGAAGCATAATGCATGGCATCAATCAGTTTTGGATAGATTGGATTACTCTGACGCTTTGTCGTATCTATTTCTGTCTCAAATATTGTCACAATATAGAAAATTGAGCTAGCTTAAGGAGGGCATTGGATTCGAGTCATTCTGAGCTCTAAATCAAAAGTTACGTACAATTTTGTGGTGACATGCCAAGTTGATCGGCATGTTAAAATGATCATTCTAAACTGAGCACTGGTGCTCATTGAGTAAGTGTTTATAAATGAAGTATAATGCATGGCATCACGCAGTTTTGGATAGATTGGATTACTTGTACGCTTTGTCGTATCTATTTTTGTCTCAAATATTTTCACAATATAGAAAATTGAGCTAGTTTAACGTTGGCATTGGACTCGTGTCATTTTGAGCTCTATATAAAACGTTACACACGGTTTAGTGCTCACATGTCTAGTTGATCGGCAAGTTAAAATGGTCGATTCGTGTCATTCAGAGCTCTAAATTAAAAGTTACGGACGATATAGTTTGGACATACCAAGTTGATCGGGAAGTTAAAATGATCATTCTAAACTTATCATTGGTGCTCATTGAGTAAAGGCTTATAAATGAAGCATAATAAATGGCATCACGTAGATTTGGATCGATTGAATTACTTGTACGCTTTGTCGTATCGATTTCTATCTCAAATATTGTCACAATATAGAAAATTGAGCTAGCTTAACGTGGGCGTTGGGTTCGTATCATTCTGAGCACTAAATCAAAAGTTATAGACGATTTAGTACATATATGTCAAGTTGATCGGCAAGTTAAAATGATCATTCTAAACTTACCATTTTTGCTCATTGAGTAAAGGCTTATAAATGAAGCATAATGCACGGCATCATGCAGTTTTGGATAGATTGGATTACTTACACGCTTTGTCGTATCTATTTCTGTCTCAAATAGTGTCATAATATAGAAAATTGAGCTAGCTTAAGGTGGGCATTGGATTCCAGTCATTCCGAGCTCTAAATCAAAAGTTATGGACGATTTAGTGCGGACATACCAAGTTGATCGGGAAGTTAAAATGATCATTCTAAACTTAGCATTGTTGCTCATTGAGTAAAGGCTTATAAATGAAGCATAATGCACGACATCATGCAGTTTTGGATAGATTGAATTACTTGTACCCTTTGTCGTATCTATTTTTGTCTCAAATATTTTTACAATTTAGAAAATTGAGCTAGCTTAACGTTGGCATTGGATTTGTGCCGTTTTGAGCTCTATATAAAAAGTTCCACACAATTTTGTGCTGACATGTCAAGTTGATCGGTAAGTTAAAATGATCATTCTAAACGTAGCGTTGTTGCTCATTGAGTAAAGGCTTATAAATGAAGCATAGTAAATGGCATCACGTAGATTTGGATAGATTGGATTACTTGTACGCTTCGTCGTATCGATTTCTGTCTCAAATATTGTCATAATATAGAATATTGAGCTAGCCTAACGTGGGCATTGGATTCGTGTCACTCTGAGCACTAAATCAAATGTTACGGACGATTTAGTGCGTACATGTCAAGTTGATCGGCAAGTGAAAATGATAATTCTAAACAGAGCATTGGTGCTCATTGAGTAAAGGCTTATAAATGAAGTATAATACATGGCATCACGTAGATTTTTATAGATTGGATTACTTGGACGCTTTTTCTTATCTATTTCTGTCTCAAATATTGTCACAATATAGAAAATTGCACTTGCTTAAAGTGGGCATTGGATTCGAGTCATTCCTAGCTCTAACTCAAAAGTTATGGACGATTTAGTGCTGAGATGCCAAGTGGATCGGGAAGTTAAAATGATCATTCTAATCTGAGCATTGGTGCTCATTGAGTAAAGGCTTATAAATGAATCATAATACATGGCATCACGTAGATTTGGATAGATTGGATTACTTGTGCCCTTTGTCGTATCTATTTCTGTCTCAAATATTGTCACAATATAGGAAATTGAGCTACCTTAACGCCGGCATTGGATTTGAGTCATTTTGAGCTCTAAATCAAAAGTTACGTACGATTTAGTGCGGACATGCCAAGTTGATCGGCAAGTTAAAATGATCATTATAAACTGAGCAGTAGTGCTCATTGAGTAAAGGTTATACATGAAGCATAATGCATGTCATCACGAAGTTTTAGATAGATTGGATTACTTTTACACTTTGTCGTATCAATTTTTGTCTCAAATATTTTCACAATATAGAAAATTGAGCTAGCTTAACGTGGGGGTTGGATTCGTGTCATTCTGAGCTCTAAATCAAAAGTTACGGATGATTTAGTGCGGACATGTCAAGTTGATCGGCATGTTAAAATGATCATTCTAAACTGAGCATTGGTGCTCATTGAGTAAAGGCTTATAATTTAAGCATAATGCATGGCGTAATGCAGTTTTTGATAGATTGGATTACTCTGACGCCTTGTCGTATCTCATTCTGTCTCAAATATTGTCCCAATATAGAAAATTGAGCTACCTTAAGGTGGGCATTGGATTCGAGTCATTCTGAGCTCTAAATCAAAAGTTACATACGATTTAGTGCGGACATGCCAAGTTGATCGGCAAGTTAAAATTATCATTCTAAACTGAGCATTGGTGCTCATTGAGTAAATGCTTATAAATGAGGCATAATGCATGGCATCACGCTGTTTTCGATAGACTGGATTACTTGTATGCTTTGTCGTATCTAATTTTGTCTCAAATATTTTCATGATATAGAAAATTGAGCTAGCTTAACGTTGGCATTAGATTCGTGTCATTTTGACCTTTACATGGAAAGTTACAAACGATTTAGTGCTGACATGTCATGTTGCTCACAGCGTTAAAATGATCATTCTAAACTGAGCATTGGTGCTCATTGAGTAATGGCTTATAAATGAAGCATAATGCATGGCATCACGTAGTTTTGGATAGGTTGGATTACTTGGACGCTTTGTCGTATCTCATTCTGTCTCAAATATTGTCCCAATATAGAACATTGAGCTAGCTTAACGTGGGTGTTGGATTCAAGTCATTCCAAGCTCTAAATCAAAAGTTACGGACAATTTAGTACGGACATACCAAGTTGATCGTGAAGTTAAAATGATCTCTCTAAACTGAGCATTGGTGCTCATTGAGTAAAGGCTTATAAATGAAGCATAATAAATGGCATCACGTAGTTTTGGATAGATTGGATAACTTGTATGCTTTGTCGTATCGATTTCTATCTCAAATATTGTCTCAATATAGAAAATTGAGCTGGCTTAACATGGGCGTTGCAATTGTGTCATTCTGAGCACTAAATCAAAAGTTACTGACGATTTAGTGCGTACATGTCAAGATGATCGGCAAGTTAAAATGATCATTCTAAACTGAGCATTGCTGCTCATTCAGTAAAGGCTTATAAATGAAGCATAATACATGGCATCACATAGATTTGGATTGATTGGATTACTTGGACGCTTTGTCGTATCTATTTCTGTCTCAAATATTGTCACAATATAGAAAATTGAGCTAGCTTAAGTTGGGGAATTGATTCGAGTCATTCCAATCTCTAAATCAAAAGTTACGAATTATTTAGTGTGGACATTCCATGTTAATCGGGAAGTTAATATGATCATTCTAAACTGAGCATTGGTGCTCATTGAGTAAAGGCTTATAAATGAAGCATAATACATGGCATCACATAGATTTGGACAGATTGTATTACTTGTATGCTTTGTCATATCTATTTCTATCTCAAATATTGCCACAATATAGATATTGAACTATCTTAACATGGGCGTTGGATTTTTTTCATTCTGAGCTCTAAATCAAAAGTTACGGATGATTTAGTGCAGACATGTCAAGTTGATCGGCAAATTAAAATGATCATTATAAATTGAGCATTGGTGCTCACTGAGTAAAGGTTTATAAATGAACATAATATATGGAATCACGTAGATTTGGATAGATTGGATTACTTGTGCCCTTTGTTGTATCGATTTCTGTCTCAAATATTGTCACAATATAGAAAATTGAGCTACCTTAACGCCGGCATTGGATTTGAGTCATTCTGAGCTCTAAATCAAAAGTTACGTACGATTTAGTGCGGACATGCCAAGTTGATCGGCAAGTTAAAATGATCATTATAAACTGAGCAGTAGTGCTCATTGAGTAAAGGTTAGACATGAAGCATAATGCATGTCATCACGAAGTTTTAGATAGATTGGATTACTTTTACACTTTGTCGTATCAATTTTTGTCTCAAATATTTTCACAATATAGAAAATTGAGCTAGCTTAACGTGGGGGTTGGATTCGTGTCATTCTGAGCTCTAAATCAAAAGTTACGGATGATTTAGTGCGGACATGTCAAGTTGATCGGCAAGTTAAAATGATCATTCTAAACTGAGCATTGGTGCTCATTGAGTAAAGGCTTATAATTTAAGCATAATGCATGGCGTAATGCAGTTTTTGATAGATTGGATTACTCTGACGCTTTGTCGTATCTCATTCTGTCTCAAATATTGTCCCAATATAGAAAATTGAGCTACCTTAAGGTGGGCATTGGATTCGAGTCATTCTGAGCTCTAAATCAAAAGTTACGTACGATTTAGTGCGGACATGCCAAGTTGATCGGCAAGTTAAAATGATCATTCTAAACTGAGCATTGGTGCTCATTGAGTAAATGCTTATAAATGAGGCATAATGCATGGCATCACGCAGTTTTCGATAGACTGGATTACTTGTACGCTTTGTCGTATCTAATTTTGTCTCAAATATTTTCATGATATAGAAAATTGAGCTAGCTTAACGTTGGCATTAGATTCGTGTCATTTTGACCTTTACATAAAAAGTTACAAACGATTTAGTACTGACATGTCAAGTTGATCGCAGCGTTAAAATGATCATTCTAAACTGAGCATTGGTGCTCATTGAGTAATGGCTTATAAATGAAGCATAATGCATGGCATCATACAGTTTTGGATAGATTGGATTACTTGGACGCTTAGTCGTATCTCATTCTGTCTCAAATATTGTCCCAATATAGAACATTGAGCTAGCTTAACGTGGGTGTTGGATTCGTATCATCTATAGCTCTGAATCAAAAGTTACTCACAATTTTGTACGGACATGTCATATTGATCGGCAAGTTAAAATGATCATTCTAAACTGAGCATTACTGCACATTGAGTAAAGACTTATAAATGAAGCATAATGCATGAAATCAAGCAGTTTTGGATAGATTGGATTACTTGGATGCTTTGTTGTATCAATTTCTGTCTCAAATATTGTTACCATATAGAAACTTGAGCTAGCTTAAGGTGGGCATTGGATTCAAGTCCTTCTGAGCTTTAAATCAAAAGTTACGTACGATTTAGTGCGGACATTCCAAGTTGATCGGCAATTTAAAATAATCATTCTAAACAGAGCATTGGTGCTGATTGAGTATTTGCTTATAAATGAAGTATAATGCATGGCATTACGCAGTTTTTGATAGATTGGATTACTTGTACGCTTTGTCGTATCTATTATTATCTCAAAATTTTCACGATATAGAAAAATGAGCTAGCTTAACGTTGGCATTGGATTCGTGTCATTTTAAGCTCAACATAAAAAGTTACAGACGATTTAGTGCTGACATGTCTACTTGATCGGAAAGTTAAAATGATGATTCTAAACTGAGCATTGGTGCTCATTGAGTAAAGGCTTATAATTTAAGCATAATGCATGGCATCATGCAGTTTTGGATAGATTGGATTACTTGGACGCTTTGTCGTATCTCATTATGTCTCAAATATTGTCCCAATATCTAACATTGAGCTATCTTAACGTTGGCGTTTGATTCGTACCATTTTGAGCTCTAATCAAAAGTTACTGACGATTTAGTACGGACATATCAAGTTGATCGGCAAGTTAAAATGATCATTCTAAATTGAGCATTGGTGCTCATTGAGGAAAGGCTTATAAATGAAGCATAATGCATGGCATTAAGAAGTTTTGGATAGATTGGATTACTTGGACGCTTTGTCATATCTATTTCTATCTCAAATATTGTCATAATATAGAAAATTGAGTTAGCTTAAGGTGGGCATTGGATTCGAGTAATTCTGAGCTCTAAATCAAAAGTTACGTACGATTTAGTGCGGACATGCCAAATTGATCAGCAAGTTAAAATGATCATTCTAAACTGAGCATTGGTGCTCATTGAGTAAATGCTTATAAATGAAGCATAATGCATGGCATCACGCAGTTTTGGATTGATTGTATTACTTGTACGGTTTATCGTATCTACTTTTGTATCAAATATTTTCACGAGATAGAAAATTGTGCTAGCTTAACGTTGGCATTGGATTTGTGTCATTTTAAGCTTTACATAAAAAGTAACAAACGATATAGTGCTAACTTGTCTTGTTGATCGGCAAGTTAAAATGATGATTCTAAACTGAGCATTGGTGCTCATTGAGTTAAGGCTTATAATTTAAGCATAATGCATGGCATCATGCAGTTTTGGATAGATTGGATTACTTGGACGCTTTGTCGTATCTATTTCTGTCTCAAATATTGTCACAATATAGAAAATTGAGCTTGCTTAAGGTGGGCATTGGATTCGAGTCATTCTGAGCTCTAAATCAAAAGTTACGTACGATTTAGTGCGGACATGCCAAGTTGATCGCATGTTAAAATGATCATTCTAAATTGAGCACTGGTGCTCATTGAGTAAATGATTATAAATGAAGCATAATGCATGGCATCATGCAGCTTTGGATAGATTGGATTACTTGTACGCGTTGTCGTATCTATTTTTGTCTCAAATATTTTCATAATATAGAAAATTGAGCTAGCTTAACGTGGGCATTGGATTCGAGTCATTCTGAGCTCTAAATCAATAGTTACTTACGATTTAGTGCGGACATGCCAAGTTGATCGGCAAGTTAAAATGATCATTCTAAACTGAGCATTGGTGCTCATTGAGTAAAGACTTATAAATGAAGCATAATACATGACATCACGTAGATTTTGATAGATTGGATTACTTGGACGGTTTGTCGTATCTATTTTTGCCTCAAATATTGTCACAAAATAGAAAATTGAGCCAGCTTAAGGTGGGCATTGGATTCGAGTCATTCTGACTCTAAATAGAAAGTTACGGATGATTTAGTGCAGACATGTCAAGTTGATTGGCAAGTTAAAATGATCATTCTAAACTGAGCATTGGTGGTCATTGAGTAAAGGCTTATAAATGAAGTACAATACATGGCATCACGTAGATTTTGATAGATTGGATTACTTGGACGCTTTTTCGTATTTATTTCTTTCTCGAATATTGTCACAATATAGGAAATTAAGCTAGCTTAACGTGGGCATTGGATTCGAGTCATTTTGAGCTCTGAATCAAACGTTACGTACGATTTAGTGCGGACATGCGAAGTTGATCGGCAAGTTAAAATGATCATTCTAAACTGAGCATTGGTGCTCATTGAGTAAAGACTTATAAATGAAGCATAATGCATTGCATCACGCAGTTTTGGATAGATTGAATTACTTGTACGCTTCTGTCGTTTCTATTTTTGTCTCACATATTTTCACAATATAGAAGATTGAGCTAGCTTAACGTTGGCATTAGATTCATGTCATTTTGAACTCTAAATAAAAAGTTACAGACGATTTAGTGTTGAAATATCTAGTTGATCTGCAAGTTAAAATGATCAATTTTAGCTGAGCATTGGTGCTCATTTAGTAAAGGCTTATAAATGAAACATAATGCATGGTATCATGCAATTTTGGATAGATTGGATTACTTGGACACTTTGTCGTATCTCATTCTGTCTCAAATATTGTCCCAATATAGAACATTGAGCTAGCCTAACGTGGGTGTTGGATTCGTATCATTTGTAGCTCTGAATCAAAAGTTACTATCAATTTAGTACGGACATGTCAAGGTTATCAGCAAGTTAAAATGATCGTTCTAAACTGAGCATTGGTGCTCATTGAGTAAAGACTTATAAATGAAGCATAATGCATGTCATCAAGCAGTTTTGGATAGATTGGATTACTTGGACGCTTTGTCTTATCTATTTATTTCTCAAATATTGTCACAATATAGAAAATTGAGCTAGCTTAAGGTGGGCATTGGATTCGAGTCATTCTGAGCTCTAAATCAAGAGTTATGGATGATTTAGTGCGGACATGTAAACTTGATCGGCAAGTTAAAATGATCATTCTAAACTGAGCATTGGTGCTCATTGAGTAAAGGCTTATAATTTAAGCATAATGCATGGCATAATGCAGTTTTGGATAGATTGGAATACTTAGACGCTTTGTCGTATCTCATTCTGTCTCAAATATTGGCCCAATATAGAAAATTGAGCTAGCTTAAGGTGGGCATTGGATTCGAGTCATTCTGAGCTCTAAATCAAAAGATACGTACGATTTAGTGCGGACATGCCAAGTTGATCAGCAAGTTAAAATGATCATTCTAAATTGAGCAATGGTGCTCATTGAGTAAATGCTTATAAATGAAGCATAATGCATGGAATCACGCAGTTTTGGATTGATTGGATTACTTGGACGCTTTGTCGTATCTACTTTTGTATCAAATATTTTCACCATATAGAAAATTGAGCTAGCTTAACGTTGGCATTGGATTTGTGTCATTTTAAGCTTTACATAAAAAGTTACAAACGATATAGTGCTAACTTGTCTAGTTGATCTGCAAGTTAAAATGATCATTCTAAACTGAGCATTGGTGCTCATTGAGTAAAGGCTTATAATTTAAGCATAATGCGTGGCATCATGCAGTTTTGGATAGATTGGATGATTTGGACGCTTTGTCATATCTATATCTGTCTCAAATATTGTCACAATATAGAAAATTGAGCTTGCTTAAGGTGGGCATTGGATTCGAGTCATTCTGAGCTCTATATCAAAAGTTACGTACGATTTAGTGTGGACATGCCAAGTTGATCGGCAAGTTAAAATGATCATTCTAAACTGAGCACTGGTGCTCATTGAGTAAATGATTATAAATGAAGCATAATGCATGGCACCGTGAAGTTTTGGATAGATTGGATTACTTGTACGCGTTGTCGTATCTATTTTTGTCTCAAATATTTTCATAATATAGAAAATTGAGCTAGCTTAACGTGGGCATTGGATTCGAGTCATTCTGAGCTCTAAATCAAAAGTTACTTACGATTTAGTGCGGACATGCCAAGTTGATCGGCAAGTTAAAATGATCATTCTAAACTGAGCATTGGTGCTCATTGAGTAAAGGCTTATAAATGAAGCATAATACATGGCATCACGTAGATTTTGATAGATTGGATTACTTGGACGCTTTGTCATATCTATTTTTGCCTCAAATATTGTCACAAAATAGAAAATTGAGCCAGCTTAAGGTGGGCATTGGATTCGAGTCATTCTGAGCTCTAAATAGAAAGTTACAGATGATTTAGTGAAGACATGTCAAGTTGATTGGCAAGTTAAAATGATCATTCTAAACTGAGCATTGGTGCTCATTGAGTAAAGGCTTATAAATGAAGTACATGGCATCACGTAGATTTTGATAGATTGGATTACTTGGACACTTTTTCGTATTTATTTCATTCTCAAATATTGTCACAATATAGAAAATTGAGCTTGCTTAAGGTGGGCATTCGATTCGAGTCATTCTGAGCTCTATATCAAAAGTTACGTACGATTTAGTGTGGACATGCCAAGTTGATCGGCAAGTTAAAATGATCATTCTAAACTGAGCACTGGTGCTCATTGAGTAAATGATTATAAATGAAGCATAATGCATGGCACCACGCAGTTTTGGATAGATTGGATTTTTTGTACGCGTTGTCGTATCTATTTTTGTCTCAAATATTTTCAAAATATAGAAAATTGAGCTAGCTTAACGTGGGCATTGGATTCGAGTCATTCTGAGCTCTAAATCAAAAGTTACTTACGATTAGTGCGGACATGCCAAGTTGATCGGCAAGTTAAAATGATCATTCTAAACTGAGCATTGGTGCTCATTGAGTAAAGGCTTATAAATGAAGCATAATACATGGCATCACGTAGATTTTGATAGATTGGATTACTTGGATGCTTTGTCGTATCTATTTTTGCCTCAAATATTGTCAAAAAATAGAAAATTGAGCCAACTTAAGGTGGGCATTGGATTCGAGTCATTCTGAGCTCTAAATAGAAAGTTACGGATGATTTAGTGCAGACATGTCAAGTTGATTGGCAAGTTAAAATGATCATTCTAAACTGAGCATTGGTGCTCATTGAGTAAAGGCTTATAAATGAAGTACAATACATGGCATCACGTAGATTTTGATAGATTGGATTACTTGGACGCTTTTTCGTATTTATTTCTTTCTCAAATATTGTCACAATATAGAAAATTGAGCTTGCTTAAGGTGGGCATTCGATTCGAGTCATTCAGAGCTCTATATCAAAAGTTACGTACGATTTAGTGTGGACATGCCAAGTTGATCGGCAAGTTAAAATGATCATTCTAAACTGAGCACTGGTGCTCATTGAGTACATGATTATAAATGAAGCATAATGCATGGCACCACGCAGTTTTGGATAGATTGGATTTTTTGTACGCGTTGTCGTATCTATTTTTGTCTCAAATATTTTCATAATATAGAAAATTGAGCTAGCTTAACGTGGGCATTGGATTCGAGTCATTCTGAGCTCTAAATCAAAAGTTACTTACGATTTAGTGCGGACATGCCAAGTTGATCGGCAAGTTAAAATGATCATTCTAAACTGAGCATTGGTGCTCATTGAGTAAAGGCTTATAAATGAAGCATAATACATGGCATCACGTAGATTTTGATAGATTGGATTACTTGGACGCTTTGTCGTATCTATTTTTTGTCTCAAATATTGTAACAAAATAGAAAATTGAGCCAGCTTAAGGTGGGCATTGTATTCGAGTCATTCTGAGCTCTAAATAGAAAGTTACAGATGATTTAGTTGATTGGCAAGTTAAAATGATCATTCTAAACTGAGCATTGGTGCTCATTGTGTAAAGGCTTATAAATGAAGTACAATACCTGGCATCACATAGATTTTGATAGATTGGATTACTTGGACACTTTTTCGTATCTGTCTCAGATATTGTCACAATATAAGAAATTGAGCTAGCTTAACGTGGGCATTGGATTCGAGTCATTTTGAGCTCTGAATCAAAAGTTACGTACGATTTAGTGCGGACATGCGAAGTTGATCGGCAAGTTAAAATGATCATTCTAAACTGAGCATTGGTGCTCATTGAGTAAATGCTTATAAATGAAGCATAATGCATGGCATCACGCAGTTTTGGATAGATTGGATTACTTGCACGCTTTGTTGTATCTAATTTTGTCTCAAATATTTTCACGATATAGAAAATTGAGCTAGCTTAACGTTGGCATTGGATTCGTGTCATTTTGAGCTTTACATAAAAAGTTACAAACGATTTAGTGCTGACATGTCAAGTTGATCGCAAAGTTAAAATGATCATTCTAAACTGAGCATTGGTGCTCATTGAGTAATGGCTTATAAATGAAGCATAATGCATGGCATCATACAGTTTTGGATAGATTGGATTACTTGGACGCTTTGTCGTATCTAATTATGTATCAAATATTTACCGAATATAGAACATTGAGCTAGCTTAACGTGGGTGTTGGATTCCTATCATTTGTAGTTCTGAATCAAAAGTTACTAGCAATTTTGTACAGACATGCCAAGTTGATCAGCAAGTTAAAATGATCATTCTAAACTGAGCATTAGTGCACATAGAGTAAACACTTATAAATGAAGCATAATGCATGGCATCAAGCAGTTTTGATAGATTGGATTACTTGGACACTTTGTCGTATCTATTTCTATCTCAAATATTGTCACAATATAGAAAATTGAGCTTGCTTTAGGTGGGCATAGGATTCGAGTCATTCTGAGCTCTAAATCAAAAGTTACGTACGATTTAGTACGGACATGCCAAGTGGATCGGCAAGTTAAAATGATCATTCTAAACTGACTACTGGTGCTCATTGAGTAAATATTTATAAATGAAGCATAATGCATGGCACCACGTAGTTTTGGATAGATTGGTTTACTTGTACGCGTTGTAGTATCTATTTTTGTCTCAAATATTTTCATAATATAGAAATTTGAGCTAGCTTAACGTGGGCATTGGATTCGAGTCATTCTGAGCTCTAAATCAAAAGTTACTTACGATTTAGTGCGGACATGCCAAGTTGATCGGCAAGTTAAAATGATCATTCTAAATTGAGCATTGGCGCTCATTGAGTAAAGGCTTATAAATGAAGCATAATACATGGCATCACGTAGATTTTGATAGATTGGATTACTTGGATGCTTTGTCGTATCTATTTTTGTCTCAAATATTGTCACAAAATAGAAAATTGAGCCAGCTTAAGGTGGACATTAGATTCGAGTCATCCTGAGCTCTAAATAGAAAGTTACGACTGATTTAGTGCAGACATGTCAAGTTGATTGGCAAGTTAAAATGATCATTCTAAACTGAGCATTGGTGCTCATTGAGTAAAGGCTTATAAATGAAGTACAATACATGGCATCACGTAGATTTTGATAGATTGGATTACTTGGATGCTTTTTCGTATCTATTTTTGTCTCAAATATTATCACAATATAGGAAATTGAGCTAGCTTAACGTGGGCATTGGATTCGAGTCATTTTGAGCTCTGAATCAAAAGTTACGTACGATTTAGTGCAGACATGCGAAGTTGATCGGCAAGTTAAAATGATCATTCTAAACTGAGCATTGGTGCTCATTGAGTAAAGACTTATAAATGAAGCATAATGCATCGCATCACGCAGTTTTGGATAGATTGAATTCCTTGTACGCTTCTGTCGTTTCTATTTTTGTCTCAAATATTTTCACAATATAGAAGATTGAGCGAGCCTAACGTTGGCATTGGATTCATGTCATTTTGAGCTCTAAATAAAAAGTTACAGATGATTTAGTTCTGACATATCTAGTTGATCGGCATGTCAAAATGATCATTCTAAGCTGAGCACTGATGCTCATTGAGTAAAGGCTTATAAATGAAGCATAATGCATGGCATCATGCAATTTTGGATAGATTGGATTACTTGGATACTTTGTCGTATCTCATTCTGTCTCAAATATTGTCCCAATATAGAACATTGAGCTAGCTTAACGTGGGTGTTGGATTCATATCATTTGTAGCTATGAATCAAAAGTTACTAGCAATTTTGTACAGACATGTCAAGTTGATCGGCAAGTTAAAATGATCATTCTAAACTGAGCATTAGTGCACATTGAGTAAACACTTACAAATGAAGCATAATGCATGGCATCAAGCAGTTTTGATAGATTGGATTACTTGGACACTTTGTCGTATCTATTTCTATCTCAAATATTGTCACAATATAGAAAATTGAGCTTGCTTAAGGTGGGCATAGGATTCGAGTCATTCTGAGCTCTAAATCGAAAGTTACATACGATTTAATGCGGACATGCCAAGTTGATCAGCAAGTAAAGGCGCTTTATTGTATCTACTTCTGTCTCAAATATTGCCACAATACAAAATATTGATCTAGCTTAACGTGGGCGTTATACTCGTGTCATTTTGAGCCCTAAATCAAAACTTACTAACGATTTGGGGTGCACATGTGAAATTGATCGGCAAGTTAAAACGATCATTCTAAACTGAGCACTGGTGCTCATTGAGTAAAGACTTACAAGTGAAGCATAATGTGTGGCATCAAGCAGTTTTTGATAGATTGGATTACTTGGACGTTTTGTCGTATCTATTTTTGTATCAAATATTGTCACAATATAGAAAATTGAGCTACCTTAACATGGGCGCTGGATTCGTGTCATTCTGAGCTCTAAATCAAAAGCTACAGACGATGTAGTGCAGACATGTCAAGTTGATCGGCAAGTTAAAATCATCGTTATAAATTGAGTATTGGTGCTCATTGAGTAAAGGCTTATAAATGAAACATAATACATGGCATCGCGTAGATTTGGATAGATTGGATTACTTGGACCCTTTGTTATATATATTTCTGTCTCAAATATTGTCACAATATAGAAAATTGAGCTAGTTTAACGTGGGCATTGGATTCGAGTAGTTCTGAGCTCTAAATCAAAAGTTATGTACGATTTAGTGTGGGCATGCCAAGTTGAACGGCAAACTAAAATGATCATTCTAAACTGAGAACTTGTGCTCATTGGGTAAAGGCTTATAAATGATGCATAATGCGTAGCATCACGACGTTTTGGATAGATTGGATTACTTGTACACTTTGTCGTATCTATTTTTGTCTCAAATATTTTCACAATATTGAAAATTGAGCTAGCTTATCGTGGTCAATGGATTCGAGTCATTCTGAGCTCTAAATCAAAAGTTACAAACGATTTTGTGCGGATATACCAAGTTGATCGGCAAGTTAAAATGATATTCGAAACTGAGCATTGGTGCTCATTGTGTAAAGGCTTATAAATGAAACATAATACATGACATCACGTAGATTTGGATAGATTGGATTACTTGGACGGTTTTTCGAATCTATTTCTGTCTCAAATATTGTCACACGATAGAAAATTGAGCTAGCTTAACGTGCGCATTGGATTCGTGTCATTCAGAGCTCTAAATCAAAAGTTATTGACGATTTAGTACGGAAATGCCAAGTTGATCGGCAAGTTAAAATGATATTCTAGACTGAGCATTGGTGCTCATTGAGTAAAGGCTTGTAAATGAAGCATAATACATGGCATCGCGTAGATTTGGATAGTTTGGATTACTTCGACGCTTTGTCTTATCTATTTATGTCTCAAATATTGTCACAATACATAATTGAGCTAGCTTAACATGGCCATTGGATTCGAGTCTTTCTGAGCTATAAATCAAAAGTTACGGACAGTGCAGAAATGCCAAGTTGATCGGCAAGCTAAAATGATCATTCTAAAATGAGCATTGGTGCTCATTGAGTAAAGGCTTATAAATGAAGCATAATGCATGGCATCACGCCGTTTTGTATAGATTGGATTTCTTGTACCCTTTATCGTATCTATTTTTGTCTCAAATATTTTCAAAATATAGAAAATTGAGCTAGCTTAACGTTGTCATTGGATCTGTGTCATTTTGAGCTCTAAATAAAAGTTACAAACGATTTAGTGCTGATATGTCAAGTTGATCGCCAAGTTTAAATGATCATTCTAAACTGAGCATTGGTGCTCATTGAGTAAAGGCTTATAAATTAAGCATCATGCATGGCATCATGTAGTTTTGGATAGATTAGATTTGGATTGATTGGATAACTTGGATGCTGTGTCGTATCTATTTCCGTCTCAATATATTGTCACAATATAGAAAATTGAGGTAGCTTAAGGTGGGCATTGGATTCCAGTCATCCTAGCTCTAAATCAAAAGTTACGGACGATTTAGTGCGGATATACCAAGTTGATCGGGAAGTTAAAATGATCATTCTAAACTGAGCATTGGTGCTCATTGAGTAAACGCTTATAAATGAAGCATAATACATGGCATCACGTACATTTGGATAGATTGGATTACTTGTACGATTTGTCGTATCTATTTCAGTCTCAAATATTGTCACAATATAGAAAATTGAGCTAGCTTAACGTGGGCGTTTGATTTGTGTCATTCTGAGCTCTAAATCTAAAGTTATGGATGATTTAGAACGGAAATGTCAAGTTGATCGGCAAGTTAAAATGATCATTCTAAACTGAGCATTTGTGCTGATTGAGTAAAGGCTTATAAATGAAGCATATTGCATGGAATCATGTAGTTCTGGATAGGTTGGATTACTTGGACACTTTGTCGTATCTATTTCTGTCTCAAATATTGTCACAATATAGAAAATTGAGCTAACTTAACGTGGGCATTGGAATCGAGTCATTCTGAGCTCTAAATCAAAAGTTACAAACGATTTAGTGCGGACATGCCAACTTGATCGGCAAATTAAAATGATATTCTAAACTGAGCATTGGTGCTCATTGAGTAAAGGCTTATAAATGAAGAATAATACATGGCATCACGTAGATTTGGATAGATTGGATTACTTGGACGCTTTGTCATATCTATTTCTGTCTCAAATATTGTCACTATATCGAAAATTGAGCTAGCTTAATGTGCGCATTGGATTCGTGTCATTCTGAGCTCTAAGTCAAAAGTTACAGACGATTTAGTGCGGAAATGCCAAGTTGATCAGCAAGTTAAAATGATATTCTGAACTGAGCATTGGTGCTCATTGAGTAAAGGCTTATAAATGAAGCATAATACATGACATCACGTAGATTTGGATGGTTTGGATTATTTGGACGCTTTGTCATATCTATTTTTGTCTCTAATATTGTGACAATATAGAAAATTGAGCTAGCTTACATGGCCATTGGATTCGAGTCTTTCTGAGCCTTAAATCAAAAGTTACAGATGATTTAGTGCAGGCATGGCAAGTTGATCGCCAAGCTAAAATGATCATTCTAAACTAAGCATTGGTGCTCATTGAGTAAAGGCTTATAAATGAAGCATAATACATGGCATCACATAGTTCTGGATAGATTGGATTACTTGGAAGCTTTGTCGTGTCTATTTCTGTCTCAAATATTGTCACAATATAGAAAATTGAGCTAGCTTAACGTGGACATTGGATTCATGTCATTCGGAGCTCTAAATCAAAAGTTACAGAAAATTTAGTGCTGACATATCAAGTTGATCGGCAAGTTAAAATTAGCATTCGAAACAGAGCGTTGGTGCTCATTGAGTAAATGCTTATAAATGAAGCATAATACATGGCATCACGTAGTTCTGAATAGATTGGATTCCTTGTACGCTTTATCATATCTATTTTTTTCTTAAATTTTCTCACAATATAGAAAATTGAGCTAGGTTAACGTGGGCATTGGTTCGTGTCATTTTGAACTCTAAACCAAAAGTACAGACTATTTAGACCGGCCATATCAAGTTGATCAGAAAGCTAAAATGATCACTCTAAAATGATCATTGGTGCTCATAGAGTAAATGCTTGTAAATGAAGCAAAATGCGTGGCATCACACAGTTTTGGATAGATCAAATTACTTGGACGCTTTGGCGTATCTACTACTGTCTCAAAATTTGTCATAATATAGAAAATTGATCTAGCTTAACGTGGGGTTTTGATTTGTGTAATTCTGAGCTCTAAATCAAAAGTTACAGACGATTTAGTGTGGACATGTCAAGTTGATCAGCGAGTTAAAATGATCATTCTAGACTGATCATTTGTGCTCATTGCGTGAAGGCTATAAATGAAACATAATGCATGACATCAGGCAGTTTAGGTTAGATTGGAATTCTTGGATGCTTTGTCTCCTCTATTTATGCCTCAAATTTTATCATAATATAGAAAATTGAGCTAGCTTACCATAGCCTTTGGAATTTGTCATTCTGATATCTAAATAAAAAGTTACAAATGATTTGGTGTAGATATGTCAAGTTGATCAGCTAGTTAAAATGATCATTCTAAACTGATCATTGGTGCTCATTATGTACAGGCTATATATGAAGCATAATATATGGCATCACATAGTTTTGGATAGATTAGCTTTCATGGACGCTTTGTCGTATCTATTTCTTTCTTCAATTTTGTCACCATATAGAAAATTGAGTTAGGTTAACGTGGGCATTGGATTCGTGTCATTTTGAGTTTTAAATCAAAATTTACAGATGATTTAGTACATATATGTCAAATTGATCGACAATTTAAAATTATCATTTGGTACTCATTGAGTAAAGGCCTATAAATTTAGCATAATGCATGGCATCAGGCAGTTTTGGTTAGATTGGATTACTTGGGCACTTTGTTGTATTTATTTATGTCTCAAATTTTGTCATAATATAAAAAATTAATCTACCTTACCGTGGCCTTTGGAATTGTGTCATTTTGAGCTCTAAATAAAAAGTTACGGATGATTTAGTGTGGATATGTCAAGTTGATCAGCCAGTTGAAATTATTATTTTAAATCGATCATTGGTGCTCATTGTGTAAAGGCTATATATGAAGCATAATGCATGTCATCATGCAGTTTTGGTTGGATTGGATTACCTAAACGCTTTGTCGTATCTGTTTCTGTTTTAAATTTTGTCACAATAGAGAAAATTGAGCTGGCTTAACGTGGGTGTTGGATTCGTGTCATTCTGAGCTCTAAATCAAAAGTTATGTACGATTTAGTTATGACATGTCAACTTGATCGGCAAGTTAAAATGATCAGTCTAAACTGAGCATTGCTGCTCATTGTGTAAAGGCTATAAATGAATCATAATACATGGCAGCGCGTAGTTTTGGATAGATTGGATTACTTGGATGCTTTGTCGTACCTATTTATCTCTTAAATTTTGTCACAATATAGAAAACTGAGCTAGGTTAACGTAAGCATTGGATTCGTGTCATATTGAACTAAATAAAAGTTACAAAGCTTTAGTGCGGCCATATCAAGTGATCGGAAAGTTTAAATGATCAATCTAAAATGATCATTGGTACTCACTCAGTAAAGGCTTATAAATGAAGCAAAATGCTTGACATCATGCAGTTTTGGATAGATGGATTACTTGGACGCTTTGTCGTTTCTATCTCAAAATTTTTCACAAGATAAAAAATTGAGCTAGCATAACGTGGGCGTTTGATTTGTGTCATTTTGAGCTCTAAATAAAAAGTTACAGACGATTTAGTGTCGACCTGTCAAGTTGATCAGCTAGTGAAAATGATCATTCTAAACTGATCATTGCTGCTCATTGTGTAAAGGCTATAAATGAAGCATAATACATGGCAGCACGTAGTTTTGGATAGATTGGATTACTTGGATGCTTTATCGTATCTATTTCTTTCTTAAATTTTGTCACAATATAGAAAACTGAGCTAGGTAAACCTAAGCACTGAATTCGTGTCATATTGAACTAAATAAAAGTTACAAAGATTTAGTGCGGCCATATCAAGTTGATCGGAAAGTTTAAATGATCAATCTAAAATGATCATTGGTACTCACTCAGTAATGGCTTATAAGTGAAGCAAAATGCTTGACATCACGCAGCTTTGGATAGATTGGATTACTTGGATGCTTTGTCGTTTCTGTCTTAAAATTTTTCACAAGATAAAAAATTGAGCTAGCTTAACGTGGACTTTTGATTTGTGTCATTTTTAGCTCTAAATAAAAAGTTACGGACGATTTAGTGTCGACCTGTAGAGTTGATCAGCTAGTTAAAATGATCATTCTAAACTGATCATTGGTGCTCATTATGTAAAGGCTATAAATGAAGCATAATGCATGGAATCATTTAGTTTTGGATAGATTGGATTACTTGTATGCTTTGTCGTATCTATTTCTGCCTCAAATTTTGTCACAATATAGACAATTGAGCTAGCTTAGCATGGGCATGGATTCGTGTCATCTGAACTCCAAATCAAAACTTACGGACGATTCAGTGCCGATAAGTCAAGTTGATCGCAAGTTAAAATGATCATTCTAGACTGAGCATTGGTGCTCTTTGAGAAAAGACTATAAATGAAGCATAATACTGACATCACGTAGTTTTGGATAGATTGATTTACTTGGACGCTTTGTTATATCTATTTCTTTCTTAAATTTTGTCACAATATAGGAAATTGAGGATGGTTTATGTGGGCATTGGATTCGTGTCATTTTGAACTCTAAAAAGGTGTCATTTTGAACTCTAAAAAGTACAGATGATTTAGTGCGGCCATATCAATTTGATCGGCAAGTTAAAATGATCATTCTAAAAAGGTCATTGGTGCTCAATGAGAAAAGGCTTATTAATGAATCAAAATGCATGACATCACGGAGTTCTGGATAGATTGGATTACTAGGACGCCTTGTTGTATCTATTTTTGTCTCAAATTTTGTCACAATATAGAAAATTGAGCTAGCTTAACGTGGGCTTTTGATTTGGTTAATTCTGAGCTATAAATCAAAAGTTACGGACAATTTAGTGTAGACATGTAAAGTTGATCAGCCAGCTGAAATAATCATTCTAAACTGATAATTGGTGCTCATTGTGAAAGGCAAAAAATGATGCATAACGCATGGCATCATTCAGTTTCGGATAGATTGGATTTCATGGACGCTTTTTCATATCTTTTTCTGTCTCAAATGTTGTAACAATATAGAAAATTGAGATAGCTTAACGTGGGCGTTAGATTCGGGTCCTTCAGAGCTCTAAATCAAAAGTTACGGACAATTTAGTGCGTACATGTCAAGTTGATCGGTAAGTTAAAATGATAATTCTAAACTGAGCATTGGTGCTCATTGAGAAAAGGCTATAAATAAAGCATAATACATGGCCTCACGTAGTTTTGTATAGATTGGATTACTTGGACTTTTTGTCGTATCTGTTTCTGTCTCAAATATTGTCAAAATTTAGAAAATTGAGCTAGCTTAACGTGGGCATTGGATTCGTGTCATTTTGAACTCTAAATAAATAGTACAGACGATTTAGTGCGGCCATATCAGGTTGATCGACAAGGTAAAATGATCATTCTAAAATGATCACTGGTGCTCATTGAGTAAAGGCTTATAAATGAAGCAAAATGCATGGCATCACGCAATTTTCGATAGATTGGATTACTTGGACGTGTTGTATCTATTTCTTTTTTTAAATTTTGTCACAATATAGAAAATTAAGCTAGGTTAACGTGACCTTTGGAAATGTGTCATTCTGAGCTCTAAATAAAGAGTTACTAATTATTTAGTGTTGACATATCAAGTTGATCATCCAATTAAAATGATCATTCTAAACAGATCATTGGTGCTCATTGTGTAAAGGCTATAAATGAAGCATAATGAATGGCAGCATGCAGTTTTGGTTAGATTGCATTACTTAGACGATTTGTCGTATCTATTTCTATCTCAAATTTTGTCAGAATATAGAAAATTGAGCTAGCTTAAGGTGGCAGTTGGATTCCTGTCATTTGAGCTCTAAATCAAAAAGTTCAGATGATTTAGTGCGGACATGTCAAGTTGATCGTCAAGCTAAAATGATCAGTCTAAAATGATCATTGATGCTCACTGATTAAATGCTTGTAAACAAAGCAAAATGCATGGCATCACGCAGTTTTGGATAGATTGGATTACTTGGACGCTTTGTCGTATCTACTTCTGTCTCAAATTTTGTCACAATATAGAAAATTGAGCCATCTTAACGTGGGCTTTTGATTTCTGTAATTCTGAGATCTAAATCAAAAGTTACGGACGATTTAGTATGGACATATCAAGTTGATCAGCAAGTTAAAATGATCATTCTAAACTGATCATTGGAGCTCATTGTGTAAAGGTTATAAATGAAAAAATAATGCATTACATCAGAAAGTTTCGGTTATATTGGATTACTGCTTTTTCGTATCTATTTATTTCTCAAATTTTGTCACAATATAGAAAATTGAGCTAGCATAACGTGGGCTTTTGATTTGTATCATTTTGAACTCTAAATCAAAAGTTACGGAGGATTTAGTGTGGACATGTCAAGTTGATCAACCAGTTAAAATTATCATTCTAAACTGAGCATTGAGTGCTCATTGTGTAAAACCAATATATGAAGCATAATACATGGCATCACGTAATTTTTAATAGATTGGATTACTTGAACGCTTTGTCGTACCTATTTCTTTCTTAAATTTTGTCACAATATAGAAAATTGAGCTGGTTAACGTGGGCATTGAATTCATGTCATTTTGAACTCTAAACCAAAAGTACTGACGATTCAGTGCAGCCATATCAAGTTGATCGGCAAGTTAAAATGATTACTCTAAAATGACCATTGGTTCTCACTGAGTAGAGGCTTATAAATGAAGCAAAATGCATGGTATCACACAGTTTTGGATAGATTGGATTACTTGAACGCTTTGTCGTATCTACGTCTGTCTCAAATTTTGTCACAATATAGAAAATTGAGCTACCTTAACGTGGTCGTTGGATTCGTGTCAGTCAGAGCTCTAAATCAATGATTTAGTGTGGACATGTCAAGTTGATCAGTATGTTAAAATGATCGTTCTAAACTGATCATTGGTGCTCACTCAGAAAAGGCTTGTAAATGAAGCAAAATGCATGGCATCACGCAGTTTTGGATAGATTGGTTACTTGGATGCTTTTCCGTATCTACCTCTGTCTCAAATTTTGCCACAATATAGAAATTTGAGCTAGCTTAATGTAGCCTTTGGAATTGTGCCATTCTGAGCTCTAAATAAAAAGTTACAAATAATTTGGTGTAGGCATGTCAAGTTGATCAGCCAATTAAAATGATCATTGTAAACTGATCATTGGTGCTCATTGTGTAAAGGCTATATATGAAGCATAATACATTGCTTCACGTAGTTTTGAATATATTGGATTACTTGGACGCTTTGCCGTATCTATTTATTTCTTAAATTTTGTCACAATTTAGAAAATTGAGCTAGGTTAACGTGGGCATTGGATTCATGTCATTTTGAGCTCTAAATCAAAATTACAGACGATTTAGTGCGGTCATGTCAAGTTGATTGCCAAGTTAAGATGATCATTCTGAAATGACCATTGGTGCTCATTGAGTAAAGGCTTATAAATGAAGCATAATGCATGGCATCACACAGTCTTGGATAGATTAGATTACTTGGACGCTATGCCGTATCTATTTCTGTCACAAATTTTATCATAATTTAGAAAATTGAGCTAGGTTAACGAGGAAATTGTATTCGTGTCATTCTGAGCTCTAAATCATAAGTTAGGGATGATTTATTGTGGACATGTCAACTTTATCAGGCAGTTAAAATGATCATTCTAAACTGATCATTGGTTCTCATTCTGTAAAGGCTATCAATGGAGCGTAATACATGGCATCATGTAGTTTTTGGATAGATTGGATTACCTGGACGCTTTGTCATATCTATTTCTTTCTTAAATTTTGTCACAATATAGAAAATTGAGCTAGGTTAACGTAGGCATTGGATTCATGTCATTTTAAACTTTATACCAAAGTACCGACCATTTAGTGTGGCCATATCAAGTTGATCGGCAAGTTAAAATGGCCATTATAAAATGATCATTGGTGCTCACTGAGTAAAGGCTTATAAATGAAGCAAAATGCATCATTCTAAACTGATCAGAAAGTTACGGACGATTTAGTGAGGACATGACAAGTTGATCAGCAAGTTAAAATGATCATTCTAAGCTCATCAATGGTGCTCATTGAGTACAGGCTATAAATGAAGCATAATACACGGCATCAAATAGTTTTGGATAGATTGAATTGCTTGGACGCTTTGTCATATCTATTTCTTTCTTAAATTTTTTCACAACATAGAAAATTGAGCTTGGTTAACGTGGGCATTGGATTTGTGTCATTTTGAACTCTAAATCAAAGTATATACGATTTAGTGCGGCCATATCAAGTTGATCGGCAAGTTAAAATGATCATTCTAAAATGATCATTGGTGCTCACTGAGTAAAGGCTTATAAATGAAGCAATATGCATGGCATCACGCGGTTTTGGATAGATTGGATTACTTGGACGCTTTGTCGTATCGACTTCTATCTCAAATTTTGTCACAATATAGAAAATTGAGCTCGCTCAATTTCGGTTTTTAATTTGTGTCATTATGAGCTCTAAATCAAAACTTATGAACGATTTAGTGTGGACATGTCAAGTTGATCAGCCAGTTAAAATAAGCATTATAAAATGATCATTGGTACTCATTGTGTAAAGGCAATAAATGAGGCATAATGCATGACATCATTCAGTTTTGGATAGATTGGATTACTTGGACGTTTTGTCGTATCTATTTCTTTCTCAAATATTGTCACAATATATAAAATTGAGCTAGCTTAACGTGGGCGTTAGGTTCGTGTCACTCGGAGCTATAAATCAAAAGTTGCGGATGATTTAGTGCGTACATGTCAAGTTGATCGGCAAGTTAAAATGATCATTCTAAATTGAGCATTAGTGCTCATTGAGTAAAGGTTTATTAATGAAACATAATACATGGCATCACGTAGTTTTGGATAGATTGGATAACTTGGATGTTTTGTCATATCTATTTTTGTCTCAAATTTTGTCAAAATATAGAAAATTGAGCTACCTTGACGTGGGCATTGGATTCGTGTCATTTTGAGCTCTAAATCAAAAGTTATAGACGATTTAGTACGGAAATGTCAAGGTGATTGGCAAGTTAAAATGATCATTCAAAACTCATCATTGGTGCTCATTGAGTAAAGGCTTATAAATTAAGCATAATGCATGGCACCATGCAGCTTTTTATTGATTGGATTACTCTGACGCTTTGTTGTATCTATTTCTGTCTCCAACTTTGTCACAACATAGAAAATTGAGGTAGCTTAAAATGGGCTTTAGACTGGTGTCATTCCGAGCTCTAAATCAAAGTTACAGACGATTTACTGTAGTTATGTCAAGGTTAACGACAAGTTAAAATGATCATTCTAAACTGAGCATTGGTGCTCATTAAGTAAAGGCTTATAAATGAATCATAATGCATGGCATCACGCAGCTTGGGATAGATTGCATTATTGGGATTCTTTGTCGTATCTATATCTGTCACAAATTTTTTCACAATATAGAAAATTGAGCTAGCTTTGGATTTGTGTCATTCTGAGCTTATAATCAAAAGTTACGTACGATTTAGTTCGAACATGTCAAGTTGATCGGCGAGTTAATATGATCATTCTAAACTGATAATTGGTGCTCATTAAGTAAAAACATATAAATGAAGCATAATGCATATCATCACCCAGTTTTGGGATAGACTGGATTACTTGGAAGCTTTTTCATATCTATTTCTCTCTCAAATTTGGTTACAATATAGAAATTGAGCTAGCTTAACGTGGGCTTTGGATTTGTGTCATTCTGAGCTCTAAATCAAATATTACGGACGATTTATTGCGGACATGTCAAGTTGATCGGCTAGTTAAAATGATCATTATTAACTGATCATTCATGCTTATTGAGTAGAGGCTTATTAATGAAGCAGAATACATGGCATAACGCACTTCGTGATAGATTAGATAACTTGGACGCTTTGTCGTATCTATTTCAGTCTCAAATTTTGTTACAATAGAGAAACTTGAGCTAGCTTAACGTGGGCATTTGATTTGTGTCATTCTGAGCCATAAATCAAAAGTTATGGACAATTTAGTGCGGATATGTAATGTTGATCGGCCAGTTAATATGATCATTCTAAACTTATCATTGGTTGTCATTAAGTAAAGGCTTATAAATGAAGTATAATGCATGGCATCACGCAGTTCGGGATATATTAGATTACTTTGATGCTTTGTCGCATCTATTTCTGTCTCAAATTTTGTCACAATATAGAAAAATGAGCTACCATACTGTCGGCATTGCAATCGTTACATTCTGAGCTACAAATCAAAAGTTAAGGACGATTTAGTACACACATGTCAAGTTTGTCGGCAAGTTAAAATGATCATTCTAAACTAATTATTGATGCTCATTGAGTAAAGGCTTATAAATGAAGCATAATGCATGGCATCACAATATATTAGATAGTTTGGATTACTTGGATACTTCAGTATTTCTCTGAAACTTTGTCACAATATTGAAAACTGAGATAGCTTAACGTGGGCTTTGGATTTGTGTCATTCTGAGTTTAAATCAATAGTTACGGACGATTCAGTCCGGATATGTCATGTTGATTGGCCAGTGAATATGATCATTCTAAACTGATCATTGGTGCTCATTGAGTAAATGCGTTTGAGTAAAGTACAATGCAAGGTATCACGCAGTTTGGGATAGAATGGATTACTTTGATGTTTTGTCGTGTCTATTTATGTCTCACATTTTGTCACAATATAGAAAATGGAGCCAGCTTAATGTTAGCATTGGATATCATGTCATTCTGAACTAAAAATCAAACGTTATGGACGATTTAGTGAAGAAATGGCAAGTTTATCAGTAAGTTCAAATGATCATTCTAAACTGATCATTGACGCTCATTGAGTAAAGGCTTATAAATGAAGCATAATGCATTGCATCACGCAGTTTGGGATAGAATGGATTACTTGGATGCTTTGTCGTATCTATTTCTCTCTTAAATTTTGTCGCAATAGAGAAATTGAGCAAGATTAACGTGGGCTTTGGATTTTTTTTCTTCGGAGGTCTAAATGTAAAGTTACGAACCATTCTAAACTGATCATTGTTGCTCATTAAGTAAAAACTTATAAATGAAGCATAATCCATGGCATCACGCAGTTAGGGATATATTGGATTACTTGGATGCTTTGTCGTATCTATTTCTGTCTCAAATTTTTTCACAACATAGGAAATTGAGCTAGCTTAATGTCGGAATCGGATTTGTGTCATTTTGAGCTACAAATCAAAAGTTAAGGATGATTTAATGCAGACATGTCAAGTTGATCGGCGAGTTAAAATAATGATTCTAAACTGATCATTGATGCTGATTGAGTAAAGGCTTATAAAATGAAACATAATGCATGACATGACTCAGTATTGGATATATTGGATTACTTAGACGCTTTGTCGTATCAGTTTCGGGTCTCAAATGTTTTCACAATGTAAAAAATTGAGGTAGCTTAACGTGGGCTATGAATTTATGTCATTATGAGCTCTAAATCAAAACTTATAGACAATTTAGTGCTGATATGTCAAGTTGATCTGCCAGTTAAAATGATCATTATTTACTGATCATTGGTGCTCATTGAGTAGAGGCTTGTTAATGAAGCATAATTCATGGCATCACAAAGTTCGAGATAGATTTGATAACTTGGACGCTTTGTCCTATCTATTTCTGTCTCAAATTTTGTTACAATACAAAAACTTGAGCTAACTTAACGTGTGTATTGGATATGTGTCATTTCGAGCTCCAAAAAAAAGTTATGGACAATTTAGTAAGTACATGTCAAGTTAATCGACCAATTAATATGATCATTCTAAACTAATCATTAGTGCTCATTGAGTAAAGGCTTATAAATGAAGCATAATGCATGGCGTCACGGAGTTTGGGATAATTTGGATTACTTCGATGCTTTGCCATATATATGTATGTCTCAAATGTTGTCACAATATATAAAATTGAGCAAGCTCAACGTGGGCATTGGATTTGTGTCATTCTAAGTTCCAAATAAAAAGTTTCGTATGATTTAGTGCAGACACGTCAAGTTGATCGGCTAGTTAATATGATCATTCTAAACTGATCATTGGTGCTCATTGAGGAAAGGCTTATAAATGAAGCATAGTGCATGGCATCACACAGTTTGGGTTAGAATGGATGCTTTGTCGGGTCTATTTCTATCTCAAATTTGGTCACAATATGGAAAATTTCTCTAGCTTAATGTCATCATTGGATTCATGTCATTCTCAGCTACAAATAAAAAGTTAAGGGCGATTTAGTGCAGACATGTCAAGTTTATCGGCAAGTTAAAATGATCATTCTAAACGGATCATTGATCCTCATTGAGTAAAGGCGTATAAATGAAGCATAATGCATGGCATCTTAGATACTTTGTATTACTTGGATGTTTTGTCGTATTTATTTCTCTTTCAAATTTTGTCACAATATAGAAATTGAGCTAGCTTAATATGGGCTTTGGATTTGTGTTATTCTGAGATCTGAATCAAAATTTAGAGACAATTTAGTACGCACATGTCACGTTGATCGGCAAGTTAAAATGATCATTATTAACTGATCACTGGTACTCATTGAGTAGAGGCTTATTCATGAAGCATATTGCATGGCATCACGCAGTTTGGGATAGATTTGATAACTTCAATGCTTTGTCTATTTCTATCTCAAGTTTGGTTACAATATAGAAACTTGAGCTAGCTAAACGTGGGAAGTGGATTTGTGTTATTCTAAGTTCTAAATCAAAAGGTACAGACGATTTAGTGTAGACATATCAAGTTGATCGACGAGTTAATATGATCATTCTTAACTGATCATTGGTGCTCATTGAGTAAAGGCTTATAAATGAAGCATAATGCATGACATCTTGCAGTTCGGGGTAGAATGGATTACTTGGATGCTTTATCGTGTGTATTTCTGTCTCAAATTGTGCACAATATAGAAAATTGAGCTAGCTTACTGTCGGCACTTGATTCCTGTCATTCTAAACCACAAATCAAAACTTAACGACGATTTAGTGCAGTCTTGTCACGTTTATCGGCAAGTTAAAATGATCATTCTAAACTGATCATTGATGCTCATTGAGTAAAGGCTTATAAATGAAGCATAATGCATGGCATCACACAATTTTAGATAGTTTGGATTACTTGGATTCTTTGTCGTATCTATTTCTCTCTCAAATTTTCTCACAATATAGAACTTGAGCTAGCTTAACGTGGGGTTTGGATTTTTGTCACTCTGAGCTCTAATACAAGAGTTATGGAAGATTTAATGCAGACATGTAAAGTTTATCGTCCAGTTAAAATGATCATTATTAACTGATCATTGGTGTTCATTGAGTAGAGGCTTATTAATGAAGCATAATGCATGGCATCACGCAGTTCAAAATAGATTTGATAACTTGGACAGTTAGTCGTATCTATTTCTGTCTCAAATTTTTTTACAATTCAAAAACTTGAGCTAGCTTAACATGGGCATTGCATTTGTGCCATTTTGAGCTCTAAATAAAAAGCTATGGACAATTTTGTGCGGACATGTCAAGTTGATCGGCCAGTTAATATGATCATTCTGAACTGATTATCGGTGTTCATTGTGTAAATTCTTATAAATGAAGCATAATTCATGGCATCACGTAGTTTATGATAGAATGGATTAGTTGGATGCTTTGTCGTATCTACTTCGGTCTTAAATTTTGTCACAATATGAAAAATGGAGCTACCTTAATGTCAGTATTGGATTCGTGTCATTCTGATCTAAAAATCAAAAGTTATGGACAATTTAGTGCAGACATGCCAAGTTTCTCGGCAAGTTAAAATTATCATTCTAAATTGATCATTGATACTCATTGAGTAGAGGCTTATAAATGAAGCATAATGCATGGCATAACACAATTTTAGATAGTTTGGATTACTTGGATGCTTTGTCGTATCTATTTCTCCCTCAAAGTTTGTCACAAAATAGAAATACAGCTACCTTAACGTGGGCTTTGGATTTCTGTCCTTCTGAGCTCTAAATCAAAAGTTGCGAACGATTTGGTGCTCATATGTCAAGTTGATCGGCCAGTTCATATGATCATTGGTGCTCATTAAGTAAAAGCTAATATATGTAGCATAATCCATGGCATCGCGATGTCAAGGATAGATTGGATTACATGGATGCTTTGTCGTATCTATTTATATCTCAAATTTTTTCACAATATAGGAAATTGAGGTAGCTTGACGTTGGCATTGGATTTGTGTCATTCTGAGCTATAAATCGAAAGTTAAAAACGATTTAATGTAGACATGTCTGGTTGATCGGCGAATTAAAATAATGATTCTAAACTGATCATTGATGCTAATTGACTAAAGGCTTATAAAATGAAGCATAATGCATGGCATCACACATTTTTGGATATATTGGACTACTAAGATGCTTTGTCGCATCAGTTTCTGTCTCAAATATTTTTACAATGTAGAAAATTGAGCTAGATTAACCTGTGCTATGTATTTATGTCATTATGAGCTATAAATCAAAACTTACAGATGATTTAGTGCAGGCATGTCAAGTTGATCGGCGAGTTAAAATGATCATTATTAACAGATCATTGGTGCTCATTGAGTAAAGGCTTATAAATGAAGCATAATGCATGGAATCACGTAGTTTGGGATAGATTGGATTAATTGGATGCTTTGTAGTATCTATTTTTGTCTCAAATTTTGTCACAATATAGAAACTTGAGGGAGCTTAATGTGGGCATTGGATTTGTGTCGTTCGGAGCTCTAAATCAAAAGCTACAGACAATTTAGTGTGGACATGTTAAGTAGATCGACCAGTTAATGTGACCATTCTAAACTGATCATTGGTGCTCATTGAGTAAAGGCTTATAAATGAAGCATAATGTATGGCATCACGCAATTTGGGATATAATGGATTATTTGGGTGTTTTGTCGGGTCTATTTCTATCTCAAATTTTTCACAATATAGAAAATTGAGCTAGCTTAATGTCATCATTGGATTCATGTCATTCTCAGCTACAATTAAAAAGTTAAGGGCTATTTAGTGCAGACATGTCAAGTTTATCGGCGAGTTAAAATGATCATTTTAAACTGATCATTGATGCTCATTGAGTAAAGGCATATAAATGATGTATAATGCATGGCAAGTTAGATACTTTGGATTACTTGGAAGCTTTGTCGTATTTATTTCTCTCTCAAATTTTGCCACAATATAGAAATTTAGCTAGCATAACATGAACTTTGGATTTGTGTCATTCTGAGATCTAAATCAAAAGTTACACACGATTTGGGACGGACATGTCAAGGTTATCAGCAAGTTAAAATGATCATTATTAACAGATCACTAGTGCTCATTGAGTAGAGGCTTATTAATGAAGCATAATGCATGGCATCACGCAATTCGGGATAGACTGGATAACTTGAACGCTTTGTCGTGTCTAATTCTATCTCAAATTTTGTTACAATATAGAATCTTGAGCTAGCTAGACGTGGGCAGTGGTTTTGGGTCATTCTAAGTTCTAAATCAAAAGTTACAGATGATTTAGTGTAGACATGTCAAGTTGATCAACGAGTTAATATGATCATTCTAAACTGGTCATTGGTTCTCATTGAGTAAAGGCTTATAAATGAAGCATAATGCATGACATCACACAATTTGGGGTAGAATGGATTACTTGGATGCTTTGTCGTGTTTATTTCTGTCTTAAATTTTGTCACAATATAGAAAATTGATCTAGCTTACTGTCGGCATTTGATTCCTGTCATTCTGAGCTACAAATAAAAACTTAACGACGATGTAGAGGAGTCATGTCAAGTTTATCGGCAAGTTAAAATGATCATTCCAAACTAAGCATTGATGCTAATTGAGTAAAGGCTTATAAATGAAGCATAATGCATGGCATCACAAAATTTTAGATAGTTTGGATTACTTGGGTGCTTTGTCGTATCTATTTCTCTCTCAAATTTTGTCACAATATAGAAATTCAGCTACCTTAACATGGGCTTTGGATTTTTGTCATTTTGAGCTCTAATTCAAAAGTTACGGACGATTTAGTGCAGACATGTCAAGTTTATCGGCCAGTTAAAATGATCATTATTAACTTATCATTGGTGCTCATTGATTAGAGGCTTATTAATGAGGCATAATGCATGGCATCACATAGTTCAGGTTAACTTGGACACTTTGCCGTATCTATTTCTGTCTCAAATTTTTTACAATACAAAAACTTGAGCTAGCTTAACATGGGCATTGCATTTGTGCCATTATGAGTTCTAAATAAAAAGCTATGGACAATTTAGTGCGGAAATTTCAAGTTCATCGGCAAGTTAATATGATCATTCTAAACTGATCATTGTTGTTAATTGTGTAAAGGCTTATAAATGAATTGAACGTCTTGAAATTCAGACGATTGCAGATGATATAACTAGTAAATATGTTCCTCCGCATGTCAACATATTTTATTGTGTAGGAGGAATTACATGGATACAAGACCCTTTACATGTAAGACCGATTGCTCATGCTATTTGGGATCCTCATTTTGGTCAACCGGCTGTGGAAGCGTTTGCTCGAGGAGGTCTTCCTAGTTATATTGCGAATCTTTTAGATAAACCTCTTAAAGAATTAGAAGGCCTAGTATACTGCGATGTGTGATTTGATCGAAATTTTGTAAAGGCTTATAAATGAAGCATAATTCATGGCATCACGCAGTTTATGATAGAATGGATTACTTGGATGCTTTGTCGTGTCTACTTCTGTCTCCAATTTTGTCACAATATCAAAAATGGAGCTACATTAATGTCAGCATTTAATTCGTGTCATTCTGATCTAAAATCAAAAGTTATGGACGATTTAGTGCAGACATGTCAAGTTTTTCGGCAAGTTAAAATTATCATTCTAAACTGATCATTGATACTCATTGAGTAAAGGCTTATAAATGAAGCATAATGCATGGCATAACACAATTTTTGATAGTTTGGATTACTTGGATGCTTTGTCGTATCTATTTCTCTCTCAAAATTTGTCACAATATAGAAATTCAGCTAGCTTAACGTGGGCTTTGGATTTCTGTCCTTCTGAGCTCTAAATCAAAAGTTACGAGCGATTTCGTGCTCACATGTGCAATTGATCGGCCAGTTAATATGATCACTGGTTCTCATTAAGTAAAAGCTTATATATGAAACATAATCCATGGCATCACGCAGTCTGGGATTGATTGGATTACTTGGATGATTTGTCGTATCTATTTCTGTCTCAAATTTTTTCAAAATATAGGAAACTGAGGTAGCTTAACGTGGGCATTGGAGCTGTGTCATTCTGAGCTACAAATTAAAAGTTAAGCACGATTTAATGTAGACGTGTCAGGTTGATCGGCGAGTTAAAATAATGATTCCAAACTGATCATTGATGCTGATTGGGTAAAAGCTTATGAAATGAAGCATAATGCATGACGTCACGTATTTTTGGATATATTGGACTACTTAGACACTTTTTCGTATCTGTATATGTCTCAAATTTTTTTACAATGTAAAAAATTTAACTAGCTTAACCTGGGCTATGGATTTATGTCATTATGAGCTCTAACTCAAAACTTACGGATGATTTAGTGCAGACATGTCAAGTTTATCGGTGAGTTAAAATGATCATTATTAACTGATCATTGGTGCTCATTGAGTAGAGGGTTATTAATGAAGCATAATGCATGGCATTACAGAGTGCGGGATAGATTGAATAACTTGGACGCTTTGTCGTATGTATTTCTGTCTCAAATTTTGTTACAATACAAAAACTTGAGCTAGCTTATTGTGGGCATTGGATTTGTGTCATTCCAAGCTCTAAATCAAAAGTTATGGACAACTTAGTGCGTACATGTCAAGTTGATCGGCCAGTTAATATGGTCATTCTAAACTGATCACTGGTGCTCGTTGAGTAAAGACTTATAGATGAAGCATAATGCATGGCATCGCATAGTGTGGGATAGATTTGATTACTTGGATACTTTGTCATATCCATTTCTGCATCAAATTTTGTCACAATATAGAAATTTGAGCTTGGTTAAGGTGAACGTTAGATTCTTGTCATTTTGAGATATAAATCAAAAGTTACGGATGATTTAGTGCAGATATGTGAAGTTGATCGGCAATTAAAATGATCATTCTAAACTGATCAATGATGCTCATTGAGTAAAGGCTTTTAATGAAGCATAATGCATGGCATCACGCAGTTTGGGATAGATTGGATTACTCGGATGCTTTGTGGTATCAATTTTTGTCTCAAATTTTGTCACAATATAATGTGGGCATTGGATTTGTGTCATTCTGAGCTCTAAATAAAAAACTACAAACAATTTAGTGTGGACATGTTTAGTTGATCGACCAGTTAATATGAGCATTCTAAACTGATCATTGGTGCTCATTTAGTAAATGCTTATAAATGAAGCATAATGCATGGCATCACACAATTTGGGATAGAATGGATTATTTGGATGTTTTGTCGGGTCTATTTCTATCTCAAATTTTGTCACAATATAGAAAATTGAGCTAGCATAATTTCATCATTGGATTCATGTCTTTCTCAGCTACAAATAAAAATTTAAGGGCGATTTAGTGCAGACATGTCAAGTTTAGCGGCAAGTTTGAGTAAAGGCGTATAGATGAAGCATAATGCATGGCATCTTAGATACTTTGGATTACTTGGATTCTTTGTCGTAGTTATTTCTCTCTCAAATTTTGTCACAATATAGATATTAATCTAGCTTAACATGAACTTTGGATTTGTGTCATTTTGAGATTTAAATCAAAAGTTACGCACGATTTAGGACGGACATGTTGAGTTGATCGGCAAGTTAAAATGATCATTATTAACTGATCACTGGTGCTCATTGAGTAGATGCTTAATAATGAAGCATAATGCATGGCATCAAGCAGTTTGGGATAGATTGGATAACTTAAACGCTTTGTCGTATATTTTTCTATCTCAAATTTTGTTACGATATAGAAACTTGAGCAAGCTAAACGTGCGTAGCGAATTTGTGTCATTCTAACTTCTAAATCAAAAGTTACAGAAGATCGGCGAGTTAATATGATCATTATAAACTGATCATTGTTGCTCATTGAGTAAAGGCTTATAAATGAAGCATAATGCATGGCATCACGCAGTTTAGGGTAGAACGGATTACTTGGATGCTTTGTCGTGTCTATTTCTGTCTTAAATTTTGTCACAATATAGAAAATTGAGCTAGCTTACTGTCGGCATTTGATTCCTATCATTCTGAACTACAAATCAAAACTTAACGACAATTTAAGGCAGTCATGTCAACTTTATGGGCAAGTTAAAATGATCATTCTAAACTGATCATTCATGCTCATTGAGTAAAGGGTTATAAATGAAGCATAATGCATGGTAACTTAGATACTTTGGATTAGTTGGATGCTTAGTCGTATTTATTTCTCTCTCAAATTTTGTCACAACATAGAAATTGAGGTAGCTTAACATGAACATTGGATTTGTGTCATTTTGAGATCTAAATCAAAAGGTACCCACGATTTAGGACGGACATTTCAAGTTGACCGGAACGTTAAAATGATCATTATTAACTGATCACTAGTGCTCACTGAGGAGAGGCTTATTAATGAAGCATAATGCATGGCATCACGCAGTTTGGGATAGATTGGATAACTTGAATGCTTTGTCATATCTATTTCAATCTCAAATTTTGCTACATTATAGAAACTTGAGCTAGCGAAACGTGGGCAGTGGTTTTGTGTCATTCTAAGTTCTAAATCAAAAGTTACAGACGATTTAGTGCACACATGTCAAGTTGATCGGCAAGTTAATATGATCATTATAAACTGATCATTGTTGCTTATTGAGTAAAGGCTTATAAATGAAGCATAATGCATGACATCATGCAGTTTAGGGTAGAATGGATTACTTGGATGCTTTGTCATGTCTATTTCTGTCTTAAATTTTGTCACAATATAGAAAATTGAGCTAGCTTACTGTCGGCATTTGATTCCTGTTATTCTGAGCTACAAATAAAAACTTAACAACGAATTAGAGCAGTCATGTCAAGTTTATCGGCAAGTTAAAATGATCATTCTGAACTTATCATTGATGTTCATTGAGTAAAGGCTTATAAATGAAGCATAATGCATGGCATCACACAATTTTAGATAGTTTGGATTACTTGGATGCTTTGTCTTATCTATTTCTCTCTCAAATTTTGTCACAATATAGAAATTGAGCTACCTTAACGTGGGCTTTGGATTTTTGTCATTTTGAGCTCTAATTCAAAAGTTACGGACAATTTAGTGCAGACATGTCAAGTTTATTGGCCAGTTAAATTGAACATTATTAACTTATCATTGGTGCTCATTGAGTAGAGGCTTATTAATGAAGCATAATGCATGACATCACACAGTTCGGGATAGATTGGATAACTTGGACACTTTGTCATATCTATTTCTGTCTCAAATTTTGTTTTAATACAAAAACTTGCTCTAGTTTAACGTGGGCATTGGATTTGTGCTATTTTGAGCTCTAATTTGAAAGTTATGGACAATTTAGTGCGGACATGTAAAATTGATTGGCACGTTAATATGATCATTCTAAACTTATCATTGGTTTCATTGAGTAAAGGCTTATAAATGAAGCATAATTCATGGCATCATGCAATTTAGGATATAATGGATTACTTGGATGCTTTTTTCGTGTCTACTTCTATCTCAAATTTTGTCACAATATCAAAAATGGAGCTAGCTTAATGTCAGCATTGGATTCGTGTCATTCTGATCTAAAAATCAAAAGTTATGGACGATTTAGTGCAGACAAATCAAGTTTTTCGGCAAGTTAAATTATCATTCTAGACTGATCATTGATACTCATTGAGTAAAGGCTTATAAATGAAGCATAATGCATGGCATAACACAATTTTCGATAGTTTGCATTACTTGGATGCTTTGTCGTATCTATTTCTCTCTCAAATTTTGTCACAATATAGAAACTGATCTAGCTTAATGTGGGTTTTGAATTTGTGTCCTTCTGAGCGCTAAATCAAAAGTTACGGACGATTTGGTGCTAACATGTCAAGTTGATCGGCCAGTAGATATGATCATTGGTGCTCATTATGTAAAAGCTTATATATCAAGCATAATCCATGGCATCACGTGGTATGGGATAGATTGGATTATTGGATATTTTGTCATATCGATTTTTGTCTCAAATGTTTTCACAATATAGGAAATTGAGGTAACTTAATGCGGGCATTGGATTTTTGTCATTCTAAGCTACAAATTAAAAGTTAAGGACGATTAAATGTAGACGTGTCAGGTTGATCGGCGAGTTAAAATAATGATTCTAAACTTATCATTGATGCTGATTGAGTAAAGGCTTATAAAATGAAGCATAATGCATGGCATCCAACATTTTTGGATATATTGGACTACTTAGACACTTTGTAGTATCTGTATCTGTCTCAAATTTTTTAACAATGTAAAAAATTTAGCTAGCTTAACCTGGGCTATGGATTTATGTCATTATGAGCTCTAAATCAAAACTTACGGATTATTTAGGGAAGACATGTCAAGTTTATCGGCATGTTAAAATGATCATTATTAACTGATTATTGGTGCTCATTGAGTAGAGGGTTATTAATGAGGCACAAGGCATGGCATTACACAGTTCGGGATAGACTGAATAACTTGGACGCTTTGTCGTATCTATTTCTGTCTCAAATTTTGTTACAATACAGAAGCTCGAGCTAGCTTAACGTGGGCATTGGATTTGTGTCATTCTGAGGTCTAAATCAAAAGTTATGGACAATTTAGTGCGTACATGTCAAGTTGATCAGCCAGTTAATATGAACATTCTAAACTGATCATTGGTGCTCGTTGAGTAAAGACTTATAGATGAACCATAATGCATGGCATCGCGCAGTGTGGTATAGATTTGATTACATGGATACTTTGTCATATTTATTTTTGTATCAAATTTTGTCACAATATAGAAACTTGAGCTTGGTTAAGGTGGACGTTAGATTTGTGTCAATTTGAGATGTAAATCAAAAGTTACGGATGATTTAGTACAGATATGTCAAGTTGATCGGCAATTAAAATAATTGTTCTGAACTGATCACGGATGCTCATTGAGTAAAGGCTTATAAATGAATCATAATGCATGTCATCACGCAATTTGGGATATATTGGATTACTTGGACCCTTTTTCGTATCTATTTTTGTCTGAAGTTTGGTCACAATATCGAAACTTGATTGAGCTTAATGTGGGCATTGGATTTGTGTCATTCTGAGCTCTAAATCAAAAGCTATAGACAATTTAGTGTGGACATGTTAAGTTGATCGACCAGTTAATATGACCATTCTTAACTGATCATTGGTGCTCATTGAGTTGATCGACCAGTTAATATGACCATTCTAAATGAAGCTTAATTCTTGGCATCACCCAGTTTAGGATAGATTTGATTACTTTGATACTTTGTCGTAATCTATTTTTGCATCAAATTTTTCACAATATAGAAATTTGAGCTAGTTAATGTGGGCATTAGATTCGTGTCATTCGGAGCTATAAATCAAAAGTTATGGACGATATAGTAGAGATGTCTCATGTTGATCGGCAAGTTAATATGATCAGTTTAAAATGATCATTGATGCTCTTTGAGTAAAGGGGTATAAATGAATAATGCATGGAATCACGCAGTTTAGGATAGATTTGATTACTTGGATGCTTTGCCGTATGTATTTTTGTCTCAAATTTAGTCACAATATAGAAACATGAGCTAGGTTACCATGGACATTAGATTCGTGTCATTTTGAGATTTAAATCAAAAGTTACTTAAGATTTATTGCAAACATGTGAAGTTGATCGCGCAGCTAAAATGATCATTATAAACTGATCATTGATGCTCATTGAGTAAAGACTTATAAATGAAATATAATGCATGACATAACGCTGTTTTGGATAGAATGGATTACTTGGATGCTTTTTTGTATCATTTCTGTTTCAAATTTTGTCACAATGTAGAAACCTGAGCTAGGTTACCGTGGATTATAAATGAAGCATAATGCACGGCATCACGCAGTTTGAGATAGATTTGATTACTTGGATACTTTATCGTATCTATTTCTGCCTAACATTTTCTCACAATCTAGAAACCTGAGCTAGCTTAACGTGGGCTTTGGATTTGTGTAATTCTGAGCTCTTAATCAAAAGTTACGCACGATATAGTACAGACATGTCAAGTTGACCGTCGAGTTACAATGATCATTCTAAAATGATCATCGATGCTCATTGAGTAAATGTTTATAAATGAAGCATAATGCATGGCATCACACAGTTTTGGATAGATTCGATTACTTGGATGCTTTGTCATATCAATTTCTGTCTCAAATATTGTCACAATATAGAAAGTTGAAGTAGCTTGACGTGGGCTTTGGAGTTGTGTAATTCGGAGCTCTAAATACAAAGTTACAGACAATTTAGTGCAAAAAATACTATAAATGAAGCATAATGCATAGCATCACATATTTTGGGATAGATTTGATTACTTGGATTCTTTGTCGTATCTATTTGTGTCTCAAATTTTCTCACAATATAGGAAATTGACTTAGCTTTACGTGGGCATTAGATTGGTGTCATTCTAAGCTATAAATCAAAAGTAGAGATGATTTGGTGCAGACATTTCAAGTTGATCGTGCAGTTACAATGATTATTCTAAACTGATCATTGATGCTCATTGAGTAGAGGATTATAAATGAAGCATAATGCATGGCATCACGCAGTTTTGGATAGATTGGATTACTTGGACACTTTTTCTTATCTATTTCTGTCTCAAATTTTTTCACAATATGGAAAATTAAGCTAGCATAACATGGGCTTTTGATTTGTGTAAGTCTAAGCTCTAAATCAAAAGTTATGGAAGATTTAGTGCGGACATGTCAAGTTGATCGGCCAGTTAAAATGATCATTCTTAAATGATCATTGGTGCTCACTGAGTAGAGGCTTAGAAATGAAACGTAATGCATGGCATCACGCAGTTCAGGATAGATTTGATAACTTCGATGCTTTGTCGTATCTGTTTCTGTCGCAAAATTTGTCACAATATAGAGACTTGAGCTAGCTTAACGTATAAAAGTTATAGACTATTTAGTATTGTATTCGTATCATTCTGATCTCTAAATCAGAACTTATAGACTATTTAGTGTGGACATGTTAAGTTGATCGACAAGTTAATATGATCATTCTAAACTGATAATTGGTACTCATTGAGTAAAGGCATATAAATGAAGCATAATGCATAGCATCACCCATTTTGGGATAGATTTGATTACTTGGATGCTTTTTCGTATCTATTTTTGTCTCAAAATTTTCTCAATATAGAAACTTGAGCAAGCTTAATGTGGGCATTGGAGTCGTGTCATTCTGAGTTGTAAATCAAAAGTTATAGACGATTTAGTGTAGACATGTCAAGTTAATCGGCCAATTAAAACGATCATTCTAAACTGATCATTGATTCTCATTGAGTAAATGTTTATAAATGAAGCGTAATGCAAGATATCACACAGTTTTGGAAAGATTGGATTACTTAGACGCTTTATCGTATCTATGTTTGTCTCAAATTTTGTCACAGTATAGACAATTAAGCTAGCTTAACGTGGGCTTTCGATTTCTGTCATTCTTACCTCTAAATCAAAAGTAATGCACGATTTAGTGCAGACATGTCAAGTTCATCAGCCTGTTAAAATGATCAATCTTAACTGATCATTGCCTCTCATTGAGTAGAGGCTTATAAATAAAGCATAATGCATGGCATCACATTTCTTAGGATAGATTTGATTACTTGGATACTTTCTTTTATCTATTTCTGTCTCAAATTATGTCACTACATAAAAACCTGAGCTAGGTTAATGTGGGCATTAGATTTGTGTCATTTAGAGCTATAAATCAAACGTTAGGGAAGATTTAGTGCAGACATGTCAAGTTCATCAACCAGTTAAAATGATCAATTTAAACTCATCATTGATGCTCATTGAGTAAAGGCTTATAAATGAAGCATAATCCATGACATCACGCAAATTTGGAAAGATTTGCTTACTTGGATGCTTTGTCGTATCTCTTTCTGTCTCAAAATTTGTCACAATATAGAGACTTGAGCTAGCTTAACGTGGGCATGGTATTCGTATCATTCTAATCTCTAAATCAAAAGTTATAGACTATTTAGTGTGGACATGTCAAGTTGATCGGCAAGTCAATATGATCATTCTAAACTCATAATTGGTACTCATTGAGTAAAGGCATATAAATGAAGCATAATACATAGCATCACACATTTTGGGATATATTTGATTACTTGGATGCTTTTTCGTATCTATTTTTGTCTCAAATTTTTCACAACATAGAAATTTGAGCAAGCTTAATGTGGGCATTGGAGTCGTGTCATCTTGAGTTGTAAATCAAAAGTTACAGATGATTTAGTGTAGACATGTCAAGTTAATCGGCCAATTAAAATGATCATTCTAAACTGATCATTGATGCTCATTGAGTAAATGCTTATAAAGGAAGCATAATGCATGGCATCACACAATTTTGGATATATTGGATTACTTATGCGCTTTATCGTATCTATTTCTATATCCAATTTGGTCACAACATAGAAACATGAGCTAGCATAACGTGGGCTTTGGATTTGTGTCATTTTAATCAATAAATAAAAAGTTACGGACGATTTAGTGCGGACATTTCAAGTTCATAGGCTAGTTAATATGATCATTCTAAACTGATCACTGGTGCTCATTGAGTAAAGGCATATAAATGAAGCATATTGCATGGCATCACGTAGTTTGGGATAGATTTGATTACTTGGATGCTTTGTCGTTTCTAGTTTTGTCTCAAATAATGTCACGATATAGAAACTTGAGCTAGGTTAACGTGGGCATTATATTCGTGACATTCTGAGCTATAAATCCTAAGTTACAGACGATTTAGTGCAGACATGTCAAATTTGATCGGCGAGTTAAAATGATCATTCTAAACTGATCATTGATGCTCATTGAGTAAATGTTTATAACTAAAGTATAATGCATGGAAACACGTAGTTTTAGATAGATTGGATCACTTGGTCGCTTTGTCATATCTATTTTTGTCTCAACCAAGAAACTTGAGCTAGCTTAACTCAGCCTTTGGATTTGTGTCATTCTAAGCTCTAACAAAAAGTTATGGACGACTTAGTGCAGACATGTCAACTTAATCGGCCAGTTAAAATGATGATTCTAAACTGATCATTGATGCTCATTAGGTAAATGGTTATAAATGAAGCATAATGCGAGGCATCACGCAATTTTCGATAGATTGGATGAACTAGACGGTTTGTTGCATCTATTTTATCTCAAATTTTGTCACAATATAGAAAATTGAGCTAGTTTAACGTGGAATTTCGATTTATGTCATCAAACGTTACACACGATTTAGTGCAAACATGTCAAGTTAATCAACCAGTTAAATGATCATTCTTAACTGATCACTAGTGCTCATTGAGTAGAGGGTTATAAATGAAGCATAATGCATGACATCATGCATTTTAGGATAGATTTGATTACTTGGATGCTTTGTTGTATCTATTTTTGTCTCAAATTCTGTCAATATATAGAAATGTGACCTAGGTTAACGTGGACATTAGATTCGTGTCATTCTGAGCTATAAATCATAAGTTACAGATGATTTAGTGCAGACATGTCAAGTTTATTAGCCAGTTAAAATGAATATTTTTAAATGATCATTGGTGCTCATTGAGTAAAGGCTTATAAATAAAGCACAAGGAATGACATCACGTAGTTTTGAATAGATTGGTTTAGTTGGATGCTTTGTTGTATCTATTGCAGCTTCAAATTTTGTCACAATCTAGAAACTTGAGCTAGCTTAACGTGGGCTTTGGATTTGTGTCATTCTGAGTTCTAAATCAAAAGTTACTGACGATGTAGTGTTGACATGTCAAGTTGATCGGCAAGTTAAAATGATCATTCTTAACTGATCATTGATGGTCGTTGAGTAAATGCTTATAAACGAAGCATAATGCATGGCATCACGCAGTTTGGGATAGGTTGCATTACATGGATAGTTTAACGTATCTATTTCTATCTCAAATTTTTACACGATATAGAAAATTGAAGTAGATTAACGTGGGCATTTGATTCCTGTCATTCTGAGCTCTAAATAAAAAGTCAAGGACGAATTAGTGTGGACATGTCAAGTTTATCGGCCAGTTAAAATGATCATTCTAATCTTATCATTCATGCTCATTTAGTAAAGGCTTATAAATGAAGCATAATGCCTGGCATCACACAGTTTTGGATAGATTGAATTACTTGGACGGTTTGTCGTATCTAATTCTGTCCAAATTTTGTCACAATATAGGAAATTGAGCTAGCCTAAGGTGGACATTGGATTCGTGTCAATCTGAGCTATAAATTAAAAGTTACGGAAGATTAAGTGTGGACATGTCAAGTTGATCGACAAGTTAATATGATCTTTCTAAGCTTATCATTTATGCTCATTGAGTAAAGGTTGTTAATTAAACATAATGCATGACATCACGAACTTTTGGATATACTGCATTACTTGTATGCTTTGTCGTATCTAATTCAGTCTCAAATTTTGTCACAATATAGAAAACTGAGCTAGATTAGCGTGGACATTGGATTCATGTCATTTCGAGCTCTAAATCAAATATTCCGGACGATTTAGTGTGGAAATGTCAAGTTGATCGGCCAGTTAAAATGATCATTCTAAACTGATCATTGACGCTCATTGATTAAAGACTAATAAATGAAGCATAATGCATGGAATCACGCAGTTTTGGATAGATTGGTTTACTTGGACTGTTTGTCGTATCTAATTCGATCTTGAATTTTGTCACAATTTTGAAAAATAAGCTAGCTCAAGGTGGACATTGGACTCGTGTTATTCTGAGCTATAAATCGAAAATTATAGACGATTTAGTTCGGACATGTCAAGTTTATCGGCCAGTTAAAATGATCATTCTAAACTGATCATTGGTGCTCATTGAGCAAAGGTTTATAAATGAAGCATAATGCATGGCATAATGCATGGCATCATGCAGTTTGGGACATATTGGATTACTTCGATACTTTGGCATATCTATTTCTATCTTAAATGTTATCACAATATATAATATTGAGCTAGCTTAACATGGACATTGGATACGTGTCATTCTGAGCTCTAAATCAAAAGTTACAGATGATTTAGTGTGGACATGTCGAGTTGATCGGCCACTTAAAATGATCATTCTAAAGTGATCATTGGTGCTCATTGAGTAAAGTCTTATTAATGAGCATAAAGCATGGCATCACGCAGTTTTGGATAGATTGGATTACATGGACGCTTTGTTGAATCTAATTATTGCCCAAATTTTGTCACAATATTGAAAACTGAGCTAGATTAACGTGGACATTGGATTCATGTCATTCGAGCTATAAATAAAAAGTTATAGACGATTTAGTGCAAACAAGTCTTGTTAATCGGCCAGTTAAAATATCATTCTAAACTGATTATTGGTGTTCATAGAGTAATGGCTTATATATGAAGCATAATGCATGACATTACGCAGTTTGGATAGATTTGATTACTTGAAGAATATGTCCAAGCAATTTTTATCTTAAATTTTATCACAATATATAAAATTGAGCTAGCTTAACGTGGGCATTGGATTTGTGTCATTCTGAGCTCTTAATCAAATGTTATAAACGATTTAGTTCGTACATGTCAAGTTGATCTGCTGGTTAATATGATCATTCTAAAGTGATCATTGCTACTCGTTGAGCAAACTACATGGCATCATGCAGTTTATTATAAATGAAGCAAAATGCATGGCATCATGCAGTTTAGGATAGATTGGATACTTGAATGCTTTGTCGTATCTACTTCTATCTTAAATTTTGTTACAATATAAAAACTTGATCTAGCTTAAGGTGGACATTGGATTCATGTCATTCTGAGCTATAAATCAAAAGTTATAGAAGATTTAGTTTGGACATGTCAAGTTGATTGGCTAGTGAATATGATCATTTTAAACTGATCATTGCTTCTCATTTAGCAAAGGCTTAGAAATGAAGCATGATGCATGGCATCACGCAGTTTGGGATATATTGGATTATTTGGATGCTTTGTCGTATCTATATCTATCTTATATTTTGTCACAATATAGAAAATTGAGCTAGCTTAACCAGGACATTGGATTCGTATCATTGTGAGCTATACATCAAACGTTTTAGACAATTTAGTTCACTCATGTCAAGTTGATCTGCCAGTAAAAATGATGATTCTAAACTGATCATTGCCACTCATTCAGCAAAGGCTAATAAATGTATCATAATGAATGGCATCACGCAGTTCGAGACAGATTGGATTACTTGGATACTTTATCGCATCTATTTCTATCTTAAATTTTGTAACAACATTGAAAATTGAGATAACTTAACGTGGACATTGGACCTGTGTCATTTTGATTTGTAAATCAAAAGTTACATACAATTTAGTGCAGATATGTAGAGTTGATCGGCCAATTAAAATGATCATTCTAAATTTATCATTGGTGCTCATTGAGTAAAGGCTTATCAATGAAGCAAAATGCTTGTCATCATGCAGTTTTGGATAGATTAGATTACATGGACGCTGTTTTGTACCTAATTCTATCTGAAATTTTGTCACAATATAGTAAACTGAGCTAGCTTAACATAGACATTGGGTTCATGTCGTTCTGAGCGATATATAAAAAGTTATTGATGATTTAGTGTACACATGTCAAGTTGATCGGACAGTGAAAATGATCATTCTAAACTTATCTTCTCCACTCATTCAGCAAAGGCTTATAAATGAAGAATAATGCATGGCTTCACGCAGTTTGGGATAGATTGGATTGCTTGAATGATTTTTCGTATCAATTTCTATCTTAACTTTTGTCACAATATAGAAAACTGAGCTATCTTAACGTGGATATTGGATTCGTGTCATTCTAAGCTATAAATCAAAGGTTAAGGACGATTTAGTGCAGACATGTCAAGTTGATCGGGCAGTTAAAATGATCATTATAAATTGATCAATGGTACTCATTGAGTAAATGCTTATAAATGAAGCATAATGCATGACATTACACACTTTTGGATGGATTAGATTACTTCGAGAACTTGTCGAGGCAATTTTAGTTTGAAATTTTATCACAATATTGAAAATTGAGCTAGCTTCACTTGGGGATTGGATTCGTGTCATTCTGAGATATAAATCAAAAGTTAGAGACGATTTAGTTCGTACATGTCAAGTTGATCGGCTACTTAATATGATCATTTTAAACTGATCATTGCTGCTAGTTGAGCAAAGGCTATAAATGAAGCATAATGCATGGCAAAACACAGTTTGGGATAAATTGGGATACTTGAATGATTTGTTGTATCTATTTCTATCTTAAATTTTGTCACAATATAAAAAATTGAGTTAGCTTAAGGTGGACATTGGACTCGTGTCAGTCTGATCTACAAATCAAAAGTTATGGACGATTGAGTTCCGACATGTCAAGTTGATCGGCTAGTTAATATGATCATTCTAAGCTGATCATTGCTTCTTATTGAGCAAAGGTTTTTAGAAATGAAGCATGATGCATGGCATCACGCAGTTTGGAATAGATTGTATTACTTGGATGCTTTGTTTTATCTATTTCTATATTAAAGTTTGTCAAAATATAGAAAATTGAGCTAGCTTAACCTGGAAACTGGAATAGTATCATTATGAGCTATAAATCAAAAGTTATAGACGATTTAGTTCGGACATGTCAAGTTAATCTGCCAGTAAAAATGATAATTCTAAACTGATCATTGTCGTTCATTCAGCAACGGCTTATAAATGAATCATAATGAATGGCATCACGCAATTTGGGACAGATTGGATTACTTGGATACTTTGTCGTATCTATTTCTATCTTAAATTTTGTAACAAAATAGAAAATTGAGATAACTTAACGTGGACATTGGACCTGTGTCATTTTGAGCAGTAAATCAAAAGTTACATACGATTTAGTGCGGACATGTAGAGTTGATCGGCCAAATAAAATGATCATTCTAAAGTGATCATTGGTGCTCATTGAGTAAAGGCTTATTAATGAAGCATAATGCATGGCATCATGCAGTTTTGGATAGATTAGATTACATGGATGCTATTTCGTATCTAATTCTGTCTGAAATTTTGTCACTATATAGAAAACTGAGCTAGCTTAACGTAGACATTGGGTTCGTGTCATTCTGAGCGATAAATAAAAAGTTATTGACGATTTAGTGTACACATGTCAAGTTGATCGGGCAGTGAAAATGATCATTCTAATCTGATCATTGCTGCACATTGAGTAAAGGCTTATAAATGAAGCATGATGCATGACATTACATAGTTTTTGATGGATTTGATTACTTGGAGGATTTTTCGTGGCAACTTTAGTATGAAATTTTATCAAAATATCAAATATTGAGCTAGATTAACGTGGGGATTGGATTCATGTCATTCTGAGCTATAAATCAAAAGTTATAGATAATTTAGTTCGGACATGTCAAGTTGATCGGCTAGTAAATATGATCATTCTAAACTGATCATTGCTGCTCGTTGAGTATAGGCCTATTAATGAACCATAATGCATGACATCACGCAGTTTAGGATAGATAGGATTACATGGAAGCTATTTCGTATCTTATTCCGTCTAAAATTTTGTCTCAATATTGAAAACTGAGCTAGCTTAACGTGGACATTATATTCATGTCATTCTGAGCTATAAATTAAATATTATGGACGATTTAGTGCAGACATGTCAAGTTGATCGGGCAGTGAAAATGATCATTCTAAACTGATCATTGGTGCTCATTTTGTAAAGACTTATAAATGAAGCATAATGCATGACATTACATTGTTTTGGATTGATTTGATTAGTTGGAGGACTTGTCAAGGTAATTTTAGACTGAAAGTTTATTACAATATAGAAAATTGAGCTAGCTTAAAATGGGGATTGGATTCGTGTCTTTCTGAGCTATAAATCAAAAGTTATAGACGATTTAGTTCATACATGTCAAGTTGATCGGGTTGTTATTATGATCATTCTAAACTGATCATTCTAAATTGATCATTGCTGCTCGTTGAGAAAACGCTTATAAATAAAGCATAATGCATGGCATCACGCAGTTTGGGATAGATTGGATTTTTTCACAATATATAAAATTGAGTTAGCCTAAGTTGAACATTGGACTCGTGTCATTCTGAGCTATAAATTAAAAGTTATAGACGATTTAGTTTGGACATGTCAAGTTGATCGGCTAGTTAATATGATCATTCTAAACTGATTATTGCTTCTCATCGAGCAAAGGCTTATTAATGAAGCATGATGCATGGTATCACCCAGTCTTGCATAGATTGCATTACTTGTATGCTATGTTGTATCTATTTTTATCTTTCATTTTGTCCCAATATAGAAAATTGAGCTAGATTAACTTGGACATTAGATTAGTATCATTGTGAGCTATAAATCAAAAGTTATAGACGATTTAGTTCAGAAATGTCAAGTTGATCTGCCAGTAAAAATGATCATTGCCGCTCATTCAGCAAAGGCTAATAAATGAATCATAATGAATGGCATCACGCAGTTTGGTACATATTGGATTACTTGGATAATTTGTCGTGTCTATTTCTATCTTTAATTTTGTAACAACATAGAAAATTGAGCTAACTTAACGTGGACATTGGACTTGCGTCATTTTGAGCTCTAAATCAAAATTCACAGATTGTTTAGTGCGGACATATCAAGTTGATCAGCCAGTTAAAATGATCTTTCTAATGTGATCATTGGTGCTCATTGAGTAAATGCTTATTAATGAAGCATAATACATGCCATCATGCGGTTTTGATAGATTGGATTACGTGGATGCTATTTTGGATCTAATTCTTTCTGTAATTTTGTCACAATATAGAAAAGTGAGCTAGCTTAACGTATACATTGGATTTGTGTCATTCTAAAGTATAAATAAAAAGTTATGGACGATTTATTGCACATATGTCAAGTTAATAGGGCAGTGAAAATGATCATTCTAAACTGATCATTGGTGCTCATTGAGTAAAGGCTTATAAATGACGCATAATGCATGACATTTCACAGTTTTGGATGGATTTGATTAATTGGAGGATTTGTCGAGGCAAATTTAGTTTGAAATTATCACAATATAAAAAATTGAGCTAGATTACCGTGGGGATTGGATTCATGTCATTCTGAGCTATAAATCAAAAGTTATGGATTATTTAGTTCGGACATGTCAAGTTGATCGACTAGTTAATATGATCATTCTAAACTAATCATTGCTCCTCATTCAGTAAAGGCTTATTAATGAAGCATAATGCATGGCATCACGCAGTTTTGGATAGATTGGATTACATGGACGCTATTTTGTATCTAATTCTGTCTGAAATTTTGTCACAATATAGAAAACTGAGCTAGCTTAACGTGGACATTGGATTCGTGTCATTCTGAGCTATAAATCAAAAGTTACGGACGATTTAGTGCAGACATGTCAAGTTGATCGGGCAGTTAAAATGATCATTCTAAATTGATCAATGGTGCTCATTGACTAAATGCTTATAAATGAAGCATAATGCGTGACATTACACACTTTTGGATGGATTTGATTACTTGGAGAACTTGTTGAGGCAATTTTAGTTTGAAATTTTATCACAATATTGAAACTTGAGCTAGCTTCACGTGGGGATTGGATTCGTGTAATTCTGAGCTATAAATAAAAAGTTAGAGACGATTTAGTTGGTACATGTCAAGTTGATCGGCTACTTAATATGATCATTCTAAACTGATCATTGCTGCTAGTTGAGTAAAGGCTTATTAATGAATCCTAATGCATGACATCACGCAGTTTTGGATAGATTGGATTACATGGACGCTATTTTGTATCTAATTCTATCTGAAATTTTGTCACAATATAGAAAACTGCACTAGCTTAACGTGGACATTGGATTCATGTCATTCTGAGCTATAAATCAAAATTTATGGACAATTTAGTGCATACATGTCAAGTTGATCGGTCAGTTAAAATGATCATTGTAAACTGATCATTGGTGCTTATTGAGTAAAGGCTTATAAATGAAGCATAATGCATTACATTACACAGTTTTGGATTGATTTGATTACTTGGAGGACTTGTCGAGACCATTTTAGTCTTAACTTTTATCACAATATAGAAAATTGAGCTAGCTTAACATGGGGACTGGATTTGTGTCATTCTTAGCTATAAATCAAAAGTTCTAAACGATTTAGTTCGTACATGTCAAGTTTATCGGCTACTTATTATGATCATTCTAAACTGATCATTCTAAATTGATCATTGCTGCTCGTTGAGCAAAGACTTATAAATGGAGCATAATGCATGGCATCACGCAGTTTGGGATATATAGGATTACTTGAATGCTTTGTCGTATCCATTTCTATCTTATATTTTGTCACAATATAAAAAATTGAGTTAGGTTAATGTGGACATTGGACTCGTATCAGTCTGAGCTATAAATCGAAAGTTATAGATTATTTAGTTCGAACATGTCATGTTAATCGACAAGTTAATATGATCATTCTAAACTGATCATTGCTGCTCGTTGAGTAAAGTCTTATTATAGAAGCATAATGCATGGCATCATGCAGTTTTGGATAGATAGGATTACATGGACGCTATTTCGTATCTAATTCTGTCTGAAAATTTTGTCACAATATAGAAAACTAAGCTAGCTTAACGTGGACATTGGATTCGTGTCATTCTGAGGTTAAATCAAAAGTTATAGACGATTTAGTGCAGAAATGTCAAGTTGATCGGGCACTGAAAATAATCATTTTAAACTGATCATTGGTGCTCATTGAGTAAAGGCTTATAAATGAAGCAAAATGCATGACATTACACAGTTTTGGATTGATTTGATTACTTGGAGGACTTGTTGAGGCAATTTTAGTCTCACATTTTATCACAATATAGAAAATGTAACTAGCTTAACATGGGGACTGGATTCATGTCATTCTGGGCTATAAATCAAAAGTTATAGATGATTTAGATCGTACATGTCAAGTTTATCGGCTAGTTATTATGATCATTCTAATCTGATCATTCTAAATTGATCATTGCTGCTCGTTGAGGAAAGACTTATAAATGAAGCATAATGCATGGCATCACGAAGTTTGGGATAGATTGGATTACTTGAATGCTTTGTCGTATCTATATCTATCTTAAATTTTTTCACAATATATAAAATTGAAGTAGCTTAAGGTGGACATTGGAATCGTGTCATTCGTAGCTATAATCAAAAGTTATAAGTGATTTAGTTTAGACATGTCAAGTTGATCGGCTAGTTAGTATGATCATTCTAACTGATCATTTCTTCTCATTGAGAAAAGGCTTAGAAATGAAGCATGATGCATGTCATCACGGATTTTGGGATAGATTGGATTACTTGGATGCTTTGTGGTATCTATTTCTATATTAAATTTTGTCACAATATAGAAAATTGAGCTAGCTTAACCTCGACATTTGATTCATATCATTGTGAGCTATAAATCAAAAGTTATAGATGATTTAGTTCGGACATGTCAAGTTGATCGGCCCGTTAAAACGATCATTCTAAACTGATAATTGCTGCTCACTCATCAAACGCTTATAAATGAAGTATAGTGCATGGCATCACGCAGTTTGGGACATATTGCATTACTTGGATACTTTGTCGTATCTATTTCTATATTAAATTTTGTCACAACATCGATATCAAAAATTGAGCATATTTAACGTGGACATTGGACTCGTGTCCTCCTGAACTCTAAATCAAAAGTTACTGATGATTTAGTGCAGACATGTCAAGTTGATCGGCTAGTTAAAATGGTCATTCGAAAGTGATCATTGGTGCTTATTGAGTAAAGGCTTATCAATGAAGCATAATTCATGACATAACACTGTTTTGAATGGATTTGATTAATTTGAGAATTTGTCGAGGCAATTTTAGTCTGAAATTTTATCACAATATAGAAAATAGAGCTACTTTAACGTGGGCATTGGATTTGTGTCATTCTGAGATTTTAACCAAAAGTTACGGACGGTTTATTGCGGACATGTCAAGTTAAACGGCCAGTTAAAATGATCATACTAAATTGATCATTAGTGCTCATTGAGTAAAGGCTTATTAATGAAGCATAATGCATAGCATCACGCAGATTTGGATACATTTGATTCATGGATGCTATTTCGTATCTATTTCTCTCTGAAATTTGTCACAATATAGAAAACTGAGCTACCTTAACGCGGACATTCGATTCGTGTCATTTTGATCTATAAATCAAAAGTTATTGACGATTTAGTGTAAACATGTCAAGTTGATCATGCTGTGAAAATGATCATTTTAAACAGATGATTGGTGCTCATTGAGTAAAGGCTTATAAATTAAGCATAATGCATGACATTACAAAATTTTTGATGGATTTGATTACTTGGAGGATTTGTCGAGGCAATTTTAGTCTCAAATTTTATCATAATATAGAAAATTGAGGTAGCTTAACGTGGAGATTGGATTCGTGTCATTCTGAGCTATAAATCAAAAGTTATAGATGATTTAGTTCAGACATGTCAAGTTGATCATCTAGTTAATGTGATCATTCAAAACTGATCATTGCTGCTCGTTGCGCAAAGCCTTATAAATGAAGCATAATGCATGGCTTCACACAGTTCGGGACAGATTGGATTACTTGAATGCTTTGTCGTATATATTTCTATCTTAAATTTTGTCATAATATAGATAATTGAGCTAGCTTAAGGTGGACACTGGATTTGTGTCATTCTGAGCTATAAATCAAAAATTTAATGATGATTTAGTGCACACATGTCAAGTTGATCGGGCAATTAAAATGGTGATTCTAAACTGATCATTGGTGCTCATTGAGAAAAGTCTTATAAATAAAGCATAACACATGATATTACACAGATTTGGATGAATTTGATTACTTGGAGGACTTGTCGAGGCAATTTCTGTTTGAAATTTTATCACAATATAGAAAATTGAGCTAGCTTAATGTGGGGATTGGATTCGTGTCATTCTAACTATAAATCAAAACTTATAGACGATTTAGTTCGTACATGTCAAGTTGATCGGCTAGTTAATAGTATCATTCTAAACGCATCATTCGAAACTGATCATTCCTGCTCGTTGAGCAAAGTCTTATAAATGAAGCATAATGCATGGCATCATGCAATTTGGGATAGATTGGATTACTTGAATGCTTTGTCGTATCTATTTATATCTTAAATTTTGTCACAATATAGAAAATTGAGCTAGTTTGACCTGGACATTGGATTCGTATCATTGTGAGCTATAAATCAAAAGTTATTGACGATTTAGTTCGAACATAACAAGTTCATCTGCAAGTAAAAATGATCATTCTAAAGTTATCATTGGATCTCATTGAGTAAAGGCTAATTAATGAAGCATAATGCATGGCATCACACAGCTTTGAATAGATTGGATTATATTGTCGCTATTTCCTATCTAATTCTGTCTGAAATTTTGTCAAAATATAGAAAACTGAGCTAGCTTAACGTGGACATTGGGATTCGTGTCATTCTGAGCTATAAATCAAAAGTTATGGACGATTTACTGCAGACAGGTCAAGTTGATCGGGCAATTAAAATAGTCATTCTAAAGTGATCATTGGTGCTTATTGAGTAAAGGCTGATAAATGAAGCCTAATGCATGAACTTACACATTTTTGGATGGATTTGATTACTTGGAGAATTTTTCGAGGCAATTTTTGTCTGAACTTTTATCACAATATAGTATTAACTTGGGTATTAGATTCGTGTCATTCAGAGCTCTTAATCAAAATTTACAGACGATTTAGTGCGGAAATGTCAAGTTGATCGGCCAGTTAAAATGATCATTCTAAAGTGATCATTGGTGCTCATTGAATAAAGACTTTTAAATGAAGCATAATGCATGGCATCACCCAGTTTTGGATAGATTGGATTACACGGACGCTACTTCGTATCTAATTCTCTCTAAACTTTTGTGACAATATGGATGATTTAGTGCAGAGATGTCAAGTTGATCGAACAGTTAAAATGATCATTCTAAACTGATCATTGGTGCTCATTGAGTAAGGGCTTATAAATGAATCAAAATGCATGACATTACCCAATTTGTCAAGGCAATTTTTGTGTGAAATTTTATCACAATATAGAAAATTGAGCTAGCTTAACATGGGTATTGGATTCGTGTCGTTCTGAGATATAAATCAAAAGTTATAGACGATTTAGTTCGGAAATGCCAAGTCGATCAGCTAGTTATTATGATTATTCTAAAGTGATCACTGCTGCTCGTTGAGCAAAGGCTTATAGATAAAGCATAATGCATGGCATCAAGCAGTTTGGGATAGATTTGATAACTTGAATGCTTTGTCGTATCTATTTCTATCATAAATTTTGTCACAATATAGAAAATTGAGTTAGCTCAAGGTGAACATTGGATTCGTGTTATTATGAGCTATAAATCAAAAGTTATAGATGATTTAGTTCAGACATGTCAAGTTGATCGTCTAGTTAATATGATCATTCTAAGCTAATTATTGATCCTCATTGAGCAAAGGCTTAGAGATAACACATGATGCATGGCATCACGCAATTTAGGACAGATTGGAATACTTGGATACTTTGTCATATCTATTTCTATCTTAAAATTTATCGCAATATAGAAAATTGAGCTAGATTAACGTGGACATTGGATTCATGTCATTCTAGCTCTTAATCAAACGTTACGGAAAATTTAGTGCGGACATGTCAAGTTGATCGGCCATTTTAAATGCTCAATCAAAAGTAATCATTGGTGCTCATTGAGTAAAGGCTTAATAATGAAGCACAATGCATGGAATCACGCAGTTTTGGATTGATTGGATTACATGGACGCTATTTTGTTTCTTATTCTGTCTAAAATTTTGTCACAATATAGAAAGCAAAGCTAGTTTAACGTGGACATTTGCATTTGTGTCATTCTGAGCTATAAATCAAAAGTTATAAACGATTTATTGCAGACTTGTCAAGTTGATCGGGCACTTAAAATGATCATTCTAAACTGATGATTGGTGCTCATTAAGTAAAGGCGTATAAATGAGAAATATAGAAAATTGAGCTAGCTTGCCGTGGACATTGAATTTGTATCATTCTAAGCTATACATCAAAAGTTATAGACAATTTAGTTTGGACATGTCAAGTTGATCGACCAGTTAAAATGATCATTCTACACTTATCATTGCTGCTCATTGAGCATAGGCTTATAAATAAAGCATAATGCATGACATCACGTAGTTTGGGACAGATTGGAATACTTGGATACTTTGTCGTATCTATTTCTATCTTCAATTTTGTCACAATATAGAAAATTGAGCTAGCTCAACATGGACATTGGATTCGTGTTATTCTAAGCTCTAAATCAAAATTTACAGACAATTAGTGCGTACATGTGAAGTTGATCGGCCAGTTAAAATGATCATTCTAATGTGATCATTGGTGCTCATTGAGTAAAGGCTTATTAATCAATCATAAAGCATGGCATCACGTAGTTTTGGATAGATTGGATTATATTTACGCTTTGTCATATCTAATTCTTGCTCAAATTTTGTCAAAGTATAGCAGACCATGCTAGCTTAACGTGTACATTGGATTCAAGTCATTCTGAGTTATAAATCAAACATTATATACGATTTACCGCATACATGTCAAGTTGATCGCCAGTTAAAATGATCATTTTAAATTGATCATTGGTGCACATAGAGTAAAGGCTGATAAATGAAGCATAATGCATGATATTACGTAGTTTGGATAGATTTTATTACGCAATTTTAGTCTTAAATTTTATCATAATATAGAAAATTGATCTAACTTAACGTGGACATTGGATTCGGGTCATTCTGAGCTCTAAATAAAAAAATACGGACGATTTAGTGCAGAAATGTCAAGTTGATCGCCCTGTTAAAATGATCATTCTAAAGTGATCATTGGTTCTCATTAGGGAAAGGTTTATAGATGAAGCATAATGCATGGCACCAAGCAGTTTGGGATAGATTGGATTACTTGAATGCTTTGTCGTATCTATTTCAATCATAAATTTTGTCACAACATAGAAAATTGAGTTACCTCAAGGTGAACATTGGATTCGTGTTATTCTGAGCTGTAAATCAAAAGTTATAGATGATTTAGTTCAGACATGTCAAGTTGATCGTCTAATTAATATGATCATTCTAAACTAATCATTGCTGCTCATTGAGCAAAGGCCTAGAGTTGACGCATGATGCATGGCATCACACAGTTCGGGACAGATTGGAATACTTGGATACTTTATCGTATCTATTTCTATCTTGAATTTTTTTACAATATAGAAAATTGTGCTAGCTTAACGTGGACATTGGATTCGTGTCATTCTGAGCACTAAATCAAAAGTTACACACGATTTAGTGCAGACATATTCACTTGATCGACCATATAAAATGATCATTCTAAAGTGATCATTGGTGCTCATTGAGTAAAGGCTTATTAATCAATCATAAAGCATGGCATCACGTAATTTTGGATAGATTGGATTATATTTACGCTTTGTCATATCTAATTCTTGCTCAAAATTTGTCAAAATATAGCAAACCGAGCTAGCTTAACGTGGACATTGGATTCAAGTCATTCTGGGGTATAAATCAAAAGTTATATACGATTTAGTGCAAACATGTCAAGTTGATCGGAAGTTAAAATAATCATTCTAAACTGAGCGTTGGTGCTCATAGAGTAAAGGCTTATAAATGAAGCATAATGCATGACATTACGCAGTTTATATAGATTTGATTACTTGAAGGATATGTCCAAGCAAATTTAGTCCTAAATTTTATGACAATATAGAAAATTGAGCTAGATTAACGTTGCAATTGGACTCGTGTTATTCGGGCTCATAATCAAATGTTACGGACGATTTAGTGCGGATATTTCAAGTTGATCGGCCAGTTTAAATGATCATTCTAAAGTGATCGTTGGTGCTCATTGAGTAAAGGCTTAATAATGAAGCATAATGAATGGAATCACATAGTTTTGGATAGATTGGATTACATGGACACTATTTCGTTCCTAAATCTGTCTAAAATTTTGCCACAATATAGAAAACAAAGCTAGCTTAACATGGAGATTGGGATTTGTGTCATTCTGAGCTATAAATTAAAAGTTATAAACGATTTATTGCAGAAATGTCAAGTTGATCGGGCACTTAAAATGATCATTCTAAAGTGATGATTGGTACTCATTAAGTAAAGGCGTATAAATGAAGCATAAATCATGAAATAACAAAGTTTTGGATGGATTTGATTACATGGAGAATTTATCGAGGCAATTTTAGTCTGAGTTTTTTTCAAAATATATAAAATTGAGCTAGCTTAACGTGGGTATTGGATTCGTGTCATGCTTAGCTCTTAATCAAAAGTTACGTACGATTTAGCGCGGACATGTCAAATTGATCGGCCATTTAAAATGATTACTCTAAAGTGATCATTGCTGCTCATTGAGCAAAGGCTTATTAATGAAGCATAATGCATGATATCACGTAGTTTTGGATAGATTGGATTACCTGGACATTCTGTAGTATCTAATTTTATCTGAAATTTTGTAAAAAGAGAGAAAATGAGCTACCTCGATGTGGAAATTGGGATTTGTATCATTCAGAAGTATAAATGAAAAGTTGTGCAGGATTTAGTGCAGGCATGTCAAATTGATCGAGCAGTTAAAATAACCATTCTAAACTGATCATAGGTGCTCATTGAGTAATGGCTTATCAATGAAGCATAATGCATGACATTACACAGTTTTTGATGGATTTGATTACTTGAAGAACATGTCAAGGCAATTTTAGTGTGAAATTTTATCACAATATAGAAAACTGTGTTAGCTTAACGTGGGTATTGGATTTGTGTCATTCTGAGCTATAAATCAAAAGTTATAGACGATTTGGTTCGTACATGTCAAGTTGATCGGCTAGTTAATATGATCATTCTAAACTGATCATTGCTGCTCATTGAGTAAAAGCTTATTAATGAAGCATAAAGCATGGCATCAAACAGTTTGTGATAGATTGGATTACTTTAATGCTTTGTCGTCTCTATTTTTATCTTAACTTTTGTCACAATATAGAAAATTGAGCTAGCTCAAGGTGAACATTGGATTCGTATCGTTCTGAGCTATAAATCAAAAGTTATAGAAGTTTTATTTCGGACATATCAAGTTGATTGGCTAGTTAATATGATCATTCTAAACTGATTATTGTTGCTCATTGAACAAAGGCTTATAAATGAAGCATGATGCATGGCATTACGCAGTTTGGGATAGATTGGATTACTTGAATGCCTTGTCGTATCTATTTCTATCTTGAATTTTATCACAATATAAAAAATTGAGCTATCTTACTGTGGATACTGAATTCGTATTATTCTGAGCTATACATCAAAAGTTATAGACGATTTAGTTCGGATATGTCAAGTTGATCGACCAGTTAAAATGATCATTCTACACTGATCATTGCTACTCATTGAGCAAAGGCTTAAAATGAAGCATAATGCTTGGGATCATGTAGTTTGGGACAGATTGGAATACTTGGATACTTTGTTGTATCTATTTCTATCTTAAATTTTGTCACAATATAGAAAATTTAGCTAGCTCAACGTGGACATGAGATTCGTGTCATTCTAGGCTCTAAATCAAAAGTTATGGACGATTTAGTGCGGACATGTGAAATTGATCGGCCGGTTGAAATGTTCATTCTAATGTGATCATTGGTGCTCATTGAGTAAAGCCTTATTAATGAATCATAAAGCATGGCATCATGTAGTTTTGGATAGATTGGATTATATTGACGCTTTGTCATATCTAATTCTTGTTCAAATTTTGTCAAAATATAGCAAACCATGCTAGCTTAACGTGGACATTGGAGTCAAGTCATTCTGAGTTATAAATGAAACGTTATATACAATTTAGTGCATACATGTCAAGTTGATCGCCAGTTAAATTGATCATTCTAAACTGATCGTTGGTGCACATAGAGTAAAGGCTTATAAATGATGCATAATGCATGATACTACACAGTTTGGATAGATTTGATTACGCAATTTTGGTCTTAAATTTTTTCATAATACAAAAATTGAGATAGCTTAACGTGGACATTGGATTTGGGTAATTCTGAGCTCTAAATCGAAAATTACGTACGATTTAGTGCGGAAATGTCAAGTTGATCGCCCTGTTAAATGATCATTCTAAAGTGGTCATTGGTGCTCATTGAGTAATGGCTTATTAATGAAGCATAATGCATGGCATCACGCAGTTTTTGATAGATTGGATTACATGGATGCTATTTCGTTTCTATTTCTATCTAAAATTTTAGCACAATATAAAAAACAAAGTATGCTTAACATGGACATTGGATTCATGTCATTCCGAGCTATAAATCAAAGTTATGGACGATTTAGTGCAGACATGTCAAGGTTATCGGTCAGTTAAAATCATTATTCTAAATTGATCACTGTTGCTTATTGAGTAAAAGCATATAAATGAAGCATAATGCATGACATTACAAAGTTTTGGATAGATTTCATTACTTGGAGGATTTGTCGAGGCAATTTTAGTCTGAAATTTATCGCAATATAGAAAATTGAGGTACCTTAAGGTGAACATTGGATTCGTATCATTCTGAGCTATAAATCAAAAGTTATAGACGATTTAGTTCGGACATGTCAAGTTGATCAGCTAGTTAATAGATCATTCTAAACTGACCATTGCTGCTCATTGAGCAAAGGCTTATAAATGAAGCATGATTCATGGCATCACACAGTTTGGGATAGATTGGATTACTTGGATGCTTTGTCGTATCTATTTCTATCTTGAATTTTATCACAATATAGAAAATTGAGCTAGCTTACCGTGGACACTGAATTCGTATCATTATGAGCTATCAATCGAAAGTTATATAGACGATTTAGTTCAGACAGGTCAATTTGATTAATCAGTTAAAATGATTATTTTACACTGATCATTGGTGCTCATTGAGAAAACACTTATAAATGAAGCATAATGCATTGCATCACGTAGTTTGGGATAGATTAGAATACTTGGATACTTTGTCGTATCTATTTGTATCGTAAATTTTGTCACAATATAGAAAATTGAGCTAGCTCAACGTGGACATTGGATTCATGTCATTCTGACCTCTAAATCAAAAGTTACAAATGATTTAGTGCGGACATGTCAAGTTGATCGTTCAGTTAAAATGATCATTCTAAAGTGATCATTGGTGCTCATTGATTAAATGCTTATAGATAATGCATGACATCAAGCATTATGGGATAGATTAGATTACTTGAATTCTTTGTCATATGTATTTCAATCATAATTTTTTTCACAACATAGAAAATTGAGTTAGCTCAAGGTGAACATTGGATTCGTGTTATTCTGAGCAACAAATCAAAAGTTATAGATGATTTAGTTCAGACATGTAAAGTTGATCGTCTAGTTAATATGATCATTCTAAACTAATCATTGCTACTCATTGACCAAAGGCTTAGAGATGACGCATGATGCATGGTATCACGCAGTTTTGGACAGATTGGAATACTTGGATACTTTGTCGTGTCGATTTCTATCTTATTTTTTTCACAATATAGAAAATTGTGCTAGCTTAACGTGGACATTAGATGCGTGTCATTATGAGCTCTAAATCAAACATTACAGACGATTTCATGCGGACATATTAACTTGATCGGCCATGTAAAATGATCATTTTAAAGTGATCATTGGTGCTCATTGAGTAAAAGCTTATTAATGAAGCATAAAACATGGCATCATGCAGTTTTGGATAGATTGGATTATATTGACGGCTAATCATATCTAATTCTTGCTCAAATTTTGTAAAAATATAGCAAATTGAGCTAGCTTAACGTGGACATTGGATTCAAGTCATTCTGGGCTATAAATCAAAAGTTATATATGATTTAGTGCAAACATGTCAAGTTGATCGCAAGTTAAAATAATCATTCTAAACTGAGCATTGGTGCTCATAGAGTAAAGGCTTATAAATGAAGCATAATGCATGACATTACGCAGTTTGGATAGATTTGATTACTTGAACGATATGTCCAAGCAAATTTAGCCCTAAATTTTATCACTTGAGCTAGATTAACATGGAAATTGGATTTGTGTCATTCTAGCTCATAATCAAACGTTACGGATGATTGAGTGCGGACATGTCAAGTTGATCAGCTAGTTTAAATGATCATTCTAAAGTGATCATTGGTGCTCATTGAGTAAAGGCTTAATAATGAAGCATAATGCATGGAATCACGCAGTTATGGATAGATTGCACTACATGGACACTATTTCAATTCTAATTATGTCTAAAATTTTTGTCACAATTTAGAAAACAAAGCTAGCTTAACGTGGGCATAGGGATTTGTGTCATTCTGAGCAATAAATCAAAAGTTATAAATGGTTTATGGCAGATATGTCAAGTTGATCGGGCACTTAAAATGATCATTCTAAAGTGATGATTGCTGCTCATTAAAAAAGGCGTATAAATTAAGCATAATTCATGACATTACAAAGTTTTGAATGGATTTGATTACTTGGAGAATTTTTCGAGGCAATTTTAGTATGAAATTTTATCACAATATATAAAATTGAGCTAGCTTAACGTGGATATTGGATTCGTGTCATTCTGAGCTCTTAATCAAAAATTATGGATAATTTAGTGCAAAAATGTCAAGTTGATCGGCCTGTTAAAATTATCGTTCTAAAGTGGTCATTGGTGCTCATTGAGAAAAGGATTATTAATGAATCATAATGCATGGTATCACGCAGTTTTGGATAGATTGGATTATATTGACCCTTTGCCATATCTAATTCTTGCTCAAAATTTGTCCAAATTTAGCAAACCAAGCTAGCTAAATCTGGACAATCGATTCAAGTCATTCTGAGCTATAAATCAAAAATTATATACGATTTAGTACAAACATATCAAGTTGATCGCCAGTTAAAATGATCATTCTAAACTGATCATTGGTGCTCATAGAGTAAGGGCTTATAAATGAAGCATAATGCATGATATTACATAGTTTGGATATATTTGATTACACAAGTTTAGTCTTAAAATTTATCACAATATAGAAAATTGAGCTAGCTTAACGTGGACATTGGATTCGTGTCATTCTGAGCTCTTAATAAAAAATTATGGACGATTTAGTGCAGAAATGTCAAGTTGATCGGCCTGTTAAAATGATCATTCTAAAGTGGTCATTGGTGCTCATTGAGAGAAGGAATATTAATGAATCATAATGCGTGGTATCACGCAGTTTGGATAGATTGGATTACATGGACGCTATTTCGTTTCTAATTCGATCTAAAATGTTGTCACAATATAAAAACGAGGCTTGCTTAACATGGACATTGGATTCGTGTCATTCCGAGTTATAAATCAACAGTTATGGACGATTGAGTGCAGATATGTCAAGTTGATCGGTTAGTTAAAATGATTATTCTAAACTGATCATTGGTCTCATTGAGTAAAGGCATATAAATGAAGCATAATGCATGACATTACAAATTTTTGGATAGATTTTATTACTTGGAGGATTTGTCGAGGCAATTTTAGTCTGAGATTTTATCACAATATAGACAATTGTGCTAGCTTAACGTGGGGATTGGATTCATGTCATTCTGAAATATAAAGCAAAAGTTAGAGACGATTTAGTCCGGACTTGTCAAGTTGATCGGCTAGCTAATATGATAATTCTGAACTGATAATTGTTGCTCATTGAGCAAAGGCTTATAAATGAAACATAAAGCATGGCATTACGTAGTTCGGAATAAATTGTATTGCTTGGATGCTTGGTCGAATCTATTTTTATCTTAAATTTAGTCACAATATAGAAAATTGAGCTAGCTTAACGTGGACATTGGATTCGAGTCATTTTAAGCTATAATCAAAAGTTATAAACGATTTAGTTTGGTCATGTCAACTTGATCGGCTAGTTAAAATAATCACTCTAAACTAATCATTAGTGCTCATTAAGTAAATGCTTATAAATAATCACTCTAAATTGAAGCATAATGCATTGCATCACGCAATTTTGAAAAGATTGGATTAGTTAGACGCTTTGTTTTATCTATTTCTGTCTCAAATTCTGTCACAATATAGAAGATTGAGCTAGGTTAACGTAGGCATTGTATTCTTTTCATTCTGAGCTTAAATCAAAAGTGAGAATTTAGCGCAGACATGTCAAGTTGATTGGCCAGTTAAAATGATCATTCTAAATTGATTCGTGTAATTTTGAGCTCTAATTCTTCTAATTTTGAGCTCTAATTCTAAATTTTGAGCTCTAATTCTAAATTTTGAGCTTAACATGGGCATTGGATTCGTGTAATTTTGAGCTCTAATTCAAAAGTTATGGCCAATTTAGTGTGCAAATATCAAGATGATCGGCTAGTTAATATGATCAATATGAACTGATCATTGGTGCTCCTTGAGTAGAGGCTTATAAGTGAAGCATATTGCATGACATCACGGATTTTGGGACAGATTGGATAATTTGGATGCTTTTTCATATCTATTTATGTCTGAAATTTTGTCACAATATAGAAACCAAAGCTAGCTAAATGTTAGCATTGGATTCATGTCATTTTGAGCTCTAAATCAAAAGTAAGGACAATTTAGTGCAGACATGTCAAGTTGATCGGCGTGTTAATATGATCATTCGAAACTGATCAATGGTGCTCATTGAGTAAAGGCTTATAAATGAAGCACAATGCATGGCATCACACATTTTAGGATAGATTTGATTACTTGAATGCTTTGTTGTATCTGTTTATGTCTTAAAATTTGTCACAATATAGAAACTTGAGCGAGCTTAACGTGGGCATTGGATTCGTGTTATTCTGAGCTATAAATCAAAAATGAGGGACGATTTAGTTTAGACATGTGAAGTTGATCGGCCAGTTAAAATGATCATTCTAAACTGATCATTGATGCTCATTGAGTAAAGGCTTATAAATGATGCACCATGCATGGCATCACGTATTTTTGAATATATTGGATTGCTTGGACACTTTGTCATATCTATTTTGTCTCAAATTATGTCACAATATATAAGCTTGAGCTAGCTTAACATGAGCATTGGATTCGTGTCATTCTGAGCTATAAATCAAAAGTTATGGAATTTAGTGTAGACATGTCAAGTTGGTCGGGCAGTTAAAATTATCATTCTAAACTAATCATTGATGCTCATTGACAAAAGGCTTATAAATGAAGCAAAATGCATGGCATCACACAGTTTTGGATAGATTTGAGTTCTTGCATTCTTTGTCGTATCTATTTCTTTCTTAAATTTTGTCACAATATAGAAAATTGGCTACATTAACGTGGAATTTGGATTCGTGTCATTCTGAGCTATAAATCTAAAGTTATGGATGATTTAGAGCATGCATGTCAAGTTGATCTGCCAGTTAAATTAATCATTCTAAACTGATCATTGGTGTTCATTGAAAAAAGGTTTATAAATGAAGCATAATGCACGACAATACGTAGTTTTTGATAGATTTTATTACTTGAAGGATTTGTCGAAGCGATTTTAGCCTAAAATTTTATCACAATATAGAAATTTGAACTAGCTTAACGTAGGCATTGGATTTCTTTCATTTTGAGCTCTAAATAAACCGTTACAGATAATTGAATGCGGACATATCAAGTTGATTGCCTAGTTAATATGATCATTCTAAACTGATCATTGATGCTCATTGAGTAAAGGATTATAAATGAAGCATAATGTATGGCATCACGTAGTTTCAGATAGATTGGATTACTTGGATTCTTTATTGTATCTATTTTTTTCTCAAAATTTATCACAATATAGAAAATTAAGCTAGCTTAGCCTGGGAATTGAATTTGTGTCATTTTGGGCTATAAATCAAAAGTTAGGTACGCTTTAGTGTATACGTGTCAAGTTGATCGGCCAGTTAAAATGATCATTCTAAAAGAATCATTGGTGTTCATTTAGTAAAGGCTTATAATTGATACATAATGCACGACTTTACGCAATTTTTGATAGATTTGATTACTTGTAGGATTTCTGTAAGCAAATTTAGTTTTAAATTTTAACACAATATTGAAAATTGAACTAGCTTAACGTGAGCTAAACTTCGACAAATTTTAGTCTAAAATTTTATCACAAAATAGAAAATTGAGATAGATTTGATTACTTGGAGGCTTTGGATTTGTGTCATTCTGAGCTCTAAATAAAAAGTTACGGATGATTTAGTGCGGATATGTGAAGTTGAATTGGCCAGTTAATATGATAATTCTTAACTGATCATTGGTGCTCATTGAGTAGAGGCTTATAAATGAAGCATAATGCATGGTATCACATGGTTCGGGATTGATTGGATTACTTGGACGCTTTGTCATATCTATTTCTGTCTCGAATTTTGTCACAATATAGAAACTTGAGCTAGCTTAATGTGGGCATTGGATTCGTGACATTCTAAGCTCTAAATCAAAAGTCATGGAAAATTTAGTACAGACATGTCAAGTTCATCGGCCAGTTAGTATGATCATTCTAAACTATTCATTGGGGCTCATTAAGTAAAGGCTTATAAACAGAGCATAACGCATGGCATAAGGCATGGCATAACGCATTTTGGGATAAATCGGATTACTTGGATGTTTTGTCGTATCTATTTCTGTCTAAACATTTGTCACAATATAGAAAATTCAGCTAGCTTAGTGTGGGCGTTGGATTCGTGTCATTCCGAGCAACATATTAAAAGTTATGGACGATTTAGTGTAGACATGTCAAATTGATCGGGTAGTTAAAATGATCATTCTAAACTGATCATTTGTGCTCATTGACTTAAGGTTTATAAATGAAGGTCAATGCATGACATCACGAAGTTTTGGATAGATTGGATTACTTGGACGCTTTATCGTACTATTTTTGCCTAAAATTTTGTCACAATATAGAATATTGAGCTAGCTTAACGTGGGCTTTGGATTTGTGTCATTCGGAGCTCTAAATCAAAAATTACAAACGATTTAGTGCAGACATGTCAAGTTGATGGGCAAGTTAAAATGATCATTGTTAACTGATAATTGGTGCTCATTGAGTAGAGGCTTATAAATGAAGCAAAATGCATGGCATCACCCAGTTCGGGATAGATTGGATAACTTCCATGCTTTGCAGTATCTATTTTTGTCTAAAATTTTATCACAATATAGAAATTTGAGTTAGGTTACTGTGTACATTGGATTTGTATCATTTTGAGCTCCAAATCAAAAGTTACGGACGATTTAGTGCGGACATATCTAGTTGATCGGCTAGTGAATATGATCATTCTAAATGGATCATTGGTGCTCATTGAGTAAAGGCTTATAAATGAAGCATAATGCATGGCATCACACAATTTGGGATAGATTGGATTACATGGACACTTTGTCGTATCTATTTTTGCCTAAACTTTTCTCATAATAGAAAATTGAGCTAGCTTAACATGGGCTTTGGATGTGTGTCATTCTGAGCTCTAAATCAAACGTTACTGATGATTTAATGTGGACATGTAAAGTTGATCGGTCAGTTAAAATGATCATTTTTAACTTGAGCTATTTGAATCTATTTGTGTCTCAAATTTTGTCACAATACAGAAACTTGAGCTAGCTTTACATGGGCTTTGGATTCATGTCATTCCGACTTCTAAATCAAAAGTTACGGAGGATTTAGAACAGACATGTCAAGTTGATCGGCCAGTTAAAATGATCATTCTTAAGTGATCATTGGTGCTCCTTGAGTTGAGGCTTATAAATGAAGCATAATGCATGACATTACACACTTTTTGATAGATTTGATTACTTGTAGGATTTCTGTAAGCAAATTTAGTTTTAAATTTTAACACAATATTGAAAATTGAACTAGCTTAACGTGGGCTTTGGATTTGCGTCATCCTGAGCTCTAAATCAAAACTTACAGACTATTTAGTGTGAACATGCCAAGTTCATCGGCCAATTAATATGCTCATTCTAAACTGATCATTGGTTTTCATTAAGTAAAGGCTTATAAATGACGCATAATGCATGACATCATGCATTTTCGGATAGATTGGAATACTAGGATGCTTTGTCGTATTTCAATCTCAAATTTTTTCACAATATAGAATGTTGAGCTAGCTTAACGTGGGCATTGGATTCGTGTCATTCTGAGCTATAAATCAAAAGTTACCAACGATTTAGTGCTGACATGTCAAAATGATCGTCCTATTAAAATGATAATTCTAAACAAATCATTGATGCTCATTGAGTAAAGGCTTATAAATGAAGCACAATGCATGGCACAACGCAGTTTTGGATATATTGGATTAATTGGATGTTTTGTCGTATCTATTTCTCTCTTAACTTTTATCACAATATACAAAATTTACCTAGCTTAACGTGGGCTTTGGATGTGCGTCATTCTGAGCTCTACCTCAAAAGTTACTAACGATTTAGTGTGGACATGTCAAGCTGATCGACCAGTTAAAATGATCATTCTTAACTGATCATTGGCGGTCATTGAGTAGAGGATTATAAGTGAAACATAATAATACATGGCATCATGAAGACTGAGATAGACTGGATAATTTGGACGCTTTTTTAAAATCTATTTGTGTCTCAAATTCTGTCACAATATATAAACTTGAGCTAGCTTAACGTGGGCTTTGGATTCATTTCATTCTGAGTTCTAAATCAAAAGTTACAGACGATTTAGAACATACATGTCAAATTGCTTGGCCTATTAAAATGATCATTCTTAATTGATCATTGGTGCTCCTTGAGTTGAGGCTTATAAATGAAGCATAATGCATGACATTACGTGCTTTTTGATAAATTTGATTACTTGTAGGATTTCTATAAGAGAATTTAGTCTTAAATTTTATCAGAATATTGAAAATTGAGCCAGGTTAACGTGGGCTTTGCATTTGTGTCATTCTGAGCTTTAAATCAAAAGTTACAGACAATTTAGTGCGAACATGTCATGTTGCTCTGCCAGTTAATATGATCATTCTAAATTGATCATTGGTGCTCATTGAGTAAAGGCTTATAAATGAAGCATAATGCATGGCATCACGTAGTTTGGGACAGACTCGATAATTTGGATGCGTTTTAGCATCTATTTGTGTCTCAAATTTTAACACAATACAAAAAATTGAGCTGGCTTAACATGAGATTTGGATTCGTGTCATTCAGGGTTCTAAAATAAAAAGTTACGGACGATTTTGAACATACAAGTCATGTTGATCTGCTAGTTAAAATGATCATTCTTAAGTGATCATTGGTGCTTCTTGAGTTGAGGCTTATAAATGAATCATAATGCATGACATTACACACTTTTTGATAGATTTGATTACTTGTAGGATTTCTATAAGCATATTTAGTTTTAAATTTTATCACAATATTTAAAATTGAACTCGCTTAACGTGGGCTTTGGATTTGTGTCATTCTGAGCTCTAAATCAAAACTTACAAACTATTTAGTGCGAACATGCCAAGTTGATCGGCCAATGAATATGATCATTCTGAACTGATCATTGCTGCTCATTGAGTAAAGGCTTGTAAATGAAGCATAATGCATGACATCACGTAGTTTGGGAAAGATTGGATTACTTGGATGCTTTATCGTATTTCTTTCTCAAATTTTGTCACAGTATAGAAAGTTGAGCTAGCTTAACGTGAGCATTGGATTCGTGTCATTCTGAGCTATAAATCAAAAGTTACAAACGATTTAGTGCTGACATGTCAAAATGATCGTGGTGTTAAAATGATAATTCTAAACACATTATTGATGCTCATTGAGTAAAGGCTTATAAATAAAGCACAATGCATGGCATAATGCAGTTTTGGATATACTGGATTAATTGGACGCTTTGTCGTATCTATTTCTCTCTGAAATTTTGTCACAATATAGAAAATTGAGCTAGCTTAACGTGGGCTTTGGATGTGCGTCATTTTGAGCTCTAAATCAAAAGTTACTAACGATTTAGTGTGGAAATGTCAAGTTGATCGGCCAGTTAAAATGATCATTCTTAACTGATTATTGGCGCCCATTTAGTAGAGGCTTATAAACGAAGCATAATACATGGCATCACGAGTTTGAGATAGAGTGGATAATTTGGACAGCTTTTACCATCTATTTGTATCTCAAATTTTGTCACAATATATTAACTTTAGCTAGCTTAACGTGGGCTTTGGATTCGTATCATTCTGAGTTCTAAATCAAAAGTTACAGACGATTTAGAACATACATGTCAAGTTGATCGGCCAGTTAGAATGATCATTCTTAAGTGACCATTGGTGCTCCATGAGTTGAGGCTTATAAATGAAGCATAATGCATGACATTACGCACTTTTTGATAGATTTGATTACTTGTAAGATTTCTATAAGAAAATTAGTCTTAAATTTTATCACAATATTGAAAATTGAGCCAAGTTAACGTGGGCTTTGGGTTTGTGTCATTCTGAGTTCTAAATCAAAAGTTACAGACATTTTAGTGCGAACATGCCATGTTGATCGGCCAGTTAATATGATCATTCTAAACTGATCATTGGTGCTCATTCTAAACTGATCATTGGTGCTCATTGAGTAAAGGCTAATAAATGAAGCATAATGCATGGCATCACGTAGTTTGGGAAAGATTGGATTACTTGGATGCTTTGTCGTATCTATTTCTATCTCAAATTTTGTCACAATATAGAAAATTGAGCTATTTTAACGTGGGCATTGGATTCGTGTCATTCTGAGCTATAAATCAAAAGTGACATACGTTTTAGTGTAGACATGTCAAGTTGATCCGCCAGTTAAAATGATCATTCTAAACTGATCACTCGTGCTCATTGATTAAAGGCTTGTAAATGAAGCATAATGCATTACATTACACATTTTTTGATTGATTTGATTACTAGGAGGATATTTCAAAGTAATTTTAGTCTTAAGTTTTATCACAATGAAAATTGAACTTGGTTAACGTGGATTTTGGATTTGTTTAATTTTGAGGTCTAAATCAAAAGTTATGGATAATTTAGTGCGGACATGTCAAATTAATCAGCCAGTTAAAACGACCATTCTTAAGTGATCATTGGTTCTCATTGATTAGAGGCTTATAAATGAAACATAATGTATGACATCATGCAGTTGCGGATAGATGGGATAACTTGGATGCTTTGTCGTATCTATTTCTGTCTCAAATTTTGTCACAATAAAGAAACTTGAGCTAGCCTAACATGAACATTGGATTCGTGTCATTCTAAGCTCTAAATCAAAAGCTACGGACAATTTAGTGTGCACACATGTCAAGTTGATCGGCTACTTAATATGATCATTTTAAATTGATCATTGGTGCTCAATAAGTAAAGGCTTATAAATGAAGCATAATGCATGGCATGTCATATTTTGGGATAGATCTGATTACTTGGATGTTTTGTCATATCTATTTCTATCTCAAAATTTTTCACAATATAAAAAATTGAGCTAGCTTAACGTGGGCATTGCATTCGTGTCATTATGAGCTATAAATCAAACTTTAGGACGATTTAGTGCAGACATCTCAAGTTGATCGGACTGTTAAAATGATTATTCTGAACTGATCATTAATACTCATTGAGTAGAGGCTTATAAATGAAACACAATATATGGCATCACAGAGTTTGATATAGATTGGATAACCTGGACGCTTTTTCGTATCTATTTTTGTCTCAAAGTTTGTCACCATATAGAAACATGAGGTAGCTTAACGTGGGCATTTGGATTCGTGTCATTCTGATTTCTAAATCAAAAGTTATGAAAATTTTAGTGCAGATATGTCAAGTTGATCGGCCTGTTAATATCATCATTCTAAACTGATCATTGGTGCCCTTGAGTAAAGGCATATAAATGAAGCATAATGCATGGCATCAAGCATTTTGGGATAGATTGAATTACTTGGATGCTTTGTCGTATCTATTTTTGTCTCAAAATTTGTCACAGTATAGAAAATTAAGCTATCCTAACTTGGGCATTGGATTCGTGTCATTGTATGCTATAAATCAAAAGTTCCGGACGATTTAGTGCAGACATGTAAAGTTGATCGGTAAGTTAAAATGATCATTCTAAACTGATCATTGAAGATCATTAAGTAAAGGTTTATAAATGATGCACAATACATAACGTCATGCATTTTTGATAGATTAGATAACTTGGACGCTATATCGTATATTTTTGTTTCAAAATTTGTTAGAATATAGAAACTTGAGATAGCTTAGCGGGGGCATTGGATTCGTGCAATTCGGCGATCTAAATAAAAAAATACCAACAATTTAGTGCAGAAATGTCAAGTTTATTGGCTAGTTAATATGATAATTCTTAACTGATCATTGGTGCTCTTTAAATAAAGGCTTATAAATGAAGCATAATACATGGCATCACGCATTTCGGGATAGATTGAATTACTTTGTTACTTCGTCGTATCTATTTCTTTCTCAAAAAATTTCACAATATAGAAAATCGAGCTAGCTTAACGTGGGCATTGAATTTGTGCCATTCAAAGCTATAAATCAAAAGCTACGGACGATTTAGTGCAGACATGTAAAGTTGTTCGGCCAGTTAAAATGATCATTGTAAATTGATCACTGATGATCAATGAGTAAAGGTTTATAATGAAGCACAATGCATGACATCACGTAGTTTTGGATAGATTAGATAACTTGGATGCATTTTCGTATCTATTTCTATTTCAAATTTTGTCTTAATATAGAAACTTGAGCCAGCTTAATGTGGGCATTGGATTCGTGTCATTCTGAGCTCTAAATCAAAAGTTATGAAAAAATTAGTGCAGGCATGTCAAGTTGATCGGTCAGTTATAATTATCAAACATATCATTGGTGCTCATTGAATAAAGGCTTATAAATGAAGCATAATGCATGGCATCACGCATTTTAGGATAGATTGAATTACTTGGATGCTTTCTCTTATCTATTTCTATCTCAAAATTTGTCACAATATAGAAAATTGAGCTAGCTTAACGTGTGCATTGGATTCGTGTCTCTAAGTTATAAAACAAGAGTTACAGACGATTTAGTGCAGACCATTCAAGTTGATTGGCCAGTTAGAATGATCATTCTAAACTGATTATTGATGATCATTCAGTAAAAGTTTATAAATGAAGCATAATGCATGGCATCACAAATTTTGGGATAGATTGGATTACTTGAATGTTTTTTGTATCTATTTCTATCTCAAAATTTGTCACAATATAGAAAATTGAGCTAGTTTAACGTGGGCATTAGATTCGTGTCATTCTAAGCTATAAATCGAAACTTAAGGACGATTTAGTGCAGACATGTCAAGTTGATAGCCCAGATAAAAAGATCACTCTGAACCGACCGTTGATACTCGTTGAGTAGAGGCTTATAAATGAAGCACAATACATGGCATCACGGAGTTTGGGATTGATTGGACAACTTCGACGATTTTTCGCATCTATTTCTTTCTTATATTTTGTCACCATAGAGAAACTTAAACAAGCTTAACGTGGGCATTGGATTACTTGAATGTTTTTTTGTATCTATTTCTATCTCAAAATTTGTCACAATATAGAAAATTGAGCTAGTTTAACGTGGGCATTAGATTCGTGTCATTCTAAGCTATAAATCGAAACTTAAGGACGATTTAGTGCAGACATGTCAAGTTGATCGCCCAGATAAAAAGATCACTCTAAACCGACCGTTGATACTCGTTGAGTAGAGGCTTATAAATGAAGCATAATACATGGCATCACGGAGTTTGGGATTGATTGGATAACTTCGACGATTTTTCGCATCTATTTCTTTCTTATATTTTGTCACCATATAGAAACTTAAACTAGCTTAACGTGGGCATTGGATTTGTGTCATTTAGAGCTCGAAATCAAAAGTTACGAAAAACTTAGTGCATACATGTCAAGTTGATCGGCGAGTTAATATGATCATTTTAAACTGATCATTGGTGATCTATTTTGGCCTCAAAATTTGGCACAATATAGAAAAATCAGCTAGCTTAACGGGGGCATTTGATTCGTGTCATTCTAAGCTATAAATCAAAAGTGATGGACGATTTAGTGCAGACATGATAAAATGATTGGCCAGTTAAGATGATCATTCTAAACTGATCATTGATGATCAATAAGTAAGGTTTATAAATCAAGCAGAATCAATGACATCATGCAATTTTGGATATATTGGATAACTTGGACGCTTTTTCGTATCTATTTTGGTTTCAAAATTTGTCACAATATAGAAACTTGAGCTAGGTTATCGTGAGAATTGGATTCGTATCATTTTGAGCTCTAAATCAAAAGATACGGACAACTTAGTGCAGACATGTCAAGTTGATCGGCAAGTTAATATGATCATTCTTAACTGATCATTGGTGCTCATTAACAAATGGCTTACAAATGAAGCATAATGTATGGCATCAAACATTTTGGGATAGATTGGATTACTTGGATGCTTTGCCGTATTTATTTTTATCTCAAAATTTGTCACAATATAAAAAATTGAGGTAGCTTAACGTGGACATTGGATTTATGTCATTTTCAACTATAAATCAAAACTTAAGGACGATTTAGTGCAAACATGTCAAGTTGATCGGCCAGTTAAAATAATCATTCTAAACTGATTATTGATACTTTAGAGGCTTATAAATGAAGCATAATACACAACATCACAAAATTTGGGATAGATTTGATGAGTTGGACGCTTTTTCGTATCTATTTCAGTCTCAATTTTTGTCACCATATAGAAACTTGAGGTAGTTTAACGTGGGCATTGGATTCGTGTCATTCTGAGGGATAAATCAAAAGTTAAGAAAAATTTATTGCAGAAATATCAAGTTGATTGTCCAGTTAATATAATCATTCTAAACTGGTCATTGGTGCTCATTGGTAAAGTCTTATAAATAAAGCATAATGCATGGCATCATGCATTTTGGGATAAAGTGAATTAATTGGATGACTTGTTGTATCTATTTCTGTCTCAAAATCTGTCACAATATAGAAAATTGAGCTAGCTTAACGTGGGCATTGGATTTGTGTCATTTTGAACAATAAATCAAAACTGAAGGACGATTTAGTGCAAAAAAGTCAAGTTGATCGGCCAGTTAAAATAATCATTCTGAACTGATTATTGATACTTTAGAGGGTTATAAATGAAGCAATAATACACGACATCATAGAGTTTGGGATAGATTTGATAAGTTGGACACTTTTTCGTATCTATTTCTGCCTCAATTTTTGTCACCATAGAGAAACTTGAGCTAGTTTAACGTGGGCATTGGATTCGTGTCATTCTGAGGGATAAATCATAAGTTAAGAAAAATTTAGTGCAGAGATGTCAAGTTGATTGGCCAGTTAATATGATCATTCTAAACTAATCATTGGTGCTCATTGAGTAAAGTGTTATAAATGAAGCATAATGCATGGCATCACGCATTTTAGGATAGACTGAATTAATTGGATGATTTGTTGTATCTATTTTTGTCTCAAAATTTTTCACAATATAGAAAATTGAGCTACCTTAACGTGGCCACTGTATTCGTGTCATTTTAAGCTATAAATCAAAAGTTATGGACGATTTAGTGCAGAAATGTCAAGTTGATTGACCAGCTAAAATGATCGTTTTAAACTGATCATTGATGCTCATTGAGTAAGGGCTTACAAATGAAGCACAATGCATGACATCACGCTGTTTTGAATAGATTGGATTACTTGGATGCCTTGTCGTATCTATTTTTGTCTCAAATTTTGTCCAATATAGAAACTTGAGCTAGCTTAACATGGGCTTTGGATTCGTGTGATTCTGAGCTATAAATCAAAAGATACAGACAATTTAGTGCAGACATGTCAAGTTCATCGGCCAGTTAATATGATCATTCTAAACTGATGTTTGGTGCTCTTTGAGTAAAGGCATATAAATGAAGCATAATGCATGGCATCACGTAGTTTGAGATAGATTGGATTACTTGGATGCTTTGTCGTATCTATTTCTGTCTCAAATTTTGTTACAATATATAAAATTGAGCTAGCTTAACGTGGGCTTTCGGTTTGTGTCATTCTGAGCTCTAAATAAAAACTTACAGACGATTTAGTGGGGACATGTCTAGTTGATCGACCAGTTTAAATGATCATTCTAAACTGATCATTGGTGCTCATTCAGTAAAGGCTTACCAATGAAACATAATGACATCACACAGTTTGGGACATAATTGATTACTTCTATGCTTTGTTGTATCTATTTTTGTCTCAAATTTTGTCACAATATAAGAAATTGAGGTAGCTTAATGTGGGCATTGGATTCATGTCATTCGGAACTGTAAATCAAAAGTTTTGGATGATTTAGTGCAGACATGTCAAGTTGATCAGCCAGTTAAAATAATCATTCTAAATCGATCATTGATGCCCATTGAGTAAAGGCTTATAAATGAAGAATAATGCCTATCATCACGCAGTTTCGGACAGATTGGATTAATTGGATGCTTTGTCGTATCTATTTATGTCTCAAATTTTGTCACAATATAGAAAATTGAGCTAGCTTTACGTGGGTTTTGGATTTGTGTCAACGTGAGTTCTAAATCAAAAGCAACGGACGATTTAGTTCGGACATGGTAAGTTTATCGGGCAATTAAAATATCATTCTTAATTGATTATTGATGCTCATTGAGTAGAGGCTTATAATTTCAGTATAATGCATGGCATCACGCGGTTCGGGATAGTTGGAATAACTTTGACATTGGTGCTCATTGTAGTATAATTGTAGTATGTACTTATATCTCAAATTTTGTCACAATATAGAAACTTGAGCTAGCTTAACGTTGACATTAGATTCCTGTCATTTTGAGATCTAAATCAAAAGCTACAGATGATTTAGTGTGGACATGTCAAGTTCATCGGCCAGTTAATATGATCATTCTAAACTGATCATTGGTGCTCATTGAGTATTGGTTTATAAATGAAGCATAATGCATGGCGTTACGCAGTTTGCATGTAATGGATTACTTGGATGCCTTGTCATACCTATTTATGTATCAAATTTTGTCACTATATATGAAATTGAGCTAGCTTAACGTGGCCATTGGATTCGTGTCATTCTGAGCTATAAATCAAAAGTTATAGATGATTTGGTGCAGACATATCAAGTTGATCAACTAGTTAAAATGATCATTCTTAACTGATCACTGGTGCTCATTGACTAAAGGCTTATAAATTAAGCATAATGCATGGCATCATGCAGTTCGGGATAGATTGGATAACTTGCATGCATTGTCATATCTATTTATGTGTCAATTTTGTCACAATATAGAAACTTGAGTTAACTTAACGTGGGCATTGAATTCGTGTCATTCTCATCTCTAAATCAAAAGTTACGAACGATATTGTGCAGACATGTCAAATTCATCCCCCAGTTAATATGATCATTCTAAACTGATCATTAGTGCTCATTGAGTAAAGACTTATAAATGAAGCATAATGCCTCGCATCACGTAATTTGAGATAGATTGGATTACTTGGATGCTTTTCGCATCTATTTCTGTCTCAGATTTTGTCACAATATAGAAAATTGAGCTAGCTTAATGTGGGCTTTAGATTTGTGTCATTTTGAGCTCTAAATCAAAAATTACAGACGATTTAGTGCTGACATGTCTAGTTGATCGACCAGGGAATATGATCATTCTGAACTGATCATTGGTGCTCATTAAGTAAAGGCTTACAAATGAAATATAATGGCATCACACAGTTGGGGATAGATTGGATTACTTGGATGATTTTCGTATCTATTGTCTCAAAGTTTGTCACAATATACGAAATTGAGGTAGCTTAATGTGGGCATTCGATTGGTGTCATTTTGAGCTATAAATCAAAAGTTAAGGATGATTTAGTACAGAAATATCAAGGTTATCAGCCAGTTAAAATGATCATTTTAAACTGATTATTGATGCTCATTGAGTAAATGCTTATAAATGAAGCATAATGCATAGTATCACGCAGTTTTGGACAGATTGGATTACTTGGATGCTTCGTCGTATCTATTTGTGTCTAAAATTTTTTCACAATATAGAAAATTAAGCTAGCTTAACTTTGGCTTTGGATTTATGTCATCCTAAGCTCTAAATCAAAAGTTACGGATGATTTAGTGAAGACATGTCAAGTTGATTGGCCACTTAAAATGATCATTCTAAACTAATCATTGGAGCTCATTGAGTAAAGGATTATAAATGAATCATAATGCATGACATTACGTAGTTCTGGATAGATTTGATTACTTGGAGGATTTTTTTGAAGAAATTATAGTTTTAAAATTTATTACAATATAGAAAATTGAGTTAGCTTAACGTGGGCATTGGATTCGTGTCATTCCGAGTGGTAAATCAAAAGTTAACTATGATTTAGTACAAATATATCAAGTTGGTCGGCCAGTTAAAATGATCATTCTTAACTGATCGTTGGTGCTCATTGAGTAAATGCTTATTAATGCAGGACATGACGCAGTTTTGGATAGATTTGATTACTTGGAGAATATGTCGAACCAATTTTAGTTTCCAATTTTGTTACAATATAGAAAATTGAGCTAGCTTAACATTGGCATTGGATTCGTGTCATTCGGGGCTCTAAATAAAATGTTATGGGCGATTTCGTGCGTACATATCAAGTTGATCGGCCAGTTAATATGATTATTTTAAACTGATAAATGGTGCTCATTGAGTAAAGGCTTATAAATGAAGCTTAATGCATGCATCACGCAGTACGGGGATAGATTGGATTATTTGGACACTTTACCGTATCTATTTCAGTTTCAAACTTCGTCATAATATTCAAACTTGAGCTAGCTTAATGTAGGCATTCGATTCATGTCATTCTGAGCTATAAATGAAAAGTTACAGAAAATTTTGTGTAGAAATGTCAAGTTAATCGGCCAGTTAAAATGATCATTGGAACTCATTGAGTAAAGGATTATAAATGAAGTATAATGCATAAAATTACGCAGTTTTGGATATATTTGGTAACTTGGAGGATTTTTCGAAGAAATTTTAGTTTAAATTTTATTGCAATATACAAAATTTAATTAGCTTAACGTGGGTATTGCATTCGTGTCATTATGAGCTCTACATCAAAAGTTATGCACGATTTAGTGCGAACATTCCAAGTTGATTGGCCAATTAAAACGATCATTCTTAACTGATCATTGGTGCTCATTGAGTAAAGGCTTATAAATGAAGCGTAGTGCATGGCATTAAACTGTTTGGGATAGAGTGGATTACTTGGACAATGTGTCGTATCTATTTCTGTCTCAAATTTTATCACTAAATAGAAAATTGAGCTATCTAAACATAGACATCGGATTCGTGTCATCATAAACTCTAAATCAAAAGTTACAGACGATTTAGTGCAGACATGTCAAGTTGATCGGCCAGTTAGTATGATTACTCTAAACTGATAAATGGTGCTCATTGAGTAAACGCTTATAAATAAATAGTAATCATGAACTCACGCAGTTCAAGATAGATTAGATTACTTAGACGCTTTGCGGTATCTATTTCTGTCTCAAATTCTGTCAAAATATAGAAAATTGATCTAGCTTAACGTGGGCATTGGATTCGTGTCATTCTGAGCTATAAATCAAAAGTTACGCACGATTTAGTGTGAACATATCAAGTTGATCGGGCAGTTAATATGATTATTCTAAACTGATTAATGGTGCTCATTGAGTAAAGGCTTATAAATTAAGCCTAATGCATGAACTCACGGAGTACAAGATAGATTGGATTACTTGGACACTTTGTCGTATCTATTTCTATCTCAAACTTCTTCACAATATAGAAAAGTAAGCTAGCTTTACGTGGGCATTAGATTTTTGTCATTATGAGTTCTAAATCAAAAACTACTGACGATTTAGTGCAGACATGTCAAGTTGAACGGCCATTTAAAATGATCCTTCTAAACTGATCATTGGTGCTCATTGGGTAAATGCTAATAAATGAAGCATAATGCATGACATTACGCAGTTTTGGATAGATTTGATTACTTGGAAGATTTGTCAAAGCGATTTTTGTTTAAAAATTTATTACAATATAGATAATTGAGCTACCTTAACATTGGCATTGGATTCATGTCATTCTGATCTATAAAACAAAAGTTACGCACGATTTAGTGTGGACATGTTAAGTTGATCGGCATGTTAAATGATCTTTCTTAACTGATCGTTGGTGCTCATTGAGTAAAGGCTTTTAAATGAAGCATAATGGATGACATTACAGAGTTTGTGATGGATTGGATTACATGGAATATATGTCGTATATATTTCTCTCGCAAATCTAGTAAAAACATAGAAAATTGATCTAGCTTAACGTGGGCATTAAAAAATTTATAGCCTTGGATTGTACTCCTTTTCCCTATTCTTAGTTTTGTCGCAATGGGTTTTCTAAGATAGGTTTTTAATGAGGCAAGCCCAATGTACTTCACCACAGCCTCTTGGTGAATCAAGGCCCATTCTATCTCATCATCCACTAAATAAGAGAGGAAGAATCAAGTCAAAACATTATTTACTTTTTAGTCGTTTTCTTAGTTGTCTCTGTAATTCCGTAAGTATTTCCTTTAATGTTTTGGTAGAATTTTAGGAGTCATTTTCAGTTTCCTAGACTACTATAAGTACTCTCTTGTATCCTTCTTTCTGAATCATCAAATATTAACATCAAATCTCTTTCTTAAACTCGTTTGATCATCCTCTTGAATAAGGAAATTTAGAACACTTTCTCATTCCTCTCAAGAGCCGAAAGTCTAAGGGATCTTCATCACCCTTGAAAGTTTCAATTCGATTCACCCCTTGCACAACGTGCCTGAACTTTGTCAATCACACAGAGCAAGCAAATAGTCCAAGGATTTTCCACCATCCTTGAGAAGAATCTCATCCATTTCCCCTTGTTCCCGGATCCATCCACTTCGGAGCTCACACATCCGCAAGTTACACCATCGTTTCACCCATTCCGAAACTTCAATGCATTCATCCACTCTTTCACAACCATTTGGAGTTGATCAGGGGTTTGATCCTCATCAGGATCACATCAGTGTCATTCAAAGCTCTAAATTAAAAGTTACGGACGATTTAGTATAGACATGTCAAGTTGATCGGATAGTTAAAATGATCATTCTAAATTGATCATTCGTGCTCATTGGGTAAAGGCTTATAAATGAAGCATAATGCATGACATCATGCAGTTTGGGATAGATTGGATTACTTGGACGATGTGTCCTATCGATTTTTGTCTCAAATGTTGCCACAATATAGAAAATCGAGCTACCTTAACCAGGGCATTGGATTTGTGTCATTTTGAGTTATAGATAACAGTGTATGGAAGATTTAGTGCGGACATGTCAAGTTGATCAGCCAGTTAATATGATTATTCTAAATTGAAAAATGGTGCCCATTGAGTAAGGGCTTATAAATGAAGCATAATGCATGGCATCACACAGTTTGGCATAGATTGGATCACTTGGTTCTCATTGAATAAAGGCTTATAAATGAATCATAATGCATGGCATCACGCTGTTCGGGACAGTTTGGGTTATTTGGACGCTTCGTCGTATCTATTTCTGTTTTAAATCTAGTCACAATATAGAAAATTGAGTTAGCTTAACGTGGGCATTGGATTCGTGCCATTATGAGCTCAAAATCAAAAGTTATGGACGATTTATTGGGGACATGTCAAGTTGATCGACCAGTTAAAATGACCATTCTAAATTGATCATTAGTGCTCATCGAGTAAAGGCTTATAAATGAAGTATAATGCATGGCATCACGTAGTTTTGGGTATATTGGATTACTTGGACGCTTTTTAGTATCTATTTCTGTCTCAATTTTTTTCACAATATAGAATATTAAGCTAGCTTAATGTTGACATTAGATTCTTGTCATTCTGACCTCTAAATCAAAAGTTACAGACGTTTTAGTGGGGACATGTCAAGTTGATCGGCCAGTTAAAATGATCATTCTTAACTGGTCGTTGGTGCTCATTGAGTACAGGGATATAAATGAAGCATAATGAATGGCACCACGCAGTTTGGGATAGATGGGATTACTTGTACGATACGTCCTATCGATTTTTGACTCAAAATTTGTCACAATATAAAAAATGAGCTACCTTAACTAGGGCATTGGATTCGTGTCATTTTGAGTTATAAATAATAAGGTATGGACGATTTAGTGCGGACATGTCAAGTTGATCGGCAGTTAATATGATTATTCTAAACTGATAAATGGTGTCCATTGAGTAAAGGCTTATAAATGAAGCATAATGCATGGCATCACGCAGTTTGGGGTAGATTGGATCACTTGGACGCTTTGTCGTATCTATTTCTTTCTAAAATCTAGTCAGAATATAGAAAATTGAGCTAGGTTAACATGGGCATTGGATTTGTGTCATTCTGAGCTTTAAACCAAAAGTTAAGAACCATTTAATGCAGACATGACAAATAATTCGGCTAGTTAATATGATTATTCTAAACTGATAAATGGTGCTAAATGATTAAAGGCTTATAAATGAAGCATATTGCATGGCATTACGATGTTCGGGATAGATTGGATTACTTGGACGCTTTGTCGTATCTATTTTTATCTCAAAGTTTTTCACAATAATGTGTGCATTGGATTCGTGTCATTCTGAGCTCTAAATCAAAAGTTACGGATGATTTGATGTGGACATATCAAGGTTATCGGCCATAAAAATGATCATTCCTAACGGATCGTTGGTACTAATTGAGTAAAGGCTTATAAATGAAACATAATGCATGGCATCACGCAGTTTGGAATAGATTGGATTACTTGGACAATGTGTCTTATCTAGTTCTATCCTAAACTTTGTCACAACATAGAAAATTCAGCTAGCTTAACGTGGTCATTCGATTCTTGTCATTCTAAGCTCTAAATCAATAGTTATGGCCGATTTGGTGTGGACATGTCAAATTGATCGGCCAGTTAATATGATTATTCTAAACTTAAAAATGAAGCATAATGCATGGCATCACTCAGTTCGGGATAGATTAGATTACTTTGACGCTTTTCCGTATATATTTCTGTCTCAAATATAGTCTGAAGATAGAAAATTGAGCTATATTAACGTAGGCGTTGGATTCATGTCATTTTGAGCTCTCAATCAAAAGTTACGGACGATTTATTGCGGAAATGTCAAAATGATCGACCTGTTAAAATGCCCATTCTAAACTGATCATTAGTGCTCATCTAGTAAAGGCTTATAAATGAAGAATAATGCATCATATCAGGCAGTTTTGTATTAATTGGATTACTTGGTCGCTTTGTCGTATTTTTTATGTTTCAAATTTTGTCACAATATAGAAAATTAAGCTAGCTTAATGAGGGCATTGGATTCGTGTCATTCTAAGCTATGAATCAAAAGTTACGGATGATTTAGTGCAGACATATCAAGTTGATTGGTTAGTTAAAATGATCATTCTTAACTGATCATTAGTGCTCATTGAGTAAAGGCATATAAATGAATCATAATGCATGGCATCACGCATTTTGGGATAGATTGGATTACTTGGATGCTTTTTCGTATGTATTTCAGTCTCAAATTTTGTCACAATATAGAAACTTGAGCAACCTTAACGTGGGCATTGGATTCGTGTCTAATTGTGCTCTAAATCAAAAGTTATTGACAATTTAGTGCAGACATGTCAAGTTGATCGACCGGTTAAAATGACCATTCTAAACTGATCATTGGTGCTCTTCGTGTAAAAGCTTATAAATGAAGAATAATGCATTGCATCTGGCAGTTTTGAATAAATTGGATTACTTGGTCGCTTTGTCGTATTTTTCTATGTCTCAAATTTTGTCATAATATAGAAAATTGAGCTAGCTTAACGTGCACATTGGATTTGTGTCATTCTAAGCTCAAAATCAAATGTTATGGACTATTTTGTGCAGACATGTCAAGCTGGTCGGCTAGTTAAAATGATCAGTCTAAACTTATCATTGGTTCTCCTTGAGTAAAGGCTTATAAATGAAGATAATGATTACATTACACAGTTTTGGATAGATTTGATTACTTGGAGCATTTGTCAAAGCATTTTAGTATTAAAGTTTATCACAATATTGAAAATTGATCAAGCGTAATGTGGGAATTGGATTTGTGTCATTCTGAGCTCTAAATCAAAAGTTAAGGATGATTTAGTCCGCACATGTCAACTTGATCGACTAGTTAAAGTGATTATTCTAAACTGATAAATGGTGCTCATTGATTAAAGGCTTATAAATGAAGCATAATGCATGACATCCCGAAGTTCGAGATAGATTGGATTACTTGGACGCTTTGTCGTATCTATTTCTGTCTTAAAATTTTGTTACCACGTAGGCATTGGATTCGTGTCATTCTGAGCTCTAAATCAAAAGTTATAAACGATTTAGTGTTGACATGTCGAGTTGATGGGCAAGTTAAAATGATCATTTTAGACTGAGTATTGGTGGTCATTGAATAAATGCTGATAAATGAATCATAATGCATGGCAACACCCAGTTTGGGTTATATTGGATTACTAGGAGGCTTTGTTGTGTCTATTTAAGTCTTAAATTTTATCACAATATAGAAAATTGAGCCTGCTTAACGTGGGCATTGGATTCGTGTCATTCTAAGCTCTAAATCAAAAGGTATTTACGATTTGGTGCAGACATGTCAAGTTGATCGGCCAGTTAAAATGATCATTCCTAATTGATCGTTGGTGCTCATTGAGTAAAGACTTATAAATTATGCATAATGCATGTCATCACACAGCTCGAGATAGATTGGATTCCTTGGACGCTTTGCTTATATAATTCTATGTCAAGTTTTGTCACAATATAGAAAATTCAGCTAGGTTAACGTGGGCATTGGATTCGTGCCATTCTTAGCTCTAAATCAAAAGTTACGAATGATTTAGTGCAGACATGTCAAGTTGATCGACCTGTTAAAATAACCATTCTAAATTGATCATAAGTGCTCATCGAGTAAAGTCTTATAAATGAAGTATAATGCATGGCATCACGTAGTTTTTGATAGATTGGATTACTCGGACACTTTGTAGTATCTATTTATGTCTCAAATTTTGTCACGATATAGAACATTGAGCTACCTTAACGTGGACATTAGATTCGTGTCAATCTAAGCTCTAAATAAAAAGTTACGGACGATTTAGTGCAGACATGACAAGTTGATCGGCGAGTTAAAAAGATCATTCTAAACTTATCACTAGTGCTCCTTGAGTAAAGGCTTATAAATGAAGCATAATGCATGACATTACACAGTTTTGGATAGATTTTATTACTTGGAGGATTTGTTGAAGAAGTTTTAGTATTAAATTTTATCACAATATTGAAAATTGAGATAGCTTTACGTGGGAATTGAATTTGTGTTATTCTGATATCTGAATCAAAAGTTACAGACGATTTAGTGCAGTCATGTCAAGTTGATCGACCTATTAAAATGATCATTCTAAACTGATCATTGGTGCTCATCGAGTAAAGTCTTATAAATGAAGTATAATGCATTGGCATCACTAGGTTTTGGATAGATTGGATTACCTGGATGGTTTGTCGTATCTATTTCTGTCTCAAATTTTTTCCCAATGTAGAAAATTGACCTAGCTTAAGGTGAGCGAATTGGATCCGTGTTATTCTAAGCTATAAATCAAAATTTACGAACGATTTAGTGCAAACATGTCATGTTGATCGATCAGTTAAAATTATCATTCTAAACTAATCATTTGTGCTCATTGAGTAAAAGCTTATAAATGAAGCATAATGCATGACATTACGTAGTTTTGGATATATTTGATTACATGTAGGATTTTCTGAAGCAATTTTAGTTTTAAATATTATTACAATATATAAAATTGAGCTACCTTAGCATGGGCATTGGATTGGTGTCATTGTGAGCTCTAAATCAATAGTTACATATGATTTAGTGCGGATATGTCAAGTTGATTGGCCAGTTAAAATGATCATTCTTAACTGATCATTGGTGCTCATTGAGTAAAGGCTTATAAATGAAGTATAATGCATGACATCACGCAGTTTGGCATAGATTGGATTACTTGGACGATGTGTCGTATCTGTTTCTGTCTCAAATTTTGTCACAATATAGAAAATTGAGCTAGCATAACCTAGGCATTGGATTCGTGTCATTCTGAGATCTAAATAAAAAGTTACGCAAGATTCAGTGTGGTATGTCAAGTTCATCGGCCAGTTAATATGATTATTCTAAACTGAAAAATGGTGGTCATTGAGTAAAGGCTTATAAATGAAGCATAATGCATGGCAATACGAAGTTCGGGACTGATTGGATTACTTGGATGATTTGTCGTATCTATTTCTATCTCAAATTTTGTCACAAATGATGTGGGCATTGGATTCATTTTGAGCTCTAAATCAAAAGTAACAGACGATTTGGTGTGGACATGTCAAGGTTATCGACCATTTAAAATGATCATTCTTAACTGACCGTTGGTACTCATTGAGTAAAGGTTATAACTGAAGCATAATGCATGTCATCGTGAGGTTTGGGATAGATTGGATTACTTGAACAATGTGTCTTATCTAATTCTATCTCAAACTTTGTCACAATATAGAAAATTGAGCTAGATTAACGTGGGCATTAGATTCTGATACGAGAATGGAAAGCACACAAAAGGAGAAGCTCATGGCTAGGAATAAACCAGTGGAACATGAAGAATCTCTTGCACTACCAGCTGGACCATTAACCCGAGCCAAAGCCAAGAAACTCAAAGAGGCAATTAGCCGCATGCTCAACAAGGAGAATGCACAACAAATTCACTTGAGCTTGAATGGAGAAGTGCCTAAAAGCACTCTGATTTTAGTACAAGCTCAAGACAGCATACAAATGGGAATGTGATCCATTTGTACTCTTTTTCCCATATCCAAGTTTTCTCCCATTGGGTTTTCTTGGTAAGGTTTTTAATGAGGCAAATGAATCACATTACAACCAGCCCAATTTGTTGTGTAAAACCAAAAGGAGTTCAATTAAAAAGCTCAAAATTGGCGTCATCAAAAGGGGGGAAAAGTGTCTACATTCATAGTCAAAATAAGAGTTAATGAAGTCAAGGTCTTTGGTCAAGGTCTTTGGTCAAGTCTTCCCTTGTAATTGTAACCAATTTAATGTTGTAGGCTCCTCATATTTACGTCCCCTTATAGTATAAATAGGGGCTTTCAGTTGTAAACTTGATCATTCAACTTTTCAAATAAAAACAGCTTCTTTTCTTAAGATTGAGAGTGATTCTCTTCTTAATCTGATTGTTGGTGTGTAATATCCTTCAGTCAACATTTAGTAGCCTTAGTGTGTAATATCTAAGCTACTATCTTAGGTAAATCAGTAGTCTTTCCGCAGCTACTGTGTGACCCTTCAATCCACAACCTTTGAACAGATTGAATTTCGATTCATTCTGTTGCAAAGCCTATCTCAACCGCATTTAGAAGTGCATTCTTTGGGAGGTTCGCATCATTTGGTATCAGAGCACACTTCTGATCAGTTATCCCTATCCCTCATTTCCATATCTCTCCATTTCCATCTGTTTAGATTTCATCAGCTTCTATATCGATTTGCATCAATTGATTAATCGAAAAAAACTATTCATATAATTGCATTGTTGTTTTTATCCAATATTACATCAGTTTATCACATCAAAATCGACCCCAACACATTGCATTTTTCAGATTAGAAAATAACACACTCGCAGCTCTTCATCTTCCATTGAAAATATTTTTTCAGAACAGGTACTTTTAACGCATTTTTAAGTGTATTTGTAGCTATGTCAGGAGGAAATCAAACTTCAGAAGCACCAAACTTGTTAATGGAGGCTCTAGTAGCAGAAATGAAGAAAGTACTACAAGTAGAGCTGGAAGCCATTCATTTGCGGCTTGATGATGTTCAGAACAATAGTAACACTGAAGCAGGTCCAAGGAGAACCAGGAATCCCTTTAGACATGGCCATAATGAAGAAATAGAAGCCTACTATAGTCATGGCAGTGAAGGGAGTAGGAGAACCCAAAGGAGGCATAGGCGTGTAAGAGAAGAAAGGGTGACGCTTAATGACACCATAAGAGGTCTTAAACTTAAGATACCATCATTCTATGGCAAAAATGATCCAGGCACTTACCTGGAATGGGAGAAGAAGATCGAGCTGGTGTTTGATTGTCAACACTATTCCGAGCTCAACAAGGTCCGCATAGCTGCTACTGAATTTTATGAGTATGCACTCAGCTGGTGGGATCAATTGGTGACTTCCAGAAGACGTAATGGTGAGTATCCAGTAGAAACATGGGCTGAGATGAAAGCCGTAATGAGGAAAAGGTTTGTGCCCAGCCATTACCACCGTAAGCTTCACCAAAAGCTAAGGAGACTCAATCAAGGAAGCCGAATTGTTGAGGACTATTTCCAGGAGTTGGAAACCCTCATGATCAGGGCAGACATTTCAGAAGACAGAGAAGCTACTATGGCAAGATTTTTAGGAGGACTTAACCGTGACATTCAAGATAGAATGGAGCTGGAACATTATGTGGAGGTAGAAGAAATGTTGCACAAAGCTATACTGGTGGAACAACAGTTAAAAAGGAAAAGTTATAGTAGGCCAAGCTATGGAGCAGCTAACAATACGCCTAGCTACCAAAGGGAAGGAAAACAGATTGCTAAAGTTGATTCCAAACCTTCAACAACCACTCAAGACGTCAAGGGCAAATCTGAAGCTACTACATCTACTAGAACAAGAGATTTGAAGTGTTTCAAATCCCAAGGAAGAGGGCATTATGCGAATGAATGCACCAACAAGAAGATCATGATTCTGTTGGATAATGGTGAAATAGAATCCGAGGAAGAAGAAGTCTTTTCTGATTCTTCAGGAGAGCATCTTGAACCTCCTATGGCAGGAGAATTATTGGTAACAAGAAGAACCCTAAGCGTACAAAACAAAACCAAAGAACATGAGCAACGAGAGAACCTGTTTCACTCAAGATGCCACGTCCAAGGAAAGGTTTGCAGCATCATTATTGATGGAGGCAGCTGCACTAATGTTGCTAGTGAAACTATGGTAAACAAGTTAGGTCTGGAAGTGTTCAAGCACCCAAAGCCGTATAAGCTGCAATGGCTTAATGAGTGTGGCGAAATGAAGGTAAGCAGCCAAGTCAAGGTACCTATAACCATTGGAAAGTACCAAGATGAGATCCTTTGTGATGTTTTACCAATGGAGGCTGGCCACATTCTGCTTGGAAGACCATGGCAATTTGATCAAAAGGTCATTCATGATGGTTACACCAACCAACACTCATTTGAACACAAAGGTAAGAAGATCACAGTTGTTCCTATGACACCACAGGAGGTGTACCAAGATCAGCTCGTGTTGGAGCAAAGGAAAACAGCTGGAACTTCAAAAGAAACCATAAGCACCAAAAGTGACAGAGGCTGTGAGAACAAGAACAAAAAGCACTCAAGTTTCTTTGTGAGAACTGGTGGAGTTAAGAAGGCTCTCTTCTCACAACAACCTGTTCTTTTGTTTATCTATAAGGAAGCTCTCATGAGCTTAACTAACATTGCACCGGTATTACCGAGTGAAGTTACATGAGCTTAACTAACATTGCACCGGTATTACCGAGTGAAGTGACATGTATTTTGCAGGATTATGAAGATGTCTTTCCAGAAGACAATCCAAAGGGACTACCACCCATCAGAGGCATTGAACATCAGATTGATTTTGTACCTGGAGCCTCACTACCAAATAGACCAGCTTATAGAACCAATCCCGTTGAGACTAAGGAGCTGCAAAGACAAGTTACTGAGCTAATGGAGAAGGGCTACATCAGGGAGAGCATGAGTCCTTGTGCTGTGCCAGTTCTGCTTGTGCCAAAGAAAGATGGCAGCTGGCGCATGTGTGTTGATTGTAGAGCAATCAACAACATTACGGTAAAGTATCGCCATCCAATCCCTAGGTTAGATGACATGCTTGATGAATTGCATGGTTCCAGAATCTTTTCTAAGATAGATCTTAAGAGTGGGTACCATCAAATACGCATGAAGGAAGGGGATGAATGGAAAACTGCATTTAAAACTAACCATGGATTATATGAATGGTTAGTCATGCCATTTGGCTTAACAAATGCACCTAGTACTTTCATGAGGTTGATGAATCATGTTCTTAGAGAATTCATAGGAGTCTTTGTTGTGGTATACTTTGATGACATCTTAATCTACAGCAAGAATCTAGAAGAGCATGCTAGTCATTTGACATCGGTTCTAAGCGTTCTTAGAAAAGAAAAACTATATGCCAATCTTAAGAAATGCACTTTTTGTACAGATAACATTGTGTTCCTAGGCTTTGTTATAAGTGCAGATGGTATTAAGGTTGATGAGGAGAAGGTCAAAGCTATTAAGGAATGGCCCAGTCCAAAAACAGTAGGAGAAGTGAGAAGTTTCCATGGGCTAGCTGGCTTCTATAGACGCTTTGTCAAGGATTTTAGCACTATTGCTGCCCCACTTACGGAAGTAATCAAGAAAGACGTAGGATTCAAATGGGGACAAGCTCAAGAAAGCTCATTCCAAGCTTTGAAAGAAAAGCTTACACATGCACCTCTTCTATCTTTACCTGATTTTCTTAAAACTTTGAGATAGAATGTGATGCTTCTGGTATAGGTATTGGAGCTGTTTTGATACAGGATAAGAAACCTATAGCCTATTTTAGTGAGAAGCTTGGAGGAGCCACCCTCAACTATCCAACCTACGACAAGGAATTGTATGCCTTGTTCCGTGCTTTGTAAACTTGGAAACACTACTTGTGGCCTTGTGTGGTGGGAGACCACATGTGGATTCACTTAAGGAAAGAAAGATTTCCAGCTGAACGGAAATCCAAACTTATGCCCAGAATAGATGGACCTTTCAAGATAGTTCAGAAGATCAGCAACAACGCCTGCCAAATTGATCTTCAAGGTAAGTATAATGTGAGTTCAAGCTTCAATGTTTCTGATCTTGTGCCTTTCATTGCAGATGAACCAGATTTGAGGTCAAATCCTTTTCAAGTGGAGGGGGATGATACGAGCATAGAAAGCACACAAAAGGAGAAGCTCATGGCTAGGAATGAACCAGTGAACATGAAGAATCTCTTGCACTACCAGCTGGACCATTAACCCGAGCCAAAGCCAAGAAACTCAAAGAGGCAATCAGCCGCATGCTCAACAAGAAGAATGCACAACAAATTCACTTGAGCTTGAATGGAGAAGTGCCTAAAAGCACTCTGATTTTAGTACAAGCTCAAGACAGCATACAAATGGGAATGTGATCCATTTGTACTCTTTTTCCCTTATCCAAGTTTTCTCCCATTGGGTTTTCTTGGTAAGGTTTTTAATGAGGCAAATGAATCACATTACAACCAGCCCAATTTGTTGTGTAAAACCAAAAGGAGTTCAATTAAAAAGCTCAAAATTGGCGTCATCAAAAGGGGGGAAAAGTGTCTACATTCATAGTCAAAATAAGAGTTAATGAAGTCAAGGTCTTTGGTCAAGGTCTTTGGTCAAGGTCTTTGGTCAAGTCTTCCCTTGTAATTGTAACCAATTTAATGTTGTAGGCTCCTCATATTTACGTCCCCTTATAGTATAAATAGGGGCTTTCAGTTGTAAACTTGATCATTCAACTTTTCAAATAAAAACAGCTTCTTTTCTTAAGATTGAGAGTGATTCTCTTCTTAATCTGATTGTTGGTGTGTAATATCCTTCAGTCAACATTTAGTAGCCTTAGTGTGTAATATCTAAGCTACTATCTTAGGTAAATAAGTAGTCTTTCCGCAGCTACTGTGTGACCCTTCAATCCACAACCTTTGAACAGATTGAATTTCGATTCATTCTGTTGCAAAGCCTATCTCAACCGCATCCAGAAGTGCATTCCTTGGGAGGTTCGCATCAGATTCGTGTCATTCTGAGCTCTAAATCAAATGTTATGGATGATTTAGTGTGGACATATCAAGTTGATCGGCCAGTTAATATGATTATTCTAAACTTACAAATGGTGCTCATTGAGTAAAAGCTTATAAATGAAGCATATTGCATGGCATCAGACAGTTCGGGATATATTGGATTACTTGTACACTTTGTCGTATCTATTGCTGTCTCAAATCTAGTCACAATATAGAAAACTGAACTAGCTTAACGTGGGCTTTGGATTTGTGTCATTCTGAGCCCTAAATCAAAAGTTACAGACGATTTAATGCACACATGTCAAGTTGATCGGCCAGTTAATATGATTATTCTAGACTGATAAATGGTGAACATTGAGTGAAGGCTTATAAATAAAGTGTAATGCATGGCATCACAAAGTTTGGGATATATTGGATTACTAGGACACTTTGTCGTATCTATTTCTGCCTAAAATATTGTCACATTATAGAAAATTGAGCTAGCTTGACGTGGGCATTGGATTTATGTCATTCCGAGCTCGAAATCAAAAGTTACGGACGATTTAGTGCGGACATGTCAAGTTGATCGGCCAATTATAATAATCATTCTAAACTAATCGTTGGTGCTCATTTAGTAAACGCTTTTAAATGAAGCATAATTCATGGCGTCACACAGTTTGGGATGGATTTTATTACTTGGATGCTTTGTCGTATCTATTTCTGTCTCAAATTTTGTCACAATATAGAAAATTTAGCTACCTTAACCTGGGCATTGGATTCGTGTCATTATGAGCTCTAAATAAAAAATTAGAGACAATTTAATTGATCCGCCTGTTAAAATGATCACTCTAACCTGATCATCGGTGCTCATTGAGCAAAGGCTTATAAATGAAGAATAATGCATCTTATCACGCTGTTGTGAATAGATTGGATTACTTGGACGCTTAACGTGGATAATGGATTCGTGTCATTCTGAGCTGTAAATCAAAAGTTACACATAGTGCGAACATGTCAAGTTGATCGGTCAGTTGAAATGATCATTCTAAAAAGATCGTTTATGCTCATTGAGTAAAGGCTTATAAATGAAGCATAATGCATGACATTACACAGTTTTGGATATACTTGGAGGATTTTTTGAAGCTGTTTCAGTCTTAAATTTTATCATGATATAGAAAATAAAGCTACCTTAACGTGGGAATTGGATTCATGTCATTCTGAGATTTAAATGAAAAGTTATAGACGATTTAGTGCGGACATGTTAAGTTGATGAGCCTGTTAAAATGATCATTCTAAGCTGATCATTGGTGCTCATTGAGCAAAGGCTTATAAATGAAGTATACTGCATCGCATCACGCTGTTTTGAATAGATGGGATTACTTGGACGCTTTGTCGTATCTATTTCTGTCTCAATTTTTGTCACAATGTTGAAAATTGAGATAGATTAACGTGGGCGAATTGGATCCGTGTCATTCTAAGCTATATATCAAAATTTAAGAACGATTTAGTGCAAATATGTCAAGTTGATCGGCCAGTTAAAATGATCATTCTAAACATCATTTGTGCTCAGTGAGTAAAGGCTTATAAATGAAGCATAATACATGACATTACGCAGTTTTGGATAGATTTAATTACATGTAGGATTTTCAGAAGCAATTTTAGTTTTAAATATTATTACAATATATAAAATTGAGCTAGCTTAACGTGGGCATTGGATTCCTGTTATTCTGAGCTCAAAAACAATAGTTACGTACGATTTAGTGCGGACATGTCAAGTTGATCGGCCAGTTAAAATTATCATTCATAACTGATCGTTGGTGCTCATTGAGTAAAGGCTTAGAAATGAAACATAATGCATGGCATCACGAAGTTTAGCATAGATTGGATTACTTGGACGATCTGTTGTCTATATTTCTGTCTCAAATTTTGTCACAATATAGAAAATTGAGCTAGCATAACCTAGGCATTGGATTTGTGTCATTCTGAGCTCTAAATCAAAAGTAACGGAAGATTTTGTGCGGGATTTCAAGTTGATCGGCCAGTTAATATGATTATTCTAAACTGATAAATGGTGCTCATTGAGTAAAGGCTTATAAATGAAGCATAATGCATGACAATACGAAGTTCGGGATTGATTGGATTACTTGGACGCTTTGTCGTATCTATTTCTATCTCAAATTTTGTCACAATGACGTGGTCATTGGATTCTTGTCATTCTAAGCTCTAAATCAAAAGTTACGGAAAAATGGATTATCATGGCAAGCAGTTTTGCATTAATTGGATTACTTGGTCGCTTTTTCTTATTTTTTTATGTTTCAAGTTTTGTTACAATATAGAAAATTGAGCTAGCTTAACGAGGGCATTGGATTCGTGTCATTCTGAGCTCGAAATCAGAAGTTACGGACGATTTAGTGAGGACATGTCAAATTGATCGGCCAATTAAAATGATCATTCTAAACTAATCGTTGGTGCTCATTGAGTAAAGGCTTATAAACGAAGCATAATTCGTGGCGTCACGCAGTTTGGGATGGATTGGATTACTTGGATGCTTTGTCGTATCTATTTCTGTCTCAAATTTTGGCACAATATAGAAAATTGAGCTAGCTTAACTTGGCATTGGATTCGTGTCATTATGAGCTCTAAATCAAAAGTTAGAGGCGATTTAATGCGGACATGGGAAGTTGATGGGCCTGTTAAAATGATCACTCTAACCTGATCATTGGTGCTCATTGAGTAAAAGGCTTATAAATGAAGTCTAATGCATGACATCACGTAGTTCGGGATAGATTGGATTACCCGCTTTGTCGTAACTAATTTTGTCTCAAATCTTAACATAGGAACTGGATTCGTGTAATTTTGAGCTCTAAATCAAAAGTTATGGACGATTTATTGTAGTCATGTCAGTTTGATCGAGAAGCTAAAATAATCAATCTAAACAGATCATTTATGCTAATTGAGTAAAGGCTTATAAATGAAGCATAATGCATGGTGTCACGCAATTTTGTATATATTTGATTACTCTGATTTTTTGTCGAAGCAATTTTAGTTTTAAATTTTATTACAAGATAGAAAATTGAGCTAGCTTAACGTGGGCATTGGATTCGTGTCATTCTAAGCTCTAAATCAAAAGTTATAGACCATTTAGTGCGGACATGTTAAGTTGATCAGCCAGTTCAAATGATCATTCTAAACTAATCATCGGTGCTAATTGAGCAAAGGCTTATAAATGAAGTATAATGCATCGCATCACGCTGTTTTGAATAGATTGGATTAATTGGACGCGTAACGTGGACATTGGATTCGTGTCATTCAGAGCTCTAAATCAAAAGTTACACATAGTGCGAACATGTCAAGTTGATCGGTTAGTTAAAATGATTATTCTAAACAGATCATTTATGCTCATTGAGTAATGGCTTATAAATGAAGCATAATGCATGACATTACACAGTCTTGGATATAATTTTTTACATGGAGGATTTTTTGAAGCAGTTTCAGTCTTAAATTTTATCAAGGTATAGAAAATAAAGCTAGCTTAACATGGGCATTGGATTCATGTCATTCTGAGATTTAAATGAAAAGTTATAGACGATTTAGTGCGGACATGTTAAGTTGATGAGCCTGTTAAAATGATCATTCTAAGCTGATCATTGGTGCTCATTGAGCAAAGGCTTATAAATGAAGTATACTGCATCGCATCACGCTGTTTTGAATAGATGGGATTACTTGGACGCTTTGTCGTATCTATTTCTGTCTCAATTTTTGTCACAATGTTGAAAATTGAGATAGATTAACGTGGGCGAATTGGATCCGTGTCATTCTAAGCTATATATCAAAATTTAAGAACGATTTAGTGCAAATATGTCAAGTTGATCGGCCAGTTAAAATGATCATTCTAAACATCATTTGTGCTCAGTGAGTAAAGGCTTATAAATGAAGCATAATACATGACATTACGCAGTTTTGGATAGATTTAATTACATGTAGGATTTTCAGAAGCAATTTTAGTTTTAAATATTATTACAATATATAAAATTGAGCTAGCTTAACGTGGGCATTGGATTCCTGTTATTCTGAGCTCAAAAACAATAGTTACGTACGATTTAGTGCGGACATGTCAAGTTGATCGGCCAGTTAAAATTATCATTCATAACTGATCGTTGGTGCTCATTGAGTAAAGGCTTAGAAATGAAACATAATGCATGGCATCACGAAGTTTAGCATAGATTGGATTACTTGGACGATCTGTTGTCTATATTTCTGTCTCAAATTTTGTCACAATATAGAAAATTGAGCTAGCATAACCTAGGCATTGGATTTGTGTCATTCTGAGCTCTAAATCAAAAGTAACGGAAGATTTTGTGCGGGATTTCAAGTTGATCGGCCAGTTAATATGATTATTCTAAACTGATAAATGGTGCTCATTGAGTAAAGGCTTATAAATGAAGCATAATGCATGACAATACGAAGTTCGGGATTGATTGGATTACTTGGACGCTTTGTCGTATCTATTTCTATCTCAAATTTTGTCACAATGACGTGGTCATTGGATTCTTGTCATTCTAAGCTCTAAATCAAAAGTTACGGAGGATTTAGTGCGTACATGTCAAGTTGATCGACCTGTTAAAATGACCATTCTAAACTGATGATTAGTGCTCATCTAGGCAGTTTTGCATTAATTGGATTACTTGGTCGCTTTTTCTTATTTTTTTATGTTTCAAGTTTTGTTACAATATAGAAAATTGAGCTAGCTTAACGAGGGCATTGGATTCGTGTCATTCTGAGCTCGAAATCAGAAGTTACGGACGATTTAGTGAGGACATGTCAAATTGATCGGCCAATTAAAATGATCATTCTAAACTAATCGTTGGTGCTCATTGAGTAAAGGCTTATAAACGAAGCATAATTCGTGGCGTCACGCAGTTTGGGATGGATTGGATTACTTGGATGCTTTGTCGTATCTATTTCTGTCTCAAATTTTGGCACAATATAGAAAATTGAGCTAGCTTAACTTGGCATTGGATTCGTGTCATTATGAGCTCTAAATCAAAAGTTAGAGGCGATTTAATGCGGACATGGGAAGTTGATGGGCCTGTTAAAATGATCACTCTAACCTGATCATTGGTGCTCATTGAGTAAAAGGCTTATAAATGAAGTCTAATGCATGACATCACGTAGTTCGGGATAGATTGGATTACCCGCTTTGTCGTAACTAATTTTGTCTCAAATCTTAACATAGGAACTGGATTCGTGTAATTTTGAGCTCTAAATCAAAAGTTATGGACGATTTATTGTAGTCATGTCAGTTTGATCGAGAAGCTAAAATAATCAATCTAAACAGATCATTTATGCTAATTGAGTAAAGGCTTATAAATGAAGCATAATGCATGGTGTCACGCAATTTTGTATATATTTGATTACTCTGATTTTTTGTCGAAGCAATTTTAGTTTTAAATTTTATTACAAGATAGAAAATTGAGCTAGCTTAACGTGGGCATTGGATTCGTGTCATTCTAAGCTCTAAATCAAAAGTTATAGACCATTTAGTGCGGACATGTTAAGTTGATCAGCCAGTTCAAATGATCATTCTAAACTAATCATCGGTGCTAATTGAGCAAAGGCTTATAAATGAAGTATAATGCATCGCATCACGCTGTTTTGAATAGATTGGATTAATTGGACGCGTAACGTGGACATTGGATTCGTGTCATTCAGAGCTCTAAATCAAAAGTTACACATAGTGCGAACATGTCAAGTTGATCGGTTAGTTAAAATGATTATTCTAAACAGATCATTTATGCTCATTGAGTAATGGCTTATAAATGAAGCATAATGCATGACATTACACAGTCTTGGATATAATTTTTTACATGGAGGATTTTTTGAAGCAGTTTCAGTCTTAAATTTTATCAAGGTATAGAAAATAAAGCTAGCTTAACATGGGCATTGGATCCATGTCATTCTAAGCTCTAAATGAAAAGTTATAGACGATTTAGTGCGGACATGTTAAGTTGATGAGCCCGTTAAAATGATCATTCTAAGCTGGTCATTGGTGCTCATTGAGCAAAGGCTTATAAATGAAGTTTACTGCATCGCATCACGCTATTTTTTATAGATGGGATTACTTGGACGCCTTGTCGTATCAATTTCTTTATCAAATTTTGTCACAATGTAGAAAATTGAGCTATCTTAACATGGGCGAATTGGATCCGTGTCTTTCTAAGCTATAAATCCAAATTTACAAACGATTTAGTGCAAACATGTCAAGTTGATCGGCTAGTTAAAATGATCATTCTAAACGGATCATTTGTGCTCATTGAGTAAAGGCTTATAAATGAAGCATAATGCATGACATTACGCAGTTTTAGATACATTTGATTACATGTAGGATTTTCCGAAGCAATTTTAGTTTTAAATACTATTACAATATATAAACTTGAGCTAGCTTAACGTGGGAATTGGATTCGTGTCATTCGGAGCTCTAAAACAATAGTTACGTACGATTTACTACGGACATATCAAGTTGATCGGCCAGTTAAAATGATCATCCGTAACTGATCGTTGGTGCTCAATGAGTAAAGGCTTATAAATGAAGCAAAATGCATGGCATCACACAGTTTAGCATGGATTGGATTACTTGGACGATGTGTCGTATCAATTTCTATCACAAATTTTGTCACAATATAGAAAATTGAGCTAGCATAACCTAGGCATTGGATTTGTGTCATTCTGAGCTCTAAATCAAAAGTTACGGAAGATTTTGTGCGGGATGTCAAGTTGATCGGCCAGTTAATATGATTATTCTAAACTGATAAATGGTGCTCATTGAGTAAAGGCTTATAAATGAAGCATAATGCATGACAATACGAAGTTCGGGATTGATTGGATTACTTGGACGCTTTGTCGTATCTATTTCTATCTCAAATTTTGTCACAATTACGTGGTCATTGGATTCTTGTCATTCTAAGCTCTAAATCAACAGTTACGGAGGACTTAGTGCGTGCATGTCAAGTTGATCGACCTGTTAAAATGACCATTCTAAACTGCTGATTAGTGCTCATCTAGGCAATTTTGTATTAATTGGATTACTTGGTCGCTTTTTCTTATTTTTTATGTTTCAAATTTTGTTACAGTATAGAAAATTGAGCTAGCTTAACGAGGGCATTGGATTCGTGTCATTCTGAGCTCGAAATAAAAAGTTACGGACGATTTAGTGCGGACATGTCAAATTGATCGGCCAATTAAAATGATCATTCTAAACTAATCGTTGGTGCTCATTGAGTAAAGGCTTATAAACGAAGCATAATTCATGGCGTCACGCAGTTTGGGATGGATTGGATTACTTGGATGCTTTGTCGTATCTATTTATGTCTCAAATTTTGTCACAATATAGAAAATTGAGCTAGCTTAACTTGGCATTGGATTCGTGTCATTATGAGCTTTAAATCAAAAGTTAGAGGCGATTTAATGCGGACATGGGAAGTTGATCGGCCTGTTAAAATGATCGCTCTAACCTGATCATTGGTGCTCATTGAGTAAAAGGCTTATAAATGAAGTCTAATGCATGACATCACGCAGTTCGGGATAGATTGGATTACCCGCTTTGTCGTAACTAATTTTGTCTCAAATCTTAACATAGGAACTAGATTCGTGTAATTTTGAGCTCTAAATCAAAAGTTATGGACGATTTATTGTAGTCATGTCAAGTTGATCGAGCAGCTAAAATGATCAATCTAAACAGATCATTTATGCTAATTGAGTAAAGGCTTATAAATGAAGCATAATGCATGGTGTCACACAATTTTGTATATATTTGATTACTTGGATTTTTTGTCGCAGCAATTTTAGTTTTAAATTTTATTACAAGATAGAAAATTGAGCTAGCTTAACGTGGGCATTGGATTCATGTCATTCTAAGCTCTAAAACAAAAGTTATAGACCATTTAGTGCGGAGATGTTAAGTTGATCAGCCAGTTCAAATGATCATTCTAAAATAATCATCGGTGCTAATTGAGCAAAGGCTTATAAATGAAGTATAATGCATCACATCACGCTGTTTTGAATAGATTGGATTAATTGGACGCGTAACGTGGACATTGGATTCGTGTCATTCAGAGCTCTAAATCAAAAGTTACACATAGTGCGAACATGTCAAGTTGATCGGTCAGTTAAAATGATTATTCTAAACAGATCGTTTATGCTCATTGAGTAAAGGCTTATAAATGAAGCATAATGCATGACATTACACAGTTTTGGATATAATTATTTACTTGGAGGATTTTTTGAAGCAGTCTCAGTCTTAAATTTTATCAAGGTATAGAAAATAAAGCTAGCTTAACGTGGGCGTTGGATCCATGTCATTCTAAGCTCCAAATGAAAAGTTATAGACGATTTAGTGCGGACATGTTAAGTTGATGAGCCCGTTAAAATGATCATTCTAAGCTGGTCATTGGTGCTCATTGAGCAAAGGCTTATAAATGAAGTATACTGCATCGCATCACGCTATTTTGAATAGATGGGATTACTTGGACGCTTTGTCGTATCAATTTCTTTATCAAATTTTGTCACAATGTAGAAAATTGAGCTATCTTAACGTGGGCGAATTGGATCCGTGTCTTTCTAAGCTATAAATCCAAATTTACAAACGATTTAGTGCCAACATGTCAAGTTGATCGGCTAGTTAAAATGATCATTCTAAACGGATCATTTGTGCTCATTGAGTAAAGGCTTATAAATGAAGCATAATGCATAACATTACGCAGTTTTAGATACATTTGATTACATGTAGGATTTTCCGAAGCTATTCTAGTTTTAAATACTATTACAATATATAAACTTGAGCTAGCTTAACGTGGGAATTGGATTCGTGTCATTCGGAGCTCTAAAAAAATAGTTACGTACGATTTACTGCAGACATGTCAAGTTGATCGGCCAGTTAAAATGATCATCCGTAACTGATCGTTGGTGCTCAATGAGTAAAGGCTTATAAATGAAGCCATAATGCATGGCATCACACAGTTTAGCATGGATTGGATTACTTGGACGATGTGTCGTATCAATTTCTATCTCAAATTTTGTCACAATATAGAAAATTGAGCTAGCATAACCTAGGCATTGGATTCGTGTCATTCGGAGCTCTAAATCAAAAGTTATGGAAGATTTAGTGCAGGATGTCAAGTTAATCAGTCAGTTAATATGATTATTCTAAGCTGATAAATGGTGCTCATTGAGTAAAGGCTTATAAATGAAGGTTAATGCATGGCAATACGAAGTTCGGGATTGATTGGATTACTTGGACGCTTTGTCATATCTATTTCTATCTCAAAATTTGTCACAATGACGTGGGCATTGGATTCGTGTCATTCTGTGCTCTAAATCAAAAGTTACGGATGATTTGGTGCGAACATGTCAATGTTATCGACCATTTAAAATTATCTTTCCTAACTGATTGTTGGTACTCATTGAGTAAAGGCTTATAAATGAAGCATAATGCATCGCATCATGCAGTTTGGGATTGATTGGATTACTTGGACAATGTGTCATATCTAGTTCTATCTCAAACTTTGTCACAATATAGAAAATTGAGCTAGCTTAACGTGGGCATTGGACTCGTGTCTTTCGGAGCTCTAAATCAAAAGTTATAGATGATTTAGTGTGCACATATCCAAGTTGATCGGGCAGCTAATATGATTATTCTAAACTTACAAATGGTGCTCATTGAGTAAAAGCTTATAAATGAAGCATAATGCATGGCATCAGACAGTTCGGGATAGATTGGATTACTTGTACGCTTTGTCGTATCTATTGTTGTCTCAAATCTAGTCACAATATAGAAAATTGAACTAGATTAATGTGGGCTTTGGATTCGTGTCATTTTTAGCTCTAAATCAAAAGTTACAGACGATTTAGTGCACACATGTCAAGTTGATCAGCTAGTTAACATGATTATTCTTGACTGATAAATGGTGATCATTGAGTAAAGGCTTATAGATAAAGCATAATGCATGGCATCACCAAGTTTGGGATATATTGGATTACTTGGATGCTTTGTCGTATCTATTTCTGCCTAAAATTTTTCCACATTATAGCAAATTGAGCTAGCTTAACGTGGGCATTGGATTTGTGTCATTCTGAGCTTGAAATCAAAAGTTACGGACGATTTACTGCGGACATGTCAAGGTCATCGGCCAATTAAAATGATCATTCTAAACTAATCGTTGGTGCTCATTGAGTAAAGGCTTATAAACGAAGCATAATGCATGGCGTTACGCAGTTTGGGATGGATTCACTACAAGAAAACATTAACATTTCCGACGGAATTTCCGACGGACAAAAAACCGTCGGCCTTTTCCGACGACATTACGACGGATAAGCGACAAATAACCAAGGGATTTGAAACCGTCGGAGGTCCGTCGGTAATTTCCAACGCCGTAGCGATCGTTGGTAAATCGATGGTGAAAACTGATGGTAACCCGTTGCGTTTCTGACGATATCCAAATCGTCGGGATATCCTCTTGAAATCGTCGGAATATTACCGACGGCTTCAGATACGTCGGTAATATTCCGACGAGTTCGTGACGGATTATGTATTTTATAGCCCGTCGGGAATCCGTCGGCAGAGGTCATCGGAAACCCATCGGAACTATCCGACCATTGTCGGATACAGTCGGAAATCCGTCGGAAATATACGTACCTTGTTAAAATTGTGTGTTTATCTGTCTATGCTCGGACATCCATCGGAAAACCGTCGGTGTATTTTGATAAGATTTATTCGAAATACGTGAATATCTGGTTGTGGTCGGTAACCGTCGGCATTCCATCGGAAATTGAGAATATTCTGAAGAATAATCTTTTTACAGTTCGTAATTATCTGTTAATAATTCTTAATAATCTGTTAAAAAATCGTGATAATATCTATTTTTCAGTATAAATAAGCTATGATCTTTCAAAATTTTAACAGAACCAAATTTTTTTAAAAAATGTGTTCTTCGGGTTCTTTTGAGTATTTTCGATCGTGGATGGATAAACCTCGATATGATTCAACCACGGGGGAATTGACTGATGAATTTGCGCAAGGTGTTGAAGAGTTCATGACATTTGCATCAAAGAATAGCATGACATCGGAATACGGTAAAATGTATTGTCCGTGTATTAAATGTCGAAATCATAGATTAATCTCTGTTAGAGAAGTACGTAATCATTTGTATAGGAATGGATTTATGCCGGGTTACAAAATTTGGTATTCACATGGAGAAACTGATGCAACGATGCAATATTATGGTAGTACTTCAAAAAGGATAGATAATACTAATGTTAGGGTAGAGGAACCGACATCAGAAGTTGATATAAACGGAGGTACTGTTCAGATGGTGAATGATGCATTTCGTGAACAAAGAGAATCGTACATCGAAGATATTAGCAGAATAGAGGAACCTAATATGGAAGCCCGGAAATTTTTTGATATGTTAGATGCATCCAAGCAGCCTTTGTATAAAGGATGTAGAGATGGATTATCGCCTTTATCTGCTGCAAGCAGGTTGATGACGATAAAGACGGATTTCAACTTGCCTGAAGATTGTGTGAATGCGATAGCTGATTTTGTTAGAGATATATTACCTGAAGATAATATTGCACCTGCTTCATAGTACGAGGTTCAAAAACTTGTATCTGGTCTTGGATTGCCATATCAGATGATCGATGTATGTATTGACAATTGCATGATCTATTGGAGAAATGATGAAAACCGCATGAAGTGTCGATTTTGTCACAAACCTCCATTTCAAGAGAAAAGCGGTAGAGTACCTATTCCGCATAAACGGATGTGGTATTTGCCATTAACAGAGAGGTTAAAGAGGTTATATCAATCTGAACACACGGCAAAACCTATGAGATGGCATGCAGAACATAATTCGAATGGAGAAATTGTGCATCCCTCGGATGCAGAAGCATGGAAACATTTTCAACAGGTTTATCCTAGTTTTGCATATGAGCCTAGAAACGTATACCTCGGGTTATCTACAGATGGATTCAATCCTTTTGGGAAGCATGGGAGGCAATACTCGTTGTGGCCAGTTATCGTTACACCTTATAATTTGCCTCCTTCTTTGTGCATGAAACGAGAGTTTTTATTTCTAACGATTCTCGTCCCTGGCCTAGAGCATCCTAAGCGATCGCTTGATATTTTCTTGCAGCCACTAATTCATGAGTTAAAAATATTATGGGAAAATGGTGTCGAAGCATTCGATGTTTCCAACCAACAGAACTTCTTGATGCGAGATGTACTTATGTGGACGATAAGTGATTTTCCAGCATATGGTATGTTATCAGGATGGTGGACGCATGGAAGATTAGCATGCCCATATTGTCAAGATAATACTGATGCGTTCCAACTGAAACACGGACGAAAGACTAGTTGGTTCGATTGTCATCGTCGATTTCTACCACAAGATCATCCATATCGCCGGAGCACGACATTGTTTAGGAAAAACAAAAAAAATTTTGATGCTCCACCTCCTATTTTTGACGGGAATTATATGTTGACTCAACTTAGAGATTTTGGTGCTGAGAGAACGACTTCTTGTGGAGGTAACGGACATTACCCTGTTGATGGTTGTGGCGAATACCATAATTGGCACAAGAAGAGTATTTTTTGGGATTTACCATATTGGAAGGACCATTTGTTGCGCCATAATCTAGATGTTATGCACATTGAGAAGAATTTTTTCGACAACATAATGAATACCGTTCTAAATGTGCAAGGAAACACAAAAGATAATTTGAAAGCTAGATTGGATTTGCCGGATATTTGTTCCCGGAAGGAACTACATGTAATGTCAAATGGAAAATCATTGTCTCCCGCATTCCGATTAGATGCGCATGCAAAAGATGAATTCTTTGACTGGATTAAGCATAGTGTCAAATTTCTAGATGGATATGCATCGAATCTTCATAATTGTGTCGATACTATTGAAGGTAAATTTTCAGGGATGAAAAGTCATGATTGTCATGTTGTCATGCAAAGATTATTCCCATTTGCCTTTAGCGATCTACTGCCTAAAAACGTCCACGGAGCAATTGCAAGTACGACGTTAAATTTACATTATTATATATATATAATAATAATTTCATATATTATATGATATTAAAATATATTTTTTATGTAGGGATTGGTGCTTTTTTCCGAGATTTATGTACAAGATCACTTACTGTAGAAGATATCCTAAATTTGGAGGGAAAAATACCGGTTCTCATTTGTAAACTGGAGAAAATATTTCCACCAGCATTTTTTGATGTTATGGAGCATCTTCCTATTCACCTCCCTAGAGAAGGAGCCCTTGGAGGACCTGTTCAGTACAGATGGATGTATCCTTTTGAGAGATATATGTTCCACCTAAAGAAAAAGTTAAAAATCTTGCCAGGGTTGAAGGTTCAATCGTCGCACAAAGTATTAATGAAGAAACATCTAACTTTGCTAGCTACTATTTTCCATCGCAAGTGCAAACAAAAAATAGATGGCCTTCATGACATGATGATGGAGGAGAAAAACCAAGCTATCCAGTGTATGTGCCAGAAATATTTGCACAAATTGGACGTTTAAGTGGAAAAGGGAAGATACGACGCCTATCAGAGGAGGAACACAATCACTTGCATTTGTATATTTTGACAAATTGCGATGACGTTTTGGAATATGAAAGGTACATTCAATTTAATTTTGTTTTTGGATATTATTATAATTTATTGTTAATTTATTTTTTTATAATTAACAGGATATACATGGAACAAATACGTGTTCATTATTCAGATTACAGCGAGAATGAGTTGGCCGAACTTAAAAAAAGCGAATTTGCAAAATGGTTGCATTTTTATGTTAGTGTTACCACAATTAATTACATAATTTTCAATAATAGTTTACTATATATCTATATATATATATTTATAATTTAATACATTCTATTATTTTGTAGGTTACTACAGGTCCTTCTAGGGGCATAACGTTTCCCACGTGGTTAGTTGAGTTGGTGAGTGGTCCTACATTTACTGCAAAATCTTATCCAATGTACTGCACTCGTGGTTATGCTTTTAAGAGTCATCGCGAAGGAAACTCACAAACAACTTGTAATTATGGTGTATCATCTCAATCGGGAGAAATTGTACACAATGGTATTCTTCGTGAAATATTAGAAGTTCACTATCCAGGAATGATTGATTTGAGGTGTATTGTGTTCTATTGTGACTGGTATGACCCTGTCATGGGTCAACGTGAAAACGAATTCGGTGTTACATCTGTCCACTCTCGTAAGCGACATCGAAAATATGATCCTTTTATACTTGCATCACAAGCGGACTAGGTTTGTTACATTCGATATCCTCGTGTGAGAAACAAGCAAGATCCTTGGATTACAGTGACCTCAATACATCCTAGAGGAATGGTATGTGGTATTACCGAACAAGAGCCTATGCAACAAAGCACAATTGGTAACTTAGGTTCAATAGAAACTTCTCTTGAAGTTAACCTTGTTGTTGATGACACCACGAACGAAGATTACAACGTGTTTCAAGATTCAAAAGAAGAGATTGGCGAGTTTGACGACCAAAATTCAGCAAATTCGGAATATTCATCAGATTCAGATTAAATTTGTGATAATAATGTTTTATTTTATTTTTCACCAAAAAAGCTTGTAAAAAATGTTCATATTTTCTTCGTGGTTCTATAAACAATTATGCAAAATTGAGAAATTAATAAATTTATTTAAAAGTCTACTAAAATTCTAAAATGATCTTTAATTTGAAATAACAATAATAAATAAGTAATACAAATATTTTGTTTAACAAGGTACATTGCTTTGGCTATTGCTAGAATTGGAGTAGTTTCGGACAACTTCCTTTGTTTGCTAAAACCGTCGGAAATCCATCGGAAATCTTTAATTGATATACATAACCGACGGATTTCCGACGGCTTTAGCACATCCGTCGGATATCCGTCGGAAAACAGTCCACTGAAACGTGGTCAGACTATTTGTCGAACATGCACGGGATTTAAGCCATCCGTCGAAATACCGACGGATTGCCGACGGATTGCCGACGGTTTAAAATTTTAAGCGGGAATCATAATTTCTAACGCGGGTTTTCACGAAACTATTAATGCATTCCCGAGGAATTCCCGACAGAATATATCCGTCGGGAATGTGTAATATAACCTACGGTTCAATTTCTTTTCCTTTATCGTGTTTCTCTCCTTCTCTCTGCCTTTTCGCCTCCCCGCCGCCGTTTTTGCCTCGCCGACGACAGTTTTCGCCTCGCCGCCGACAGTTTACGCCGGAAGTTTCCTTAACTCGTCCGAAATCATGTAAGTTTTTTTTCATTATTATTTCAGTATCTGCGACAAAAAATCTAAATTTATTTAGTTAGAATTTGTTGCTATGAGAAGGGAAGAAAATTTAGGTTTATCAAATAGAAACATAAGATCAAATACAAAATCATCACGTCGTGTTTTATTTTTGTGCGTGAAATAGATAGTTAGTTAGCAAATTTTCCCTTCAAATTAATGAGTTCAAAATCGGTTGTTTGCTGCTATTGTACATCATTTACACGACATGTGTAAGAATGACTTTCTTTTCATAGTTTTCCCTATCAATGAGGCCTAATTCAACTTGATCTGGACATAAAAAATGTTACAAAACTTATAAAACTGATGTATTTACCAAACTGTTTTTAGTATTCAGCCGAAAAGTCACGTAACAAAAACATGTGTTCAATGTGGACCGTAAGAACAGTATTTTGGCATGTATCTGTTTGACGGCTGTGAATTAGTCGCAGTATTTTGGCATGTATCTGTTTTCTGGGTTTTTGGTTTCGTCCATGAAAATTCGGGTTGGAATGAGTTCCATTTTCTCCGTTCCTAGTTTTGAAAATCTTTTCATAGTTTTTTGTCGACAAATAGTTATAAAAGCATAGAACCATAACCATGATGCTCATCTGTTATTTTAAAAATTTATTATATTATCACATCATAACTGTTGTTGTTTAACGGGAATGATCTATACATAAATAAATTGATTTTTAGGGTATGCAAATAGGCTTCTGCTTGAGATGTTTGATCACAACATCATTTTTTTGTTGCTTGGTTTCTTAACTGAATACTGGTTAATTGACAAAGTTTCAAGGTTTTTAAAAATCAACTTTTATTTAAATATTATTAAAATTATTTTTTTATAAAAATATTATAAACATTAAAAATTATAGGTCGTATCAAGATTACCAAAGACGTGGTGAGTCATCGACTCCGAGTTTTATACCAACTCAAGTTCCAGAATCTGCAAATGATTCTTTCCGACCAATGACAATTGAAGAATTGGTTCAGCAGCCTGGTCGTGAACTTCTCACATTTCTCGATCCGAGACGTCAAGGAAACTCGACATGGTGAATTAAATTTTCTATAATTATATTTAAAATAATTATTTTAATACTATTCTATAATTATATTTAAAATAATTATTTTAATACTATTGTAATAAAAATTCGTAGGTTTGGTATTTCAAACAATGGAATAAGCAAATCTATATTAAAGATGCTTCATTCTCTTTTGAATAAATCATATACCAAATTTCGAGATATTCCGTACGAAGAACGTCAGATTTGGTTCAGGACGTTTGCGGTACGTTATTTAAATTTTAAATATATAATTAGTTTAAATATTTTTTAATAATAATTTTTTAGTAATATATATTAAAATTTCGCAGCAAGAATTTACATGGGATCCCATGAACACAAAATTGGTGGAAGACGCTTTCGAAAAAGAGGCTGCAATACAATTTTCCCGCCATATGAACGAATGGAAACAAAAATGGAAAAAGGGAAAAGATAAACCAAGAGGGTTGAATGAGTCGGTTTGGAACGACTTTATTCGTTATTGGGAATCTTCCACCGATGAGGTTATCTCGAAAACTAATTCAGGAAACCGGTAGAGCGACCGAGGAGGCAAAGGCATTTATATTCACAATGCCGGATCGACTAGTTTTCTCAGACGAGCCGATCAATTGGTAAATTAATTATTATATTAATTATTTATTATTATTTAAAAGTTTTTAAATTATTAATTTAGAATTTTTTTATTTTTAGGCACAAAAAATTGGAGCGCCTCCAGATCACTTGCGACTTCTCGAGGCCGTCCACACAAACAAAAAGACTGGTCGTATCCAAGATGGTCTCGTTAGTGAGATCATCGAAAAAGTAAAAAAGAAAAAAAGTGATATTCTAACCCAGCAATCTCAAGTTGGTTCTTCATCTTCGGTCGCTGAATTGCCGCGTTCTGAGATTAACCGTCTCGTTCTTGATGTAAGTTTTTTTTTAAAAAAATATATAATTAATATTATAATAATTTTTATTAAATTTTTTAATAATATTTCTTATTTTTACAGGAAGTACCATTTTTAAAGGGTCGTCATCCAGGACTCGGGAGAGTTGCAGATACTGGTGGCGCAACATCTGTAGTTAGAAATGAGGAAAATGAACAGTTAAAAGAAGAAATGGCGTCCATGAAAATAGAGATGAATAATCTCAAAAACTTTGTAGAAATGATAAAAAATAAATTGCCAGATGACTTTTTTTCTCCTCCTTCTCCTCCTGCTCCTCCTTTGTAATTTGTAATTTAAAATAAATGTTTAATAATATTAATATTTATAATATTATTTTTATTAATTGTATGATTATTTTTAATAATATTAATTTAAATATTAAAATAAAATAAAAAAATTATTCTTTTAATATTTATATTTTTAAAATATTTAATTATTTAATTAAATATTTTAAAAATATAAATATTAAAAAAATAATTTTTTATTTTATCAATTATTTCGTGTTTCCGACGGCTAATGTCGTCGGAAATTCCCGACGGACCAGGCCGTCGGAAATGTGTTGGTACATCCCGACGGTTATAAACCGTCGGGAAATATCATCGGACAATATTTCCAACGGCACAAGTCATCGGAAAATGCCCTCGACAATTCGTCGGCATTTTCCGATGTATCCGGACCATCGCAGATCCGTCGGTTAATTCCGACGGAAGGATGTCATCGAACATCCGTCGGAATTTTCCGATGGCAAAGTTAATCGCTAATCCGTCGGAAATTATCGATACCTTCCCAACGGAAGCGCATTTCCGACGAAATAGTCCCGACGGACTATTTTCATCGGAAAGTAGTCGAGAAACCAGTTTACCGACATATTTCCGACGGATACAGCCGTCGGAAATACGCTGTTTTCTTGTAGTGATTAGATTACTTGGATGCTTTGTCATTCTGAGCTAGCTTAACGTTGACATTGGATTCATGTCATTTTGAGCTCTAAATCAAAAGTTATAGACCATTTAGTGCGGACATGTTAAGTTGATCAGCCTGTTCAAATGATCATTATAAGCTGATCATTGGTGCTCACTGAGCAAAGGCTTATAAATGAAGTATAATGCATCGCATCACGCTATTTTGAATAGATTGGATTACTTGAACCATTAACATGAACACTGGATTCGTGTCATTCTGAGCTCTTAATCAAAAGTTACACATAGTGCAGAAATGTCAAGTTGATTGTCAGTTAAAATGATCATTCCAAACAGATCGTTTGTGCTCATTGAGTAAAGGCTTATAAATGAAGCATAATGCACGTCATTACACAGTTTTGGATATAATTGATTACTAGGAGGATTTTTTGAAGCAGTTTCAGTCTTAAATTTTATCATGATATAGAAAATAATGCTAGCTTAACGTGGGCATTGGATTCATGTCATTCTGAGCTCTAAATGAAAAGTTATAGACGATATAGTGCGGACATGTTAAGTTTATGAGCCTGTTAAAATGATCATTCTAAGTTGATCATTGGTGCTCATTGAGTAAAGGCTTATAAATGACGCATAATGCATGGCATCACGCAGTTTGGGATAGATTGGATTACTTGGACGATGTGATGTATCTATTTCTATCTCAAATTTTGTCACAATATAGAAAATTGAGCTAGCATAACCTAGGCATTGGATTCTTGTCATTTGGAGCTCTAAATCAAAAGTTACAGAAGATTTAGTGTGGGATGTCAAGTTGATCGGCCAGTTAAAATGATCATTCTAAGCTAATCATTGGTGCTCCTTGAGTAAAGGCTTATAAATGAAGCATAATGCATGACATTACACAGTTTTGGATAGATTTGATTAGTTGGAGCATTTGTCAAAGCATTTTTAGTATTAAAGTTTATCACAATATTGAAAATTGAGCAAGCGTAATGTGGAAATTCGATTTGTGTCATTATGAGCTCTAAATCAAAAGTTAAAGATGATTTCGTCCGCACATGTCAAGTTGATCGACCAGTTAAAGTGATTATTCTAAACTGATAAATGGCGCTCATTGATTAAAGGCTTATAAATGAAGCATAATGCATGACATCACGAAGTTCGAGATAGATTGGATTACTTGGACGCTTTGTCGTATCTATTTATGTCTCAAATTTTGTCATAATATAGAAAATTGAGCTAGCTTAGCGTGGGCATTGGATTTGTGTCAATCTGAGCTATCAATCAAAAGTTACGGACGATTTAGTGCAAACATTTCAAGTTGATCGGCCCGTGCAAATGATCATTATAAACTGATCATTGGTGCTTATTGAGAAAAGGCTTATTAATGAAGGATATTGCATGGCATCACGTAGTTTGGGATAGATTGGACTATTTGTATGATAGGTCATATCAAATGCTGTCTCACAATTTGTCACAATATAAAAAATTGAACTAACTTAACATAGACAATGGATTCATGTCATTTTGAGCTATAAATCAAAACTTATGGACGATTTATTGCAAACAACTCAAGTTGATCGGCCATTTAAAATGATTAATCTAAACTGATCATTGGTGCTCATTGAGTAAACGCTTATAAATGAGTAATAATGCTACACATTACGCAATTTTGGATAGATTTGATTACATGGAGGATATGTCGAAGATATTATAGTCTTAAATTTTATCACAATATTGAAAATTGAGCTAGCTTTACATGGGCAATGGATTCGTGTCATTCCGAGCTCTAAATCAAAAATTACATACGATTTAGTACTAACATCTCTAGTTGGTTAGCGAGTTAAAATGATCATTCTAAATTGATCGTTGGTACTAATTGAGAAAAGGCTTATATATTAATGAAACATAGTGCATGACATTACTTGGATAGATTTGATTACATGGCCGATATGTCTAAAAAATTTTAGTCTTAAATTTTATCACAATATTGAACATTGAGATAGCTTAACGTGGGCATTGGATTCGTGTCTTCTGAGTTCTAAATCAAAAGTTATAGACGATTTAGTGATGACATGTCAAGTTGATAGGCCATTTAAATTGATCATTCTAAATGATCATTGGTGCTCATTAAGTAAGAGTTTATAAATGAAGCATAACGCATGGCGTCACGCAGTTTTGGATAGATTGGATTACTTGGAGGCTTTGTCCTATCTATTTATATCTCAAATTTTGTCACACTATAGAAAATTGAGCTAGCTTAACGTGGGTATTATATTCATGTCATTCTGAGGTTTAAAAAAAAAGTTACGGAAGATTTCGTATGGACATGTCAATTTGATAGGCCAGTTAAAATGATCATTCTAAACTGATCAATTGTGATAATTGAGAAAAGGCTTATTAATGAAATATAATGCATGACAGTATGCAGTTTTGAATAGATTTGATTACATGGCCGATATGTCTAAAATTTTTAGTTTTAAATTTTATCACAATATTGAAAATTGAACTCGCTTAACCTGGGCATTGGATTCGTGTCTTCTGTGCTTTAAATCAAAAGTTATAGACGATTTAGTACTGACATGTCAAGTTGATCAGCCAGTTAAAATGATCATTCTAAATGATCATTGGTGCTCATTGAGTAAAAGCTTATAAGTGATTTTGGATTCGTGGGCATTGGATTCGTGTCATTCTGAGCTATAAATCAAAATTTCAAATGATTTAATGCAGACATGTCAAGTTGATAGGTCAGTTAAAATGATCATTTAAAACGCATCATTGGTGCTCATTAGAAAAGGCTTCTAAATGAAAAATAATGCATGATATTACGCAGTTTTGGACAGATTTGATTACATGGATGATATGTCTAAGAAATTTTAGTTTTATATTTTATCACAACATTGAAAATTGAGCTAGCTTATAATGGGCGTTGGATTCATGTCATTCTGATCTCTCAATCAAAAGTTACATACGATTTAGTGATGATATGTCATGTTGATCGGCCAGTTAAAATGATCATTCTAAATTGATCATTGGTGCTCATTGAGTAAAGGCTTATAAATGAAGCATAATGCATGGCATCACACAGTTTTGAATAGATTGGATTACTTGGAGTCGTATCTATTTCATTATCAAATTTCGACACAATATAGAAAATTGAGATAGCTTAATGTAGGCAATGGATTCGTGTTATTTTGAGATTTAAATCAAAAGTTCCAGACGATTTAGGGATGACTTGTCAAGTTGATGGGCCTGTTAAAATGATCATTCTAAACTTATCATTAGTGCTTATTGACTAAAGGCTTATAAATGAAACATAATGCATGGAATCACACAGTTTTAGATAGATTGGAATACTTGGACGCTTTGTAGTATCTATTTCTGTCTCAAATTTTGTCACAATATACAAAATTGAGCTAACTTAATGTGGGCATTGGATTCGTGTCAATCTGAGCAATAAATCAAAAGTTACGGACGATTTATTGTAGACATGTCAAGTTGATCGGTCAGTTAAAATGATCTTTCTTAATTGATCATTGGTGCTCATTGAGTAAAGGCGTATAAATGAACTATAATGCATGACATCACACATTTTGAGATAGAATGGTTTACTTGGACAACTTATCGTATATATTTTTGTCTCAAATTTCGTCACAAATAGAAAAGTGAGCTAGCTTTATGTGGACATTGGATTCATGTCATTTGGAAATATAAATCAAAGGTTATGCAAGATTTAGTGCCCACATGTCAAGTTGATCGGCCTGTTAAAATGATCATTATAATTTGATCATTGGTGCTCATTGACTAAAGGCTTATAAATGAAGTATAATGCATTACATAAAGAAGTTTGTGATAGAATGTATTACCTGAAAGACTTATCATATCTATTTCTGTTTTAAATTTTGTTAAAATATAAAAAATTGAGCTAGCTTAACGTGGGCATTGGATTTTTGTTAGTCTGAGCTAAAAATCAAAAGTTACGGAAAATTTAGTGCAGTCATATCAAGTTGATTGGCCAGTTAAAATGATTATTCTAAATTGATCATTGGTGCTCATTGAGAAAAGACTTATTAATGAAAAATAATGCATGACATTACGCAGTTTTTGATAGATTTGAGTACATGGCCGATATGTCTAAAAAATTGTAGTCTTAAATTTTATCACAGTATTGAAAATTTAGGTAGCTTAACGTGAGCATTGGATTCATGTCTTCTGAGCTCTAAATCAAAAGTTATAGACGATTTATTGCTAAAATGTCAAGTTGATCGGCCAGTTAAAATGATCATTCTAAACTGTACATTGGTGGTTAATGATTAAAGGCATATAAATGAAGCATAATGCATGGAATCACGCAGTTTTGGAAAGAATTGGATTACTTGTATGCTTTCGTATCTATTTCTGCCTCAGATTTTGTCATGCATTAAAGTTCATTTATACGCAATATAGAAAATTGAGATAGTTTAATGTAGGCAATGGATTCGTGTTATTTTGAGATTTAAATCAAAAGTTCCAGACGATTTAGGGATGACTTGTCAAGTTGATGGGCCTGTTAAAATGATCATTCTAAACTTATCATTAGTGCTTATTGACTAAAGGCTTATAAATGAAACATAATGCATGGAATCACACAATTTTGGATAGATTGGAATACTTGGACGCTTTGTAGTATCTATTTCTGTCTCAAATTTTGTCACAATATACAAAATTGAGCTAACTTAATGTGGGCATTGGATTCGTGTCAATCTGAGCAATAAATCAAAAGTTACGGACGATTTATTGTAGACATGTCAAGTTGATCGGTCAGTTAAAATGATCATTCTTAATTGATCATTGGTGCTCATTGAGTAAAGGCGTATAAATGAACTATAATGCATGACATCACACATTTTGAGATAGAATGGTTTACTTGGACAACTTATCGTATATATTTTTGTCTCAAATTTCGTCACAAATAGAAAAGTGAGCTAGCTTTATGTGGACATTGGATTCATGTCATTCGGAACTATAAATCAAAGGTTATGCAAGATTTCGTGCCCACATGTCAAGTTGATCGGCCTGTTAAAATGATCATTATAATTTGATCATTGGTGCTCATTGACTAAAGGCTTATAAATGAAGCATAATGCATTGCATAAAGAAGTTTGTGATAGAATGTATTACCTGAAAGACTTATCATATCTATTTCTGTTTTAAATTTTGTTAAAATATAAAAAATTGAGCTAGCTTAACGTGGGCATTGGATTTTTGTTAGTCTGAGCTAAAAATCAAAAGTTACAGAAAATTTAGTGCAGTCATATCAAGTTGATCGGCCAGTTAAAATGATTATTCTAAATTGATCATTGGTGCTCATTGAGAAAAGGCTTATTAATGAAACATAATGCATGACATTACGCAGTTTTTGATAGATTTGAGTACATGGCCGATATGTCTAAAAAATTGTAGTCTTAAATTTTATCACAATATTGAAAATTTAGGTAGCTTAACGTGAGCATTAGATTCATGTCTTCTGAGCTCTAAATCAAAAGTTATAGACGATTTATTGCTAAAATGTCAAGTTGATCGGCCAGTTAAAATGATCATTCTAAACTGTACATTGGTGGTTAATGATTAAAGGCATATAAATGAAGCATAATGCATGGAATCACGCAGTTTTGGAAAGAATTGGATTACTTGTATGCTTTCATATCTATTTCTGCCTCAGATTTTGTCACAATATAAAACATTGAGCTAGCTTAACGTGGGCATTGGATTCGTGTCGTTCAGAGATATGAATAAAAAATTACGGATGATTTTGTGCAAACATGCCAATTAAATTTATCATTCTAAACTGATCATTGGTGCTCATTGAGAAAAGGCTTATTAATGAAGCATAATGCATGGCATCACACATCTTTGGATAGATTGGACTACTTGGACGCTTTGTCGTATCAAATTTTGTCTTGAATTTTGTCACATTATAGAACACTGAGCGAGCTTAAGGTGGACATTGGATTCCTATCATTCTGAGCTGTAAATCAAAACTTATGGACGATTTAGTGCAAACATGTTAAGTTGATCGGCCAGTTAAAATGATCATTCTAAATTGATCATTGGTGCTCATTGAGAAAAGGCTTATAAATGAACCATCATGCATGACATCACACAATTTGGCATAGAATGCATTACTTGGACGAGTTATAGTATAAATTTTTCTCTCAAATTTTGTCACAATATAGAAAATTGAGTTTTCTTAACGTGGACATTAGATTCATGTCATTCTGATCTATAAATCAAAAGTTATGCAAGATTTAGTGCAGAAATGTCAAGTTGATCGGCCAGTTAAAATGATCATTTTAAACTGATCATTGGTGCTCATTGACTAAAGACTTATAAATCAAGCATAATGCATGGCTTCACGCAGTTTGGAATAGAATGTATTACTAAGACGATTTTGTCGTATCTATTTTTGTCTGAAATTTCATCATAATATAAAAATTTAGCTAGCTTAACGTGGGCATTGGTTTCATGTCACTCTGAGCTATAAATTAAAAGTTACGGACGACATAAGGCGTACACGTCAAGTTGTTCGGCCAGTTAAAATGGTAATTCTAAACTGATCATTGGTGTTCATTGAGAAAATGCTTATTAATGAAAAATAATGCATGACATTACGCAGTTTTGGATAGATTTGATTACATGGCCGATATGTCTAAAACATTTTAGTCTTAAATTTTATCACAATATTGAAAATTGAGCTATCTTAAAGTGGCATCACGTAGTTTGGGATAGATTGGATTACTTGTAAGCTTTTTTATATCCATTTCTTTCTTAAATTTTGTCACAATATAGGAAATTGAGCTAGGTTAACATCGACATTGAATTTCTGGCATTTTGAGCTCTAAATCAAAAGTTACAGACGATTTAGTGCGTACATGTCAATTTGATCGGCAAGTTAAAATAATCATTCTAAACTGATCATTGGTGCTCATTCAGTAAAGACTTACAAATGAAGCATAATGCATGGCATCATGCAGTTTTGGATAGATTGGATTACTTGGACGCTTTGTCTTATCTATTTCTATCTCAAGTTTTGTCACAATATAGAAATATGAGCTAGCTTAACGTGGGCATTGGATTCTTGTCATTTTAACGTGGCCAGTTAAAATGATCATTCTAAACTGATCCTTGATGCTAATTGAGTAAAGGCCAATAAATGAAGCATAATGCATGACATTACCAAGTTTTGGATAGATTTGATTATTTGGCAGATTTTTCGAAGCAATTTTAGTCTTAAATTTTATCACAATATAAAAATATGAGCTAGCTTAACGTGGGAATTGGATTTGTGTCATTCTGAACTCTAAATCAAAATTTTTAGACGATTTAGTTCGGACATGTCAAGTTGATTGGTTAGTTAATATGATCCTAAACTGGTCATTGGTGCTCACTGAGTAAAGGCTTATAAATGAAGCATAATGCATGGCATCACGAAGTTTAGGATAGATTGGATTACTTCAATGCTTTGTCGTATCTATTTATGTCTTAAATTTAATCACAATGTAGAAAATTGAGCTATATTAATGTGGGCATTGGATTCATATCATTATGAGCTCTAAATAAAAAGTTATAGACAATTTAGTTTGATCATGTCAAGTTTATCGGCTAGTTAATATGATCATTCTAAACTAATCATTGGTGCTCATTTAGTAAAGTCTTATAAATAAAGCATAATGCATAGCATCACGCAGTTTTTGATAGATTGGATTACGTAGACTCTTTGTAATATCTATTTTTGTCTCAAATTTCATCACAATATAGAAAATTGAGCTAGCTTAACGTGGGCATTGGATTCGTGTCATTCTGAGCTCTAAATCAAAAGTTACGGACGATTTAGTGTGGACATGTCAAGTTCATTGGCCTGTTAAAAAGATCACAGTAAACTGATCATTGGTGCTCATTGAGTAAAGGCTTATAAATGAAGCATGATGCATGACATCATGCCCTTTTGGATAGATTGGATTACTTGAACGCTTTGTCGTATCTAGTTCTATCTCAAATTTTGTCGTAATATATAAAATTGAGCAAGTTTAACTGGGACATTGGAATCATGTCATTCTGAGCTATCAATCAAAAGTTAAAGAAGATTTATTTTGGACATATCAAGTTGATCGGCTAGTTAATATGATCATTCTAAACTGATCATTGGTGCTCGTTGAGTAAAGGCTTATAAATGAAGCATAATGCATAGCATCACACAGTTTGGGATACATATGATTACCTGGATGCTTTGTCATATCTATTTATGTCTCAAATTTTGTCACAATATAGAAAATTGAGCTAGATTAACGTTTGGATTAGATTCGTATCATTCTGAGATCTAAATCAAAAGTTACAGACAATTTAGTGCAAACATGTCAATTTGATTGGCCAGTTAAAATGATAGTTCTAAACTGATTATTTGCGCTCATAGAATGAAGGCTTGTAAATGAAGCATAATGCATGACATTACGCATTTTTAGATATATATTTGATTACGTGAACGATATGTTCAAGTAATGCTAGTCATAAATTTTGTCACAATATGGAAAATTGAGCTAGATTAACGTGTGCGTTGGATTCGTGTCATTCTGAGCTATAAATCAAAAGTTATGGATGATTTAGTGCATGCATGTCAAGTTGATCGGCAAGTTAAATTATCATTCTAAACTGATCATTGGTGCTCATTGATTAAAGGTTTATAAATGAAGCATAATGCACGACATCACATAGTTTGGGATAGATTGGATTGCTTGGACGCTTTGTCGTATCTATTTCTATCTCAAATTTTGGCACAAAATAGAAAATTTATCCAGCTTAACATGGACATTAGATTTGTGTCATTCTGAGCTCTAAATAAAAGTTACAGATTTAATGATGACATGTCAAGTTGATCAGCAAGTTCATATGATAATTGTAAACTTATCGTTGGTACTTATTCACTAAATGCTTATAAATGAAGCATAATGCATGGCATCATGCAGGCTGGAATAGATTGCATTACTCGGATTCTTTCTCGTGTCTATTTCTGTCTCAAAATTTGTCACAATATAGACAATTGGAGGTAGCTTAACATGGGCATTGGATATGTGTCATTTTGAGCTCGAAATGAAAAGTTATGGACGATTTAGTGCGGACTTTTCAAATTTATCGGCCCGTTAAAATGATCATTCTAAACTGATCATTGGTGCTCATGAGTAAAGGCTTATAAATGAAGCATGATGCATGGCATCACGCAGTTTTGGATAGATTGGCCTACTTGGACGCTTTGTCGTATCAAATTTTGTCTCAAATTTTGTCACAATATAGAAAATTGAGCTAACTTAACGTTGACATTGGATTCATGTCATTTTGAGCTATAAATCAAAACTTATGGATGATTTAGCACCGATACGTCAAGTTGATCGGCTAGTTAAAATGATCAATCTAAACTGATCATTGGTGCTCATTGTTTAAAGGCTTATAAATGAAGCATAACGCATGCCATTATGCAAGTTTGGATAGATTTGATTACATGGAGGATATGTTGAAGAAATTTTAGTCTTAAATTTTATCCCAATATTGAAAATTGAGCTAGAATAACGTGAGCATTGGATTTGTGTCATTCAGAGCTCTAAATCCAAAGTTACATACGATTTAGTGCTGACATGTCGAATTGATTGGCTAATTAAATGTAACATCCTAAATTGATCTTTGGTGATCATTGATTAAAGGCTTATAAATGAAACATAATGCATGGCATCACGCAATTTTGTATAGACTAGATTACTTGGATGCCTTTTCATATCTATTTCTATCTCACATTTTTCAACAATATAGAAACTTGAGCTAGCTTAATGTGGGCATTGGATTCGTGTCATTCTGAGCTATAAATCAAAAGTCACGGATGGTTTAGTGCACACATGTAAAAGTTGATCAACAACTTAAAATTATCATTCTAAACAGATCATTGGTGCTCATTGAGAAAAGGCTTATAAATGAAGTATAATGCATGATATTACGTAGTTTGGGATAGAATGTATTACTTGGACGACTTATCGTATCTATTTCAGCCTCTAATTTCTAAACAACATAGAAAATTGAGCTAGTTTAACGTGGGCATTGGATTCGTGTGACAGTTTGAGCTATAAATCAAAAGTTACGGACGATTTAGTGCACACATTTCAAGATGATCGGCCAGTTAAAATGATCATTCTAAACTCATCATTGGTGCTCATTGAGGAAATGCTTATTAATGAAAGATAATGCATGATATTACGCAGTTTTTGATAGATTTGATTACATGGACGATATGTTAAGAAAATTTAGTCTTAAATTTTATCACAATATTGAAAATTGAGCTAGCTTTACGTGGGCATTGGATTCGTGTCATTCTGAGCTATAAATCAAAACATATGGACGATCTAGGGCAGATATATCAAGTTCCTTGTCCATTTAAAATGATCATTCTAAAGTGATCATTGGTGCTCATTTAGTAAAGGCTTATAAATGAAGCATAATGCATGGCATTAGACAGTTTAGGATAGAATGGACTACTTCGAGGATTTATCGTATATATTTTTGTCTAAACTTTCCTTATAACATAGAAAATTGATCTAGCTTAACGTGGACGTTGAATTTGTGTCATTCAGAGCTACAAATCAAAACTTATGGACGATTTAGTGCATATATGTCAAGTTGATCGGTCAGTTAAAATGATCATTCTAAACTTATCATTGGTGCTCATTGACTAAAGGCTTATGAATGAAGCATAATGCATGGCATCACGTAGTTTGGGATAGAATGTATTACTTTGACAACTTATCTTATTTATTTCTATCTCAAATCTCGTCAGAAAACAGCAAATTCAGCTAGCTTAACGTGGGATTTGGATTCGTTTCAGTCTGAGCTATAAATAAAAAATTATGGACGAGTTAGTGTAGACATGTCAAATTGATCGGCAAGTTAAAATGATCATTCTAAACTGATCATTTGTGCTCATTGAGAAAAGGCTTATTAATGAAGCATAATGTATGACATTACGCATTTTTTGATAGATTTGATTACATGGACGATATTTCGAAGAAATTTTAGTCTTAAATTTGTCACAATATTGAAAATTGAGCTAGCTTTACGTGGGCATTGGATTCATGTTATTCTAAGCTATAAATCAAAACATATAGACAATTTAGTGCAGCCATGTTAAGTGCATCGTCCATTTAAAAAGATCATTCTAAACTGATCATTGGTGCTCATTTAGTAAAGACTTATAAATTAAGCATAATGCATGGCATCACGCAGATTAAGATAGAATTGATTACTTGGACGAGTTATCGTATATATTTTAGTCTGAAATTTTGTCATATATATAGAAAATTGAGCTAGCTTAACGTGGACATTGTATTCGTGTCATTCCGAGCTATAAATCCAAACTTATGGGCGAATTTGTGCAGACATGTCAAGTTGATCGGTCAATTAAAATGATCATTCTAAACTTATCATTGGTGGTCATTGACTAAAGGCTTATAAATGAAGCAGAATACATGGCATCACACAATTTGGGATAGAATGTATTACTTGGACGATTTATCGGATATATTTCTGTCTCAAATTTTGTCACAAAATAGCAAATTGTGCTAGCTTATCGTGGGCATTGGATTCGTGTCAGTATGAGATATAAATAAAAAAACTGACAATTTAGTGTAGACATGTCAAGTTGATCGGCCAGTTAAAATGATCATTCTGAACTGATCATTGGTGCTCATTGAGAAAAGGCTTATTAATGAAGCATAATGCATGACATTACGCATTTTTTGATACATTTCATTACATGGACTATGTCTAAGAAATTTTTGTCTCAAAAAATATCGCAATATTGAAAATTGAGCTAGCTTAATGTGTGCATTGTGTTCCTGTCTTCTGAGCTCTAATGAAATGTTATAGACGATTTAGTGCTGACATGTCAAGTTGATCGGCTAGTTAAAATGATTCAACTAAATGATCATTGGTGTTCATTCATTAAGGGCTTATAAATGAAACATAATGCATGGTATCACGCAATTTTGTATAGATTGGATTACTTGGATGCTTTGTCATATCTATTTCTGGCTCAAATTTGGTCCCAATAAAGAAAATTGAGCTAGTTTAAAGTGGCATTGGATTCATGTCATTCTGAGCTATAAATCAAAAGTTATGCATGGTTTAGTGTAGACATGTCAAGTTGATCAACGAGTTAAAATAATCATTTTAAACCGATCATTGCTGCTCATTGAGAAAAGGCTTATTAATGAAACATAATGCATGACATTACACAATTTTGGATAGATTTGATTACATGGGCGATATGCCTAAAAAATTTTAGTCTTAAATTTTATCACAATATTTAAAATTGAGCTAGCTTAATGTGGGCATTGGATTCGTGTCTTCTGAGCTCTAAATCAAAAGTTTTTGACGATTTAGTGGTGACATGTCAAATTGATCGGCCTGTAAAAATGATCTTTCTAAACTGATCATTGGTGCTCATTGAGTAAAGGCTTATTAATGCATCATATTGTGTGGCATCACATAGCTTTGGATAGATTGGACGACTTCGACTCTTCGCCGTATCTAATTCTGTTTCAAATTTTGTCACAATATGGAAAATTGAGCTAGCTTAATGTGTAAATTGGATTCATGTCATTCTGAGCTATAAATAAAAAGTTATGCACGTTTTACTACAGACATGTCAAGTTGATCGACTAGTTAAAATGAAAATTCTAAACTGATAATTGGTGCTCATTGAGTAAAGTCTTATTGATGAAGCATAATGCGTGGCATCATGCAGTTTATAATAGAATGGAATACTTGGACGATTTCTCGTATTTAATTGTGTCTCAAATTTTGTCACAATATACAATATTGAGCTAGCTTAATGTGGAAATTGGATTCGTGTCATTCTGAGCAATACACCAAAAGGTAGGGACGATTTAGCCAATTAAAACAAACATTCTAAACTGATCATTGGTGCTCATTTAGGTAATGCATATTTAATGAAGTATAATGCATGGTATCACACAGTTTTGGATATACTAGACTAGTTGGAGGCTTTGTCGTATCTAATTCTATCTCAAAATTTGTCACACTATAGAAATCTGAGTAATGTACGCATTGAATTCGTGTCATTCGGAGCTATAAATCAAAACATATGGATGACTTATGGTAGACATGTCAAGTTGATTGTCCGCTTAAAATGATCATTCTAAAGTGATCATTGGTGCCCATTTAGTAAAGGCTTATAAATTAAGCATAATGCATGGCATCACACAGTTTAGGATAGAATGGATTACTTCGAGGAGTTATCGTATATATTTTTGTCTCAAATTTCGTCACAATATAGAAAATTGAGGTAGCTTAATGGGGACATTGGATTCGTGTAATTCTGAGCTACAAATCAAAACTAATGCACGATTTTGTGCATAGATGTCTAGTTGATCGGTCAGTTAAAATGATCATTCTAAACTTATCATTGGTGCTCATTGACTAAACACGCTTATAAATGAAGCATAATGCATGGCATCACGCAAGTTTGGGATAGTATGTATTACTTGGACAACTTATCGTATCTATTTCTATCTCAAATTTCGTCACAAAATAGCAAATTAAGCTAGCTTAACGTGGGCATTCGATTCGTGTCAGTCTAAGCTATAAATAAAAAAATTTGGACGAGTTACTGTAGACATGTCAAGTTGATCGTGCAACAAAAATGATCATTCTAAACAGATCATTGGTGCTAATTGAGAAAAGGCTTATTAATGAAGCATAATGCATGACATTACACATTTTTGGATAGATTTGATTACATGGACGATATTTCAAAGAAATTTTAGTCCTAAATTTATCACAATATTGAAAATTGAGCTAGCTTTACGTGGGCATTGGATTCGTGTCATTCTGAGCTATAAATCAAAATATATAGACGATTTAGTGTAGACATGTAATGTTGATAGTGCATTTAAAATGATCATTCTAAGCTGATCGTTGGTGCTCATTTAGTAAAGGCGTACAAATTAAGCATAATGCATGGTATCACGCAGTTTAAGATAGAATGGATTACTTGGACGAGGTTATCGTATATATTTTAGTCTCAAATTTTGTCACAATATAGAAAATTGAGCTAGCTTAACGTGGATATTGGATTCGTGTCATTCTGAGATAATAATCACAACTTATGAACAATTTAGTGCATACATGTCAAGTTGATCGATCAGTTAAAACGATCATTCTAAACTTATCATTGGTGCTCATTGACTAAAGGCCTATAAATGAAGCATAATGCATGGCATCACGCCGTTTGGGATAGAATGTATTACCTGGCTGACTTATCGTATCTATTTATGTTTCAAATTTTATCACAAAATACTAAATTGAGCTAGATTAACGTGGGCATTGGATTCGTGTTAGGATGAGCTATAAATCAAAAAATACAGACAATTTAGTATAGACATGTCAAGTTGATCAGCCAGTTAAAATGATCATTCTAAACTGATCATTGGTGGTTATTGAGAAAAGGTTTATTAATGAAGCATAATGCATGACATTACGCATTTCTGGATAGATTTGATTAAATGGACGATATTTCGTAGAAATTTTAGCCTTAAATTTATCACAATATTGAAAATTGAACTAGCTTTATGTGGAGATTGTATTCGTGTCATTCTGAGCTATAAATCAAAACATATAGACGATTTAGTGCAGACATGTCATGTTGATCGTCCATTTAAAATGATCATTCTAAACTGATCATTGGTATTCATTTAGTAAAGGCATATAAATTAAGTATAATGCATGGCATCATGCAGTTTAAGTTAGAATGGGTTACTTGGTTCTTTTGTCGTATCTATTTATGTCTCAAATTTTGCCATAATATAGAAAATTGAGCTAGCTTAACGTGGGCACTGGATTTGTGTCATTTTTAGCGATAAATAAAAAGTTCTGAACGATTTAATACATACATGTCAAGTTGAGGCCTGTTAAAATGATCATTCTAAATTAATCATTGGTGCTTATTGAGTAAAGGCTTATTAATGAAGCATAATGCATGGCAGCACGCAGTTTTGGACAGAGTGGACTACTTGGACCCTTTGTGGTATCTAATTCTTTCTCAAAATTTATCACAATATTGAAACTTGAGCTAGCTTAACATGGACATTGGATTCGTGTCATTCAGAGCTATAAATCAAAAGTTACGAACGATTTAGTGCAAACTGTCAAGTTAATCGGCCAAAATGATCATTCTGAACTGATCATTAGTGCTCATTGAGGAAAGTCTTATAAATGAAGCATAATGCATGACATTTTGAAATTTTGGAAATATTTGATTACTTGGGGGATTTCTCAAAGGAATTTTTGTCTTAAACTCAATTGATCTAGCTTAACGTGGGCATTGGAATCGTGTCATTTTGAGCTCTAAATCAAAAGTTACAGACGATTTACTGCGGAGTTAAAATGATCGTTCTTAATTGATCATTGCTGCTCATTTATTAAAGGCGTGTAAATGAAGCATAATGCATGGCATCACACAGCTCGGGATAGATTAGATTATTTGGAAGCTTTGTTATATCAATTTCTGTCCGAAATTTTGCAAAATATAGAAAATTGAGATAGATTAACGTGGGCATTGGATTCATTTCATTCTAAGCTCAAAATCAAAAGTTACAATTGATTTAGTGCAGACTGTCAACTTGATAGGCTAGTTAAAATGATCATTCTAAACTGATAATTTGTACTCCTTGAGTAAAGGCTTATAAATGAAGTATAATGCGCAACATTACGCATGTTTGGATAGATTCGATTACTTGGAGGATTGGTTGAAGCAATTTTAGTGTTAAATTTAATCAAAATATAAAAAATTGAGCTAGTTTAACGTGAGAATTGGATTCGTGTAATTTTGAGTTGTAAATCAAAAGTTATGGACGATTTAGTGCGGATTTAAAATGATTGGTGCTCATTGAGTAAAGGCTTATAAATGTAGCGTAACGAATGGCATCACACAGTTTGGGATAGATTGGATTACTTGGACGCCTTGTCGTATCTATATCTGTCTCAAATTTTGTAACAATATAGAAAATTGAGATAGCTTAATGTGGGCATTGGATTCGTGTCATTTTGAGCTCTAAATCAAAAGTAATGTACACTTTAGTGCTTACATGTAAATTTGATCAGCCAGTTAAAACGATCATTCCACACTGATAATTGGTGCTAAATGAGTAAAGGGTTATTAATGAAACATAATACCTGACATTACGCAGTTTTGGAAAGATTTGATTACTTGAAGGATTTGTCGAATCAATTTTAGTCTTAAATTTTATCACAATATAGAAATTTGAGCTAGCTTAACGTGGGAATTTGATTCGTGTCATTCTAATCTCTAAATCAAATGTTATAGACGATTAAGTTCGGAAATATCAAGTTGATCGGCTAGAGAATATGATCATTCTAAACTGATCATTGGTGCTCATTCAGTAAAGGCTTATAATATGCATGGCATTATGCAGTTCGGAATCGATTGGATTACTTTGATGCTTTGTCCTATATATTTCTATCTTAAATTTTATCACAATATAGAAAATTGAGCTAGCTTAACGTTGACATTGGATTGGTGTAATTCTAAGCTCTAAATCAAAAGTTATAAACGATTTAGTTTGGACATGTCAAGTTATTCAGCTAGTTAATATGATCATTTTAAACTGATCATTGGTGCTCATTGACTAAAGGCATATAAATGAAACATAATGCATGACATCACACAGTTTCGGATAGGTTGGATTACTTGGATGCTTTGCCGTATCTATTTATGTCTCAAATTATTTCACAATTTAGAAAATCGAGCTAGCTTAGTGTGGCATTGGACTCATGTCATCCTAAGCTCTAAAAAAAAATTACAGATGGATTAGTGGGGCCATGTCAAGTTGATAGGCCAGTTAACTTGATCCTTCTAAACTAATCATTGGTGCTCATTTAGTAAAGGCTTATAAACGAAACATAATGCATGACATCATGCATTTTTTGGATAGATTGGATTATTTGTATGCTTTTTCGTATCTATTTATGTCTCAAATTTTGTCACAATATAGAAAATTGAGCTAGGTTAACATGGGCATTGGATTCGTGTCATTTTAAGCTATAACTCAAAAGTTACAGATGATTCATTGCGGACATGCAAGTTGATCGGCCAGTTGAAATGATCACTCTAAACTGATCATTGGTGCTCATTCAGTAAAGGCCTATAAATGAAGCATAATGCATGGCATCACGCAGTTTTGGATAGATTGGATTACTTGGATGTTTTTCGTATCTATTTCTAACAAAATTTTGTCACAACATAGAAAAATGAGCTAGCTTAACATGCGCATTGGATTCGTGTCATTCTAAGCATTAAATAAAAAGTTACGGATGATTTAGTGCGGATATTTAAAGTTGATCAGCCAGTTAAAATGATCATTCTAAAGTGATGATTGGTGCTCATTGGGTAAATGGTTAGAAATGAAGCATAATACATGGCATCACACATTTTTGGATATATTGGATTACTTGGACATTGTGTCATATCTATATTTGTCTCAAATTTTGTCACAATATAGAAAATTGAGCTAGCATAATGTGGCCATTGGACTCGTGCATTCTGAGCTATAAATCAAAAGTTACCGACAATTTAGGTTAGACATGTCAAGTTGATGGGCCAGTTAAAATGATTATTCTAAATTGAACATTGGCTCTCATTAAGTAAAGGCTTATTAATGAACCAAAATGCATGGCATCACGCAGTTTTGGATATATCAGATTAGTTGGACGCTTTGTCGAATCTATTTCTGTCTTAAATTTTGTGACAATATAGAAAATTTAGATAGCTTAACGTGGGAATTGGATTCTTGTCATTCTGAGCTTTAAATCAGAACATACAGACGATTCAGTGCGGACATGTCAAGTTGATCGGCCAGTTAAAATAATCATTCTATACTGATTATTGGTGCTCATTCAGTAAAGGCCTACAATGAAGCATAATGCAGTTCTGGATAGATTTGACTACTTGGATGATATGCCTTGCAATTTGACTCTTAAATTTTATCACAATATAGAAAATTGAGCTAGCTTAATGTGGGTATTGGATACTTGTCATTTTGAGCTCCAAATAAAAGTTACGAACAATTTATTGCGGACATGTCAAGTTGAACGGTCAGTTGAAATGATCATTCTAAACTGATACTTGGTGGTCATTTATTAAAGGCTCATTAATGAAGCATAATGCATGGTATCATGCAGTTTTGGATGGATTGGATTATTTGGATGCTTTGTCATATCTATTTCGGTCTCAAATGCTGTCACAATATAGAAAATTTAGATAGCTTAACATGGGCATTGGATTTATGTCATTATGAGCTTTAAATGAAAACATACGGACAATTTAGCATGGACATGTCAAATTGATCAGCCTGTTAAAATTATCATTCTAATTCAACTAATCATTAGTGGTCATTGAGTAAAGGCTTATAATAAAGCATAATGCATGACAGTATGCAGTTTTGGATAGATTTGACTACTTGGAGGATATGTCCAGACAATTTTAGTCTTAAATTTTATTAGAATATAGAAAACTGAGCTAGCTTAACGTGGGCATTGCATTAGTGTCATTCTGAACTCTAAATCAAAAGTTACGTACGATTTATTGCAAACATGTCAAGTTGATCGGCCAGTTGAAATGATCATTCTAAACTGATCATTGGTGCTCATTGAGTAAAGGCCTATAAATGCAGCATAATGCATGGCATCACGTAGTTTTGGATAGATTTGATTACTTGCACACTTTGTCGTACATATTTTTGTCTAAAATTTTGTCACAATATAAAAATATGAGCTAGCTTAACGTTGGCATTTGATTCGTGTCATTCTCAGCTTAAACCAAAATTTACCGACGATTTAGTGCAAAATTTTCAAGTTTATCGGCCAGTTAAAAGGATCATTTTAAACTGATCATTGGTGCTCATTGAGTAAAGCCTTATTAATGAAGCATAATGCATAACATTACAAAGTTTTGGATAGATTGGGTTAGTTGGACGCTTTGTCGTATCTAATTCTCTCTCAAAATTTGTCACAATATAGAAAATTGAGCTAGCTTAAGGTGGGCACTGGATTCGTGTCATTCTGAACTATAAATCAAATATTAAAGACAATTTTGTGTGGACATGTCAAGTTGATCAGCTAGTTAATATGATCTTTCTAAACTAATCAGTGGTGCTTATTGAGTGAACTCTTATAAATGAAGCATAATGCATAAAAATCCAAAGTTTTGGATAGATATGATTGCTTGGAGGATTTGTCGAATAAATATTAATCTTAAATTTTAGAAAAATATAGAAAATTATGCTAGTTTAACGAGGGGATTTTATTCGTGTCATTTTGAGCTCTAAATTAAATGGTATATACGATTTAGTTCGGACATGTCAAGTTGATCGGCTTGTTATTATGATCATTCTAAGCTGGTCATTGGTGCTCATTGAGTAAAGGCTTATAAATGAGGCATAATGCATGACATTACACACTTTGGGATAGATTGGATTATTTGGATGATTTTTCCTATCTATTTGTATCTTAAATTTTATCACAATATAGAAATTTGAGTTGGCTTAACATTGACATTGGATTGGTGTCATTTTGAGTTCTAAATCAAAAGTTATAGACGATTTAGTTTGGTCATGTAAAGTTAATCGGCTAGTTAATATGATCATTCTAAACTGATCAATTGTGCTCATTGAGTAAAGATATATAAATGAAGCTTTGTTGTATCTATTTACGTCTCAAATGGTTTTACAAATTAGAAAATCAAGCTGAGCATTGGACTCGTATCATCCTGAGCTCTAAATCAAAAATTACGGACGGATTAGTGTGGCCTTGTCAAGTTGATCGGCCCATTAACATGATCATTCTGAACTGATCATTGCTGCTCATTGAGTGGAGGCTTATAAACAAAGCGTAATGCATGGCATCACATATTTTTGGATAGATTGGATTACTTGGGTGCTTTGTCGTGTCTATTTCTGTCTCAAATTTTGTCACACTATAGAAAATTGAGCTTGCTTAACTTTGGCATTGGATTCGTGTCATTCATGAGCTATAAAAAAAGAGTTATAGACGATTTAGTGCGGACATTTCAAGTTGATTGGCCAGTAAAAATGATCACTCTAAACTTAGCATTAGTGCTCATTGATTCATGGAATCACGCAATTTCGGATAGATTGGATTACTTGGACGCTTTGTCGTATCTATTTTGGTCTCAAAATTTTGTAACAATATAGAAAATTGAGTTACCTTAACGTGGGCATTGGATTCGTGTCATTTTGAGCTATAAATCAAAAGTTACAGAGGATTAAATATAGACATGTCAAGTTGATTGGCCAATTAAAATAATCCTTCTAAACTGATCATCCGCTCTCATTGAGTAACGGCTTATTAATGAAGCATAATGTATGGCATCACGTAGTTTTGGACAGATTGGATTACTTTGACACTTAGTCGTATCTATTTCTGTCTCAAATTTTGTGACAATATAGAAATATGGGCTTACTTAACATGGGCCTTTTGAACTTAAATAAAAATTTACAGATGATTTAGTGCATACTTATCAAGTTGATCGGCTAGTTAAAATGATCATTCTAAACTCATCCTTGGTGCTCATTTAGTAAAGGCTTATTAGTAAATCATAATGCATGGCATCACACAGTTTTGTATGGATTGGATTACATGAATGCTTTGTCATATCTATTTTTGTCTCATATTTTAGAAACTTTTGCTAGCTTAGTGTGGGCATTGGATTCATGTCATTCTGAGATTTATATTAAAACATACGGACAATTTAGTGAGGACATGTCAAGTTGATCGGCCTGTTAAAATGATCTTTCTAAACTGATCATTGGTGATCATTGAGAAAAGGCTTATAATGAAGCATAATGCATGACATTACACAATTTTGGATAGATTTGACTACTTGGAGGATATGTCCAACCAATTTTAGTCTTAAATTTTTATCACAATATAGAAAATTGAGCTAGCTTAACGTGGGCATTGGATTCGTGTCAGTCTGAGGTATAACTCAAAAGTTATAGACGATTTATTGCGGACATGTCAAGTTTATCAGGTAGTTAAAATGATCACTCTAAAATGATCATTGGTGCGCATTGAGTAAAAGCTTATAAATGAAGCATAATGCATGGCATCACGCAGTTTTGGATAGATTGGATTACTTGGATGTTTTTTGTATCTTTTTCTATCTCAAATTTTCACACAATATAGAAAAATGAGCTAGCTTAACATCGGCATTGGATTCGTGTCATTATGTGCTTTAAATAAAAAGTTACTGATGATTTAGTGTGGATATGTCAAGTTGATCGGCCAGTTAAAATGATCATTCTCAAGTGATCATTGGTCCTCATTGAGTGAATGCTTAGCAATGAAGCATAATACATGGCATCACGTAGTTTTGGATATATTGGATTACTATGACGTTTTGTCGTATCCATATATGTCTCAAATTTTGGTACAATATAGAAACTTGAGCTAGCTTAACGTGGGCAATGGATTCGTGTTATTCTGAGCTATAAATCCAAAGTTACGGACGATTTAGGGCAGAAATGTCAAGTTGATCGGCCAGTTAAAATGATTATTCTAAACTGATCGTTGGCTATCATTGAGTAAAGGCTTATTAATGAACCAAAATGTATGGCATCACACAGTTTTGGATAGATCTGGTTACTTGGACGCTTTTTCGAATCTATTTTTATCTTAAATTTTGTCACAATATAGAAAATTTAGCCAGCTTAACGTAGGAATTTGATTCTTGTCATTCTGAGCTTTAAATCAAAACATAGAGACGATTTAGTGCGGACATGTCAAGTTGATTGGCCAGTTAAAATGTTCATTCTAAACTGATCATTGGTGCTCATTCAGTAAAGGCTTATAATGAAGCATAGTGCATGCCATTACGCAGTTCTGGATAGATTTGACTACTTGGAGGATATGTCTCGGCAATTTGAGTCTTAAATTTTATCACAATATAGAAAATTGAGCTAGCTTAATATGGGCAATGGATTCGTGTCATTCTTTGCTCTAAATAAAAAGTTACGGACGATTTATTGCGCACATGTCAAGTTGATCGGTCAGTTGAAATGATCATTCTAAATTGATACTTGGTGCTCATTTAGTAAAGGCTTATTAATGAAGCATAATGCATGGCATCATGCAGCTTCGGATGGATTGTTTTACTTGGATACTTTGTAATATATATTTCTCTCTCAAATTCTGTTACAATATAAAAAATTTAGCTAGCTTAACGTGGGCATTGGATTCGTGTCATTCTGAGCTTTAAATCAAAACAAACGGACAATTTACTGCGCACATGTCCAGTTGATCGGCTTGTTAAAATTGTTGTTCTAAACTTATCATTGGTGCTCATTGAGTAAAGGCTTATATTGAAGCATAATACATGACATTGCGCAGTTATGGATAGATTTGACTACTTGGAGGATATGTCCAAGCAGTTTTAGTCTTACATTTTATCACAATATAGAAAGTTGAGGTAGCTTAACGTGGGCATTGGATTCGGGTCATTCTGAGCTCTAAATCAAACGTTATGGACAATTTATTGCAAACATGTCAAGTTGATCGGCCAGTTGAAATGATCATTCTAAACTGATCATTGGTGCTCATTCAGTAAAGGCCTATAAATGAAGCATAATGCATGACATCACGTAGTTTTGGATAGATTAGATTACTTGGACACTTTTTCGTATCTAGTTTTGTCTCAAATTTTGTCTTAATATAAAATTACGAGCTAGCTTAACATTGGCATTTGATTTGTGTCATCTTGAGCTTAAATAAAAATTTACGGATGATTTAGTGTAAAATTGTTTAAGTTGATCGGCCAGTTAAAAGGATCATTCTAAATTTACGTACGATTTTTGCTCATTGAGTAAAGGCTTATTAATGAAATATAATAGCGTAATGAAGTTTTGGATAGATTGGATTAGAAGGATGCTTTGTCGTATCTAATTTTGTCTCAAATTTTGTCAAAATATAGAAAATTGAGCTAGCTTAAGGTGCGCACTGGATTCGTGTCATTCTGAACTATAAATAAAAAGTTACAGACGATTTAGTTTGGATATGTCAAGTTGATTGCCCAGTTAATAGGATCTTTCTAAACTAATCATTGGTGCTTATTGAGTGAACTGTTATAAATGAAGCATAATGCATGACATTTCGTAGTGTTGGATGGATTTGATTACTTGGAGGAGTCGAATAAATTTTAGTCTTAAATTTTATCACAATATAGAAGATTGAGCTAGCTTAACGTGGGGATTTGATTCGTACCATTTTGAGCTCTAAATTAAAAGTTATATACGATTTAGTTCATACATGTCAAGTTGATTGGCAAATTACACCGATCATTCTAAACTGATCATTGGTGCTCATTGATTAAAGGCTTATTAATGAAGCATAATACATGGCATCATGCAGTTTTGGATACATTGGATTACTTGGATGTTTTATCGTATCTATTTACGTTTCAAATTTTGTCACAATATAGAAAATTGAGCTAGCTTAACGTGGGCATTAGATTCGTATAATTTGGAGCTATAAATCAAGAGTTACCGAAGATTTGGTGCAGACAAGTCAAGTTGATCGGTCAGTTAAAATGATCATTCCAAACTGATCATTGGTGCTAATTGAGTAAAGGCTTATTAATGAAGCATAATGCATGGTATCACGCAGTTTAAGATATATTGGATTACTTGGATGCTTTGTCGTATCTTATTCTATCTCAAAATTTGTCACAATATAGCAAATTGAGCTAGCTTAATGTGTACATTGGACTCGTGTCATTCTGAACTATAAATCAAAAGTTACAGACGGTTTAGTGGAGACATGTCATGTTGATTGGCCTGTTAAAATGATCATTCTAAACGTATCACTGGGTTAATTGAGTAAAGGCTTTTTAATGAATCATAATGCATGGCAACACGCAGTTTTGGATAGATTTAGATTATTTGGATGCTTTTTTGTCACAATATAGAAAACTAAGCTACCTTAACGTGGAAATTGGATTCGTGTCATTCTAAGCTTTAAATAAAAACATACAGACGATTTAGTGCGGACAGATCAAGTTGATCGGCCAGTAAAAATGATCATTCTAAACTGATCGTTGGTGCTCATTGAGTAAAGGCTTATAAATGGAGCATAATTCATGGCATCACACAGTCTGGGGTATATTGAATGACTTGGATGTTTTGTCGTATCTACTTCTATCTCAAACTTTGTCACAATATAGAAAATTATGCTAGATTAAGTGGGCATTGGATTCATGTAATTCTAAGCCATAAATCAAAAGTTACGGAAGATTAAATCCAAACATGTCAAGTTGATCGGCCAATTACAACGATCATTTTAAACCGATCATTGATGCTCATTGAGTAAAGCCATATTATGAAGGATAATACATGGCATCACACAGTTTTGGAAAGATTGGATTAATTGGATATTTTGTCATATATATTTACTTCTCAAATTTTTTCACAATATAGAAAATTAAGTTAGCTTAACGTGGGCATCGGATTCGTGTCATTCTGAGCATTAAATCAAAACTTACAGATGATTTAGTGCAGATAGGTCAAGTTGATTTGGCAGTTAAAATGATCATTCTAAACTGATCGTTGGTGCTCATTGAGTAAAGGCTTATAAATGAAGCATAATTCATGGCATCACGCAGTTTGGGGTAGATTGGATTACTTGGATGTTTTGTCGTATCTAATTCTATCTCAAATTTTGTCACAATATAGAAAATTGAGCTAACTTAACGTGGGCATTTGATTTGTGTCATTCTGAACTTAAATCAAAATTTACAGATGATTTAGTGCAGACATGTCAATTTGATTGGCCAATCAAAATAATCATTATAAATTGATTATTGGTGCTCATTAAGTAAAGCCTTATTAATGAAGCATAATGCATGACATCACACAGTTATGTATAGATTGGATTACTTGGATGTTTTGTCGTATCTATTTCTGTCTGAAATTTTGTCACAATATAGAAAATTGAGCTAGCTTAACGTGGGTATTGGATACATGTCATTCTGAGCTTTAAATAAAAACTTACAAACGATTAAGTAGGCCATTTCAAGTTGATCGGCCACTTAAAATCACCATTCTTAACTGGTCGTTGGTGCTCATTGAGTAAAGGGTAAGAAATGAAGAATAATACAAGGTATCACATAGTTTTTTATAGATTGGATTACTTGGATGCTTTGTCGTATCTATATCTGTCCCAAATTTAGTCACCATATAGAAAATTGATCTAGCTTAACGTGGGCATTGGATTCGTGTCATTCTGAGCTATAAATCAAAAGTTACTTATGATATAGTGCAAACATGTCAAGTTGATCGGCTAGTTAAAATGATCATTTTAAACTGATCGTTGGTGCTCATTGAGTAAAAGCTTATAAATGAAGAATAATTCATGGCATCACACATTTTGGGGTAGATTGGATTACTTGGATTTTTTGTCGTATCTAATTCTATCTCAAACTTTGTCACAAAATAGAAAATATAGCTAGATTAACGTGGGCATTGGATTTGTGTAATTCAGAGCTATAAATCAATAGTTACGAAAGATTTAGTTCGAACATGTCAAGTGGATCGGTTTGTGGGCATTGGATTCTTGTCATTTTGAACTATAAATCAAAAGTTACGGACAATTTCGTGCAAATATGTCAATTCGATGGACCAGTTAAAATGATCATTTCAAACTGATCATTGATGCTCATTGAGTAAAGGCTTATAAATGAAGCGCAATGCATGGCATAACTCAGTTTTGGATAGATTGGATTACTTGGATGCTTTTTCGTATTTATTTCTGCCTCAAATTATGTTAGAATATAGAAAACTGACCTAGCTTGACGTGGGCTTTACATTTGTGTCATTGTGAGCAATAAATCAAAAGTTATGGACGATTAAGTGCATACATGTCAAATTGATCAGTTTGTTAAAATGATCATTCTAAACGGATCACTAGTGCCTATTGAGTAAAGGCTTATAAATGAAGCATAATGCATCGCATTACATAGTTTTGATAATTTGGATAACTTGAATGCTTTGTTGTATCTATTTCTTTCTCGAATTTTATCACAATATAGAAAATTGAGCTAGCTTAACGTGGGATTTGGATTTGTGTCATTCTGAACTCTAAATCAAAAGTTATGGACAATTTAGTTGAAATATGTCAAATTGATCGGCCTGTCAAATGATCATTCTAAACTGATCATTGATGCTCATTGAGTAAAGGCTTATAATTGAAGCACAATGCATGGCAACACGCAATTTGGATAGATTAGATACTTGTACACCTTGTGGGATCGATTTCTGCCTCAAATTTTGGTGCAATATAGAAACTTTAGCCAGGTTAATGTGGGCATTTGATTCGTGTCATTCTTAGCTATAAATTAAAAGTTACGAACGATTTATTGCAGACATGTCAAGTTGATCGACCAATTAAAATGATCATTCTAAACTGATCATTGATGCTCATTAAGTAAAGGCTTATATATGAAGCCCAATGCATGGCATGATGCAGTTTGGATAGATTTCGTTACTTGGATAATTTGTCGTATCTATTTCGGCATCAAAATTTGTCACAATATAGAAAATTGAGCTAGCTTAACGTAGGCATTGGATTCGTATCATTCGGAGCTATAAATCAAAAGTTACGGAAGATTTAGTGCAGACATGTCAAGTTCATTGGCCAGTTCAAATTATCGTTCTAAACTGATAATTGATGATCATTCCGTACAGGCTTATTGATGAAGCACAATGCATGGCATGATGTAATTTTGGATAGAGTGCATTACTTGGATGCTTTTTCAAATCTATTTCTGTGAATTTTGTCACAATATAGAAAATTGAGCTAGCTTAATGTGGGCTTTTGATTTGTGTCTTTCTGACCTCCAAATCAAAAATTACAGACGATTTAGTGCGGACATGTTAAATTGATCGCCCAGTTACAATGATCATTCTTAACTGATCACTTGTGCTCATTGAGTAGAGGCCAATAGATGAAGTACAATGCATGTCATGACGTAGTGCAGGATAGATTGGATAACTTAGAACCTTTGTCGTATCTGTTTTTGTCTCAAATTTTGTCACAATATAGAAATTTTAGCTAGCTTAAAGTATTGGATTCATGTCATTTTGAGATATAAATCAAAAGTGCTGGACAATTTAGTGCGGACATGTCAAGTTGATCAGCCAGTTAAAATGATCATTCTTAACTTATCATTGGAGCTCATTGATTAGAGGCTTACAAGTGAAGTATAATATATGAAATTACGCTGTGCGGGATAATTAGGACACTTTTTCACATCTATTTTTGTCTCAAAGTTTTTCACAGTATAGAAAATTGAGCTAGCCTAACGTGGGTATTGGATTCGTGTCATTCTGAGCTATAAATCAAATATTATGGATGATTTATTGCAGTTATGTCAAGTTGATCGGCCAGTTAAAATTATCCATTCTAAAATGATCAATAATGATAATTGAGTAAAGGCATATAAATGAAAAACATTGCATGACATCATACAATTTTGGTTAGATTGGATTAATTGTATGCTTTGTCATATCTATTTCTGTCTGAATGTTTTTCACAATTTAGAAACTTAAGCTACTTTAACGTGGGCATTTGATTACTGTCATTTTGAGCTCTAAATCAAAAGTTACGAACAATTTAGTGCGGACAGGTCAAGGTTATCAACCACTTAAAATGATCATTCTAAACTGATTATTGATGCTCATTGAGTAAAGACATATAAATGAAACATAATGCATGGCTTCACGAATTTTGGGTGGGTTGGATTATTTGGATACCTTGTCGTATCTTATTCGGTCAAAAAATTTGTCATAATATACACAATTGAGCTAGCTTAACGTGGGCTTTGGATTTGTGTCATTTCGATTTTTAAATCCAAAGTTACGGACTATTTAGTGCAGACATGTCAAGTTGATCGGCAAGTTAAAATGATCATTTTAAAATGATTATTGATGCTGATTGAGTAAAGGCTTATAAATAAAGCACAATGCATGCTATGATGCAATTTTGGATAGATTGGATTACTTGGACAATTTGTCGAATATATTTCTGTCACAAATTTTGTCACAATATAGAAAATTGAGCTAGCTTATAGTATGCATTGGAATCGTGTTCATTCCAAACTCTAAAACAAAAGTTATCGACGATTTAGTGCACACATGTCAAGATTATCGGCCAGTTAAAATGATCATTCTAAGCTGATCATTGATGCTCATTGAGTAAAAGCTTATAAATGAAGGACAATGCATGGCATGACGCTGTTTTGGAAGCTTTGTCGAATCCACTTCTGTCTCAAATAATTTCAGAATATAGAAAATTGAGCTAGCTTAACGTGGGCTTTGGATTTGTTTCATTCTAATCTCTAAATCCAAAGTTACGGACGATTTAGTGCTGACATGTCAAGTTGATCGACCAATTAAAAAATCATTGTAAACTTATTATTGATGCTCATTGAGGAAAGACTTATAAATGAAGCACAATGCATGACATGACGCAGTTTGGGATGGATTGAATAACTCTGATGCTTTGCCATATCTATTTTTGTCTCAAATTTTCTCACTCTATTGAAAATTGAGCTTGTTTAACGTGGGCATTGGATTCGTGTCATTCTGAGCTATAAATAAAAAGTTACGGTGATCTAGTGTAGACATGTCAAGGTGATCGGTCAGTTAAAATGATCAATCAAAACTTATCATTGATGCTCATTGAGTAAAGGCTTATAAATGAAGCATAATGCATGGCACGACGAAGTTTTGGATAGATTGGATTACTTGGACGCTTTGTTGAATCTATTTCTAGCTCAACTTTTGTCACAATACAGAAAATTGAGCTAGCTTAATGTGGGCTTTGGATTTTTTTCATTCTGAGCTCTAAATCTAAAGTTACGGACAATTTAGTGCTGACATGTCAAGTTGATCGGCCAGTTAAAATGATCATTTTAAAATGATTATTGATGCTCATTGAGTAAAGGCTTATAAATGAAGCACTATGCATTGCATGACGCAGTTTTGGAAAGATTGGATTATTTGGACGTTTTGTTAAATCTATTTATGCCTGAATTTTGTCACAATATCGAAAATTGAGCGATATTAATGTTAGCTTTGGATTTGTGTCATTCTGAGCTCTAAATCCATATTTATGGTTGATTTACTGTTGACATGTCAAGTTGATCGGCCAATTAAAATGATCATTCTAAACTGATTATTGATGCTCATTAAGTAAAGGCTTATAAATGAAGCAGAATGCATGGCATGATGCATTTTCGGATAGATTGGATTATTTGGACACTTTGTCGAATCTATTTGTGTCTCAAATTTTGTCACAATATAGAAAATTGAGCTAGCTTATAGTGGGCATTGGAATCGTGTCATTTTCAGGACTAAATCATAAGTTACGGACAATTTAGTGCACACATGTCAAGCTGATCGGTCAGTTAAAATGATCATTCTAAACTAATCATTGATGCTCATTGAGTAAAAACTGATAAATGAAGCACAATGCATTGCATGATGCAGGTTTGGATAGATTTATTAGTTGGAATCTTTTTCGAATCTATTTCTATCTCAAATTTATTCACAATATAGAAAATTGAGCTAGCTTAACGTGGGCGTTGGATTCGTGTCATTCTGAGCTATAAATCAAAAGTTATGGCCAATTTAGTGCATACATGTCAAGTTGATCAGCCTGTTAAAATGATCATTCTAAACTGATCGTTGATGCTCATTGAGTAAATGTTTATAAATGAAGAAAAATGCATGGCATGATGCAGTTTTGGATAGATCAGAGTCATATGATGCTTTGTCGTATCTATTTCTGTCTCAAATTTTGTCACAATATAGAAAATTGAGTTATCTTAACGTGGGCTTTGGAGTTGTGTCATTTTAAGCTCTAAATCCAAAGTTACAGAAAATATAGTCCAGACATATCAAGTATGTCGGCTTGTTAAAATAATCATTCTAAACTGATTATTGATGCTCATTGAGTAAAGGCTTATAAATGAAGCACAGTGCATGGCATGACGCAATTTGGGATAGATTGGATAACTTGGATGCTTTGCCATATCTATTTTTGTCTCAAATTTTTCACAATGTAGAAAATTGAGCTAACTTAACGTAGCCTTTAGATTTGTGTCATTCGGAGCTCTAACTCCAAAGTTACTGAAGATTGAATGTTAACATGTCAAGGTTATCGGCCACTTAAAATGGTCATTTTAAATTGATTATTGATGCTCATTGAGTAAAGACTTATAAATGAAACACAATGCATGGCATGACGCAGATTTGGATATATAGGATTAATTGGATGCTTTGTCGAATCTATTTATGTCTCAAATTTTTTTACAATATAGAAAATTGAGCTAGCTTATAGTGAGCATTGGAATCGGGTCATTCTGAGCTCTAAATCAAAAGTTACGAACGATTTATTGCAGATATGTCAAGTTGATCATTCAGCTAATATGATCATTCTCAACTAATCGTGCTCATTGAGTAAAAACTTATAAATGAAATATAATGCATGGCATCACACATTTTGGGTAAGATTGGATTGCTTGAATACTTTGTAGTATCCATTTTGGTCTACAAATTTGTCACAATATAAAAAATTGAGCTAGGTTAACATAGGCATTGGATTCATGTTATTTTAAGCTATAAATCAATAGTTACACACGATTTAGTACAGATATGACAAGTTGATCGGCCAGTTAAAATGATCATTCTAACCTGATCATTGTTAATCATTAAGTAAATGCTTATAAATGAAGAATAATGTATGGCATTACACAGTTCTGGATAGATTGGATTACTTGGACGCATTGTCCAACCAATTTTTGTTTCAAATTTTTTCACAATATAGAAAATTGAGCTAGATTAACGTTGGATTTGGATTTCTGACATTCTTATCTCTAAATCATAAGTTACGGACGATTTAGTGCAGACATGATAAGTTGATCGGCCTGTTAAAATGATCATTCTAAACTAATTATTGATGCTCATTGAGTAAAGGCTTATAAATGAAGCATAATGCATGGCACGACGAAGTTTTGGATAGATTGAATTACTTGGACGCTTTGTCGAATCTATTTCTAGGTCAACTTTTGTCACAATACAGAAAATTGAGCTAGCTTAATGTGGGCTTTGGATTTTTGTCATTCTGAGCTCTAAATCTAAAGTTACGGACAATTTCGTGCTGACATGTCAAGTTGATAGGCCAGTTAAAATGATCATTTTAAAATGATTATTGATGCTCATTGAGTAAAGGCTTATAAATGAAGCACTATGCATTGCATGCTGCAGTTTTGGAAAGATTGGATTATTTGGACGTTTTGTTAAATCTATTTTTGCCTTAATTTTGTCAAAATATCAAAAATTGAGCGATATTAACGTGAGCTTTGGATTTGTGTCATTCTGAGCTCTAAATCCATATTTATGGTTGATTTACTGTTGACATGTCAAGTTGATCGGCCAATTAAAATGATCATTCTAAACTGATTATTGATGCTCATTGAGTAATGGCTTATAAATGAAGCAGAATGCATGGCATGATGCAGTTTCGGATAGATTGGATTACTTGGACACTTTGTCGAATCTATTTGTGTCTCAAATTTTGTCACAATATAGACAATTGAGCTAGCTTATAGTGGGCATTGGAATCGTGTCATTGTGAGCACTAAATCATAAGTTACGGACAATTTAGTGCACACATGTCAAGCTGATCGGTCAGTTAAAATGATCATTCTAAACTAATCATTGATGCTCATTGAGTAAAAACTTATAAATGAAGCACAATGCATGGCATGATGCAGGTTTGGATAGATTTATTAGTTGGAATCTTTTTCGAATCTATTTCTGTCTCAAATTTATTCACAATATAGAAAATTGAGCTAGCTTTACGTGGGCGTTGGATTCGTGTCATTCTGAGCTATAAATCAAAAGTTATGGCCAATTTAGTGCATACATGTCAAGTTGATCGGCCTGTTAAAATGATCATTCTAAACTGATCTTTGATGCTCATTGAGTAAATGTTTATAAATGAAGAAAAATGCATGGCATGATGCAGTTTTGGATAGATCAGAGTCATATGATGCTTTGTCGTATCTATTTTTGTCTCAAATTTTGTCACAATATATAAAATTGAGTTATCTTAACGTGGGCTTTGGAGTTGTGTCATTCTAACCTCTCAATCCAAAGTTACAGAAAATATAGTCCAGACATATCAAGTTGGTCGGCTTGTTAAAATAATCATTCTAAACTGATTATTGATGCTTATTGAGTAAAGGCTTATAAATGAAGCACAGTGCATAGCATGACACAGTTTGGGATAGATTGGATAACTTGGATGCTTTGCCATATCTATTTTTGTCTCAAATTTTTCACAATGTAGAAAATTGAGCTAACTTAACATGGCCTTTAGATTTGTGTCATTCGGAGCTCGAAATCCAAAGTTACGGACGATTTAATGTTAACATTTCAAGTTGATCGGCCACTTAAAATGGTCATTTTAAACTGATTATTGATGCTCATTGAGTAAAGACTTATAAATGAAACACAATGCATGGCATGACGCAGATTTGGATATATTGGATTAATTGGACGCTTTGTCGAATCTATTTATGTCTCAAATTTTTTTAAAATATAGAAAATTGAGCAAGCTTAGAGTGAGCATTGGAATCAGGTCATTCTGAGCTCTAAATCAAAAGTTACGAACGATTTATTGCAGATATGTCAAGTTGACCATTCAGCTAATATGATCATTCTCAACTAATCGTGCTCATTGAGTAAAGACTTATAAATGAAATATAATGCATGGCATCACGCATTTTGGGTAAGATTGGATTGCTTGAATACTTTGTAGTACCGATTTTGGTCTACAAATTTTTTTCACAATATAAAAAATTGAGCTAGCTTAACATAGGCATTGGATTCGTGTTATTTTAAGCTATAAATCAATAGTTACACACGATTTAGTACATGTATGACAAGTTGATCGGCCAGTTAAAATGATCATTCTAACCTGATCATTGTTAATCATTAAGTAAAGGCATATAAATGAAGAATAATGTATGGCATTACACAGTTTTGGATAGATTGGATTGCTTGGACGCATTGTCCAACCAATTTTTGTTTCAAATTTTTTCACAATATAGAAAATTGAGCTAGATTAACGTCGGATTTGGATTTCTGTCATTCTTATCTCTAAATCATAAGTTACGGACGATTTAGTGCAGACATGATAAGTTGATCGGCTTGTTAAAATGATCTTTCTAAACTAATTATTGATGCTGATTGAGTAAAGGCTTATAAATGAAGCATAATGCATGGCATGACGAAGTTTTAGATAGATTGGATTACTTGGACGCTTTGTCGAATCTATTTCTAGCTCAACTTTTGTCACAATACAGAAAATTGAGCTAGCTTAATGTGGGCTTTGGATTTTTGTCATTCTGAGCTCTAAATCTAAAGTTACGGACAATTTAGTGCTGACATGTCAAGTTGATCGGCCGGTTAAAATGATCATTTTAAAAGTATTACTGATGCTCATTGAGTAAAGGCTTATAAATGAAGCACTATGCATTGCATGATGCAGTTTTGGAAAGATTGGATTATTTGGACGTTTTATAAATCTATTTCTGCCTGAATTTTGTCACAATATCGAAAATTGAGCGATATTAACGTGAGCTTTGGATTTGTGTCATTCTGAGCTCTAAATCCATATTTATGGCTGATTTACTGTTGACATGTCAAGTTGATCGGCCAATTAAAATATCATTCTAAACTGATTATTGATGCTCATTAAGTAAAGGCTTATAAATGAAGCACAATGCATGGCATGATGCAGTTGCGGATAGATTGGATTACTTGGAAACTTTGTCGAATCTATTTGTCTCTCAAATTTTGACACAATATAGAAAATTGAGTTAGCTTATAGTGGGCATTGGAATCGTGTCATTCTGAGCACTAAATCATAAGTTACAGACAATTCAAGCTGATAGGTCAATTAAAATGATCATTCTAAAACTAATCATTGATGCTCATTGAGTAAAAACTTATAAATGAAGCACAATGCATGGCATGATGCAGGTTTGGATAGATTTATTAGTTGGAATCTTTTCCGAACCTATTTCTGTCTCCAATTTATTCACAATACAGAAAATTGAGCTAGCTTAACGTGAGCGTTGGATTCGTGTCATTCTGAGCTATAAATCAAAAGTTATGGCCAATTTAGTGCATACATGTCAAGTTGATCGGCCTGTTAAAATGATCATTCTAAACTGATCGTTGATGCTCATTGATTAAATGTTTATAAATGAATAAAAATGCATGGCATGATGCAGTTTTGGATAGCTCAGAGACCTATGATGCTTTGTCGTATCTATTTTTGTCTCAAATTTTGTCACAATATAGAAAATTAAGTTATCTTAACGTGGGCTTTGGAGTTGTGTTATTCTAAGCTCTAAATCCAAAGTTACAGAAAATATAATCCAAACATATCAAGTTGGTCGACTTGTTAAAATAATCATTCTAAACTGAATATTGATGCTCATTGAGTAAAGGGTTATAAATGAAGCACAGTGCAATGGCATGACGCAGTTTGGGATAGATTGGATAACTTGGATGCTTTGCCATATCTATTTTTGTCTCAAATTTTTCACAATGTAGAAAATTGAGCTAACTTAACGTGGCCTTTAGATTTGTGTCATTCGGAGCTCTAAATCTATAGTTACAGACGATTTAATGTTAACATGTCAAGTTGATCGGCCACTTAAAATGTTCATTTTAAATTGATTATTGATGCTCATTGAGTAAAGACTTATAAATGAAACAAAATGCATGGCATGACGTAGATTTGGATATATTGAATTAATTGGACGCTTTGTCGAAAATTGAGCGAGCTTATAGTGAGCATTGGAATCGGGTCATTCTGAGCTCTAAATCAAAAGTTACGAACGATTTATTGCAGATATGTCAAGTTGATCATTCAGCTAATATGATCATTCTCAACTAATCGTGCTCAATGAGTAAAGACTTATAAATGAAATATAATGCATGGCATCACGCATTTTGGGTAAGATTGGATTGCTTGAATACTTTGTAGTATCCATTTTGGTCTACAAATTTGTCACAATATAAAAAATTGAGCTAGCTTAACATAGGCATTGGATTCGTGTTATTTTAAACTATAAATCAATAGTTACACACGATTTAGTGCAAATATGACAAGTTGATCGGCCAGTTAAAATGATCATTCTAACCTGATCATTGTTAATCATTAAGTAAAGGCTTATAAATGAAGAATAATGTATGACATTACACAGTTCTGGATAGATTGGATTACTTAGACGCATTGTCCAACCAATTTTTGTTTCAAATTTTTTCACAATATAGAAAATTGAGCTAGATTAAGGTCGGATTTGGATTTTTGTCATTCTTATCTCTAAATCATAAGGTACGGACGATTTAGTGCAGACATGATAAGTTGATCGGCCTGTTAAAATGATCATTCTAAACTAATTATTGATGCTCATTGAGTAAAGGCTTATAAATGAAACACAATGCATGGCATAACTTAGTTTTGGATAGATTGGATTACTTCGACGCATTGCCGACTCTATTTCCGTCTCAAATTTTGTCACAATATAGAAAATTGAGCTAGCTTAACGTGGGCTTTGGATTTGTGTCATTCTTAGCTCTTAATCCAAAGTTACGGACGATTTAGTGCTGACATGTCCAGTTGATCGGCCAGTTAAAATGATCATTCTAACCTGATCATTGATAATCATTGAGTAAAGGCCTATAAATGAAGCACAATGCATGACATTACACAGTTTTGGATCGATTGGATTATTTGGACGCATTGTGCAACCTATTTCTGTCTCAAATTTTTTCACAATATAGAAAATTGAGCTAGCTTAACGTCGGATTTGGATTTGTGTCATTCTCATCTCTAAATCCAAAGTTACTGACAATTTATTTCGGAAATGATAAGTTGATCGGCCAGTTAAAATGATCATTCTAAACTAATTATGGATGCTCATTTAGTAAATTCTTATAAATGAAACACAATGCATGGCATAGCGTAGTTCTGGATAGATTGGATTAATTGGACGCATTGTCGAATCTATTTCAATGTCAAATTTTGTCACAATATAGAAAATTGAGCTAGCTTAACGTGGGCTTTGGATTTGTGTCATTCTTATCTCTTAATCCAAAGTTACGGACAATTTAGTGCTCACATGTCAAGTCGATCGGCTAGTTAAAATGATCATTATCAACTGATTATTGGTCCTTATAAATGAAGCACAATTCATGGCATTATGCCGTTTTTGATAGATTGGATTACTTGGACGCATTGTCAAACCTATTTTTTGTCTCAATTTTTTCAAAATATAAAAAATTGAGCTAGCTTAGTGTGGGCTTTGGATTTGTGTCATTTTGATCTCTAAATCCAAAGTTACAGATGATTTAGTGCAAATATGTCAAGTCGATCGACCAGTTAAAATGATCATTTTAAACTGATCATTGATGCTCATTGAGTAAAGGCTTATAAATGAGGCACAATGCATTGCATCACTCAGTTTTTGATAGATATGATTACTTGGACTCTTTTTGAATTTATTTCTGCTCAAATTTTGCTAGAATATACAATATTGACCTAGCTTAACGTGGGCTTGAGATTTGTGTCATTCTGAGCAATAAATCAAAAGTTATAGACGATCAAGTGCACACATGTGAAGTTGATCTGTTTGTTAAAATGATCATTCTAAATGGATCATTGGTGCTCATTGAGTAAAGGCTTATAAATGAAGCATAATGCATTGCATTACACAGTTTTTTATAATTTGGATAACTTGAACGCATTGTCATATCTATTTCTTTCTCAAATTTTATCACAATATAGAACATTTAGCCAGTTTAACGTGGTCATTGGATTCGTGTCATTCTGAGATATAAGTTAAAAGTTACGAACGATTTTGTGCAGACATGTCAAGTTGATCGACCAATTAAAATGATCATTCTAAACTGATCATTGTGCTGATTGAGTAAAGGCTTATAAATGCACCACAATGCATGGCACCACACAGTTTTGGAAAGATTGGATTAGTTGGACACTTTGTCATATATATTTCTATCTCAAATTTTGTAATAGTATAAAAAATTGAACTAGGTTAACGTGGGCTTTGGATTTGTGTCATTCTAAGCTTTTAGTCAAAAGTTACGAACGATTTAGTGCTGACATGTCTAGTTGATTGGCAGTTAAATGATCATTCTTAACTTATCACTAGTGCTCATTGAGTAGAGGCTTATAAATGAAGCATAATGCATGGCATCACGCAATTCGGGGAATATTGGATAACTTGGACGCTTTGTCGTATGGATTTCTATATCAAATTTTATCACAATATAGAAAATTGAGCTAGATTAAGGTGGGCATTAGATTTGTGTCATTTTGAGCTATAAATAAAAGTTATGGACGAGTTAGAGCACACATGTCAAGTTGATCGGCCAGTTAAAATGATAATTCTAAACTGATCACTAGTGCTCATTGAGTAAAGGCTTATTAATGAACCATGATGTATGGCATCACACATTTTAGGATAGATTGGATTACTTGGATGCTTTGTTGTATCAATTTCTATCTCAAAATTTGTGTTAATTTAAAAAATTTGAGCTAGCTTAACGTGGGCATTGGATTCGTGTCAGTCTGACCTATAAATTAAAAGTTACGGACAATTTAGTGCAGACATGTCAAGTTGATCGGCCACTTAAAATGATCATTATAAACTGATTATTGATGCTCATTGAGTAAAGGCTTATTAATTCAGCACAATGCATGGCATGACGCACTTCAAGATAGATTGGATTACTTGGGCGCTTTGCCGAATCTATTTCTGTCTTAAATTTTGTAACAATATACAAAAAATAGCTAGCTTAACGTGGAGTTTGGATTTGTGTCAGTTTGAACTCTGAAACAAAAGTTACGGACAATTTAGTGCGGATATGTCCAATCGATCGGTTAGTTACAATGATCATTCTTAACTGATAATTGGTGTTCATTGAGTAGAGGCCTATCAATGAAAGACAATGCATGACATCACGTAGTTCGGGATAGATTGGATAACTTGGATGTTTAGTTATATCTATTTCTGTCTTAAATTGTGTCACAATATAGAAAATTGACAGACATCTGTTCTCCGAAAGTAGATGGGAATTGCTATTCCCTACGGATTGCTGACGAAATTCGACATAGGGAATTTGATGTTTTCCTGTATTGAATATAGAAAATTGAGCTACCTTAACGTGGACTTTGGATTTGTGTCATTTTGTTCTATAAATCTAAAGTTACAGACGATTTAGTGCATACATGTCAAGTTGATGGGCCAGTTAAAATATCATTCTAAACTAATTATTGATGCTCATTGAGTAAAGACTTATAAATGAAGCACAATGCATGGCATGACGCAGTTTTGGATAGATTGGATTACATGGACGCTTTGTCGAATCTATTTCTGCCTCAAATTGTATCACAATATAGAATATTATGCTAGCTTAACGTGGGCTTTAGATTTGTGTCATTCTGAGCTCTAAATCAAAAGTTATGAACGATTTAGTGTGGAAATGTCAAGTTGATCAGTTAGTTAAAATGATCATTTTTAACTGATCATTGGTGCTCATTGAGTATAGACTTGATTACTTAGACGTTTGCATGGCATGATGCAATTTTGGATAGATTTGATTACTTAGACATTTTGTCGAATCTATTTTGGTTTCAAATTTTTTCACAATATAGAAAATTGAGCTAACTTAACCTGGGCATTGGAATCGTGTCATTCTGAGCTCTAAATCAAAAGTTACAGACGATTTAATATAAACATGTCAAATTGATCAGCCAGTTAATATGATCATTCAAAACTAATCATTGGTGCTCATTGAGTAAAGACTTATAAATGAAACATAATGCATGGCATAACGGATTTTGGGTAAAATCGGATTAATTAGATACTTTGTTGTATCTATTTCGGTATCAAAATATGTCACAATACAGAAAAATGAGCTAGCTTAACGTGGGCATTGGATTCGTGTTATTATGGGCTATAAATCAAAAGTTACGGATGATTTAGTGCAAATATCTCAGTCTAGTTAAAATTATCATTCTAAACTAATCATTGATGCCCATTGAGTAAAGGCTTATAAATGAAGCACAATGCATGGCATCACGTAGTTTTGGAAAGATTGGATTACTTGGGCGCTTTTTCGAACCTATTTCTATCTCTAATTTTTCACAATATAAAAAATTGAGCTAGCTTAACGTCGGTTTTGAATTTGTGCAATTCTGAGTTCTAATTCCAAAGTTACGGATGATTTAGTGTAGACTTATCAAGTTGATCGGCAAGTTAAACTGATCATTCTAAACATATTATTGATGCTCAATGAAAATGATCATATCTATTTCAGTCTCAGTTTTTTCACACCATAATGATTATTATAAACTGATCATTGATGCTAAAATGAAGCACAATGCATGGCATGATGTAGTTTTGGATAGATTGGATTACTTGGACGCATTCTCGAATCTATTTCTGTCTTAAATTTTTCACAATATAGAAAATTGAGCTAGCTTAATGCGGGGTTTGAATTTGTGTCATTCAGAGCTCTAAATCCAAAGTTACGGACGATTTAGTGCAGACATGTCAAGGTTATCAGCTAGTTAAAATGATCATTCTAGACTGATTATTGATGCTCATTGAGTAAAGGCTTATAAATGAAGTATAATGCATGGCATGACATAGTTCTGGATAGATTGGATTACTTGTACGCTTTGTCGAATCTATTATTGTCTCAAATTTTGTCACAATATAGAAAATTGAGATACCTTATCGTGGGCACTAGAGTCGTGTCATTATGAGCTCTAAATTAAAACTTACGAACGATTTAGTGTAGACGTGTCAAGTTGATCAACTAGTTAATATGATCATTCTAAACTAATCATTGGTGCTCATTGAGTAAAGATTTATAAATGAAACATAATGCATGGCATCACTTATTTTGGGTAAGATTGGATTACTTGGATACTTTGTCGCATCTATTTCAGTCTCAAAATTTTTCACAATATAGAAAACTTAACTAACTTAACATCTGCATTGGATTCATGTCATTCTGAGCTATAAATCAAAAGTTACAGACAATTTAATGCATATATGTCAGGTTGATTGGCCAGTTAAAATCATCATTGTAAACTGATTATTGATGCTCATTGAGTAAAGGATTATAAATGAAGCACAGTGCATGACATGACGCAGTTTTGGATAGATTGGATTACTTGGATGCTTTGTCAAAGCTATTTCTGTCTCAAATTTTTTCGCAATATAGAAAATTGAGCTAGCTTAACGTGGGCTTTGGATTTGTGTCATTCTAAAGCTCTAAATCCAATGTTAGCGATGATTTAGTGCAGAAATGGCAAGTTGATCAGCCAATTTAAATGATCATTTTAAAGTGATTATTGATCTTCATTGAGTTAAGGCTTATAAATGAAGAACAATGCATGGCATGACTGGGTTTTCGATTGATTGGATTACTTGGAGGCTTTTTCAAACCTATTTCTATCTCAAATATTTTCATAATATAGAAAATTTAGCTAGCTTAACGTGGGCTTTGAATTTGTATCATTCTGAGTTCTAAATCCAAAGTTATGGACGATTTATTGCAGACATGTCAAGTTGATTAGCCAGTTAAAATGATCATTCTTACCTGATCATTGGTGCTCATTGGACTGATAAATGAAGCACAATGCATGACATCACACAGTTCGGGATAGATTGTCATATCTATTTTTGTTTTAAATTTTGTCACATTTAAAAAATGAGCTAGCTTAACGTGGGCATTGAATTCATTTCATTTTGAGCTCTAAATAAAAAGTTACAGACAATGTAGTGTAGACATGTCAAATTGATCAGCTAGTTAATATTATCATTCTAAACTGATCATTGGTGCTCATTGAGTAAAGACTTATTTAGTGAACACAATGCATGGCATCACAAATTCCGGGTAAGATTGAATTACTTGGATATTTTGAAGTATCTATTTCGGTCTCAAAATTTGTCACAGTATAGAAATTTGAGCTCGCTTAACATAGGCATTGGATTCGTGTCATTCGGAGCTATAAATCAAAAGTTATGGACGGTTTAGTGTTGAGATGTCAAGTTGATTTGCCAGTTAAAATGATCATTCTAAACTAATCATTGATACTCATTGAGTAAAGGCTCATAAATCAAAAGTTATGGACGATTTAGTGCAGACATGTAAAGTTGATCGGCAAGTTAAAATGATCATTCTAAACTTATCATTGATGCTCATTGAGTAAAGGCTTAGAAATGGAGCACAATGCATGGCTTGATACACTTTTGGATAAATTGGATTACTTGGACGCTTTGTCGAATCTATTTCTGTTTCAAACTTTGTCACAATAAAGAAAATATAGCTAGCTTAACATGGGCATTGGATTCATGTAATTCTGAGCTATAAAGCAAAAGTTACGGACGATTTTGTGTGCAGACATGTCAAGTTTATTGGCCAGTTAAAATGATCATTTTAAACTGATCATTGGTGCTCATGGAGTAGATGCTTATCAATGAAGCACAGTGCATGACATCACATAGTTCGGGATAGAGTGGATAACTTGGACGCTATGTCATATCTATTTCTGTCTCAAATTTTGTCACAATATAGAAAATTGAGCTAGCTTAACGTGGGCATTGGATTCATGTCATTCTGATCTATAAATCAAAAGTTACGGACGATTTAGTGCAAACATGTCAAGTTAATCAGCGAGTTAAAATGATCATTTTAAACTGATCACTGGTGCTCATTGAGTAAGGGCTTATAAATGAAGAACAATGCATGGCATGACGTAGTTTTGGATAGATTTGATTACTCTGAGGATTTGTCGAAGCAAATTTAATCTTAAATTTTATCACAATATAAAAAATTGAGTTACCTTAACATGAGTTTTGCATTTGTGTCATTCTCAGCTGTAAATCAACAGTTACGGACGATTTAGTGTGGACATGTCAAGTTGATCGTCCAGTTAAAATGATCATATTTAAGTGATCATTGGTGCTGATTGGGTAAAGGCTTATAAATGAGGAACATTGCATGGTATCATGCAGTTTTGGAGAAATTGGTTTACTTGTACGCTTTGTCGTATTTATTTCTTTGTCAAATATTGTCACATTATAGAAACTTGAGCTAGGTTAACGTGGGCATTGGATTCATGTCATTCTAAGCTCTAAATCAAAATTGATGAACGATTTAGTGCACACATGTCAAGTTGATCAGCTAGTTAATATGATATTTCTAAAGTAATCATTGGTGCTGATTGAGTAAAGACTAATAAATGAAACATAATGCATGACATCACACATTTTGGGTAAGATTGGATTACTTGGATTATTTTCGTATCTATTTTGGTATTAAAATTTGTCACAATATAGAAAATTGAACTAGGTTAATGTGGGCATTGGATTCATGTCATTATGAGCTATAAATAAAAAATTACGGACAATTCAGTGCATACATTTCAAGTTGATCGCCAATTAATATGATCATTCTGAACTTATCTTTGATGCTCATTGAGTAAAAGCTTATAAATGAAGTACAATGCATGGCATGACACATTTTTTGATAGATTGGATTACTTGGACGCTTGTCAAATCTATTTCTGTGTTGAATTTTGTTACAATATAGAAAATTGAGCTAGCTTAACGTGGGCTTTGGATTTGTGTCATTCTGATTTCTAAAGCCAAAGTTCCGGATGATTTAGTGCAGACATGTCAAGTTGATGGGCCAGTTAAAATGATCATTCTAAACTGATTATTGATGCTCATTGCGTAAAGGCTTATAAATGAAGCACAATGCATGGCAAGACGCAGTTTTGAATAGATTTGATTACTTGGATGCTTTGTCGAACATAATTCTGTTACAATTTTTTTCACAATAAAGAAAATTGAGCTAGCTTAACATTGGCCTTGGATTTGTGTCTTTCTTAGCTCTAAATCCAATGTTACGGACGATTGAGTACAAACATGTCAAGTTGATCGACAAGTTAAAATGACCATTTTTAACTAATCATTTTTAACTGATCATTGGTGCTCATTGAGTAGAGGCATATAAATAAAGCACAATGCATGAGATAACGCATTTTGGGTCAGATTGGATTACTTGGATACTTTTTCGAATCTATTTCTATCTCAAAATTTGTCACAATATAGAAAAAATTGAGCTAACTTAACATGGGCATTGGATTTGTGTCATTCTTAGCTATAAATCAAAAGTTACAGACGGTTTAGTGCAGAGATGTCAAGTTGATCGGCCAGTTAAAATGATCATTCTAAACTAACCATTGATGCTCATTAAGTACATGCTTATAGATGAAGCACAATGAATGGCAAGACGTAGTTTTGGATAGATTGGATTACTTGGATGCTTTGTCGAATCAATTTCTGTCTCGAATTTTGTCACACTATCGAAAGTTGTGCAAGCTTAGCGTGGGCTTTGGATTTGTTTCATTTTGAGCTCAAAATCCAAAGTTATGTATGATTTAGTGCAGACATGTCAAGTTGATCGGCCATATAAAATGATCATTCTAAGCTGATTATTGATGCTCATTGAGTACAAGCTTATAAATGAAGCAAAATGCATGGAATGATGCCGTCTCGGATAGAATTGATTACTTGGAAGCTTTGTCGGTCATAAAATATGTCACAATATAGCAAATTAAGCTAGTTTAACGTAGGCATTGGACGATTTAGTGCAGTCATGTCATGTTGATCAGACAGTTAAACTGATCATTCTAAATTTATCACTAGTGCTCATTGAGTATAGGCTTATAAATGAAACATAATGCATGACATTACGAACTTTTGATAGATTTGATTACTCAGAGGATTTGTCAAAGCAATTTTAATCTTAAAATTTATCACAATATAGAAAATTGAGCTAGATTAACGTGGGCTTTGCATTTGTGTCATTCAAAGCTCTAAATCAAAAGTTACACACGATTTAATGTGGACATGTCAGTTTTATTGGCCTGTTAAAGTGATCATTCTTAACAGACCATTGTTACTCATTGAGTAAAGGCTTTTAAGTGAAGCACAATGCATGCTTGACGCAGTTTTGGTTAGATTGGATTACTTGGACGCTTTGTTGAATCTATTTGTGTTTGAAATTTTGTCACAATAAAGTTTAGTTTGGGCATTCGATTTGTGTTGTTCCGAGCTTTAAATCAAAAGTTACAGACAATTTAGTGCGGAGATGTCATGTTGATCAGTCAGTTAAAATGATCATTCTTAACTGCTCATTGGTGCTCATTGAGTAGAGGCATATAAATGAAGCACAATGCATGACATCACGCAGTTCAGGATTGATTGGAGAACTTGGACGCTTTGTCATAAATATTTCTTTCGCAAAGTTTGTCACAATGTAGAAAAATGACCTAGCTTAACATGGGCATTGGATTCATGTACTTGTGAGCTATAAATCAAAAGTTACAGATGATTTAGTGCATACATGTCAAGTTGATAAGCCAGTTAAAATGATCATTCTAAACTGATCATTGGTTCTCATTGAGTAAGGGCTTATAAATGAATCATATTGCATAACATTACGCAGTTTTGATAGATTTAATCACTCTGACGATTTGTCGAAGCAATTTTAATCTTAAATTTTATCACAATATAAAAAAGTTGAGTTAGCTTAACGTTGGCTTTGCATTTGTTTCATTCTAAGCTCTACATTAAAAGTTACTGACGATTTAGTGTGTGGATGTTAAATTGATCAGCCATTCAAAATGATCATTCCTAAATGATCATTTGTGCTCATTGATTAAAGGCTTATAAATGAATCGTAATGCATGGCATCACACGGTTCGGGATAGATTAGAGTCCTACGACGTTTTGTCCTATCTATTTTTGTCTGCAATTTAGTCAGAATATAGAAAATTGAGTTAGCTTAATGTGGATATTGGATTCGTGTCATTCTGAGCTATAAATCAAATGTTAAAGGCGATTTAGTGTAGATATATCAAGTTGATCGGCCAGTAAAAATGATCAATTCTAAACTGATCATTGATGCTCATTTAGTAAAGGTTTATAAAGGAAGCCCAATGCATAGCATCATGTAGTTTTGGATAGAATGGATTACTTGGACGCTTTATCCTATCTATTTATGTTTCAAATGCTTTCACAATATAGAAAATGGAGCTTACTTAACATGGGCATTGGATTCGTGTCATTCTAAGCTCTAAATCAAAAGTTACGGACGATTTAGTGCAAACATGTCAAGTTGATCGTCCAGTTAATATGATCATTGTAAAATAATCATTGGTGCTCATTGAGTAAAAACTTATAAATGAAACACAATGCATGGCATCACGCATTTTGGGTAAGATTGGATTACTTCGATACTTTCTCATATCTATTTCCATCTCAAAATTTGTCACAATATAGAAAATTGAGCTAGTTTAACGTGAGCATTGCATTCGTGTCATTCTGATCTATAAATCAAAAGTTACGGACAATTTCGTGCAGACATGTCAAGTTGATCGGCAAGTTAAAATGATCATTCTAAATTGATCGTTGATGCTCATTGAGTCAAGGCTTATAAATGAAGCACAATGCATGGCTTGACGCAGTTTTGGATAGAAATGATTACTTGGACGTTTTGTCGAATCTATTTTGGTTTTAAATTTTGTCACAATATAGAAAATTGAGCTAGTTTAAAGTGGGCATTGGATTCAAGTGATTCAAAGCTATAAATAAAAAATTACGGACGATTTAGTGCATACATGTCAAGTTGATCGAACAGTTAAAATGATCATTACAAACTGATCACTGGTGCTCATTGAGTAAGGGTTTATAAACGAAGCATAATGCATGACATTATGCAGTTTTGATAGATTTAATCACTCTAAGGATTTGTCGAAGCAATTTTAATCTTAAATTTTATCACAATATTGAAATTTGAGCTAGCTTAACGTTGGCTTTGCATTTGTTTCATTCCGAGCTCTAAATCAAAAGTTACTGACGATTTAGTGCGGACATGTTAAATTGATCAGCCAGTCAAAATGATTATTCCTACATGATCATTTGTTCTTATTGATTAGAGGCTTATAAATGAATCATAATGCATGACATCACGCATTTCGGGATAGATTAGAGTCCTATGACGTTTTGTCCTATCTATTTTTGTCTGAAATTTAGTCAGAATATAAAAATTGAGCTAGCTTAACGTGGGTATTGGATTCGTGTCATTCTGAGCTATAAATCAAATGTTAAAGGCGATTTAGTGCAAATATATCAAGTTCATCGGCCAGTTAAAATGATCCATTTTAAAGTGATCATTGATGCTCATTGAGTAAAGGCTTATAAATGAAGTGCAATGCATAGCAGCAAGCAGTTTTGGATAGATTGGACTACTTGGACCCTTTGTCTTATCTATTTCTGTTTCAAATCTATTCACAATATAGAAACTTGAGCTAACTTAACTTGGGCATTGGAATCGTGTGATTCAGAGCTCTAAATCAAAAGTTATGCACAATTTAGTGCAAACATATCAAGTTGATTGTCCAGTTAATATGATCATTGTAAATTGATCATTGGTGCTCATTGAGTAAAGATCTATAAATGAAACACAATGCATGACATCACGCATTTTGGGTAAGATTGAATTACTTTGAAACTTTCACATATCTATTTCCGTCTCAAATTTGTCACAATATAGAAGATTAAGCTATTTTAACGTTAGCATTGGATTCGTGTCATTCTGAGCTATAAATAAAAAAACGGACGATTTCGTGCAGACATGTCAAGTTGATCGGCCAATTAAAATGATCCTTCTAAATTGATCATTGATGCTCATTGAGTAAAGGCTTATAAATGAAGCACAATGCATGGCTTGACGCAGTTTGGAAAGAAATCATTACTTGGACGCTTTTTCGAATCTATTTTGGTTTTAAATTTTGTCACAATATAGAAAATTGAGCTAGTTTAACGTGAGCATTGGATTCAAGTGATTCTAAGCTATAAATCAAAAATTATAGACGATATAGTGCAGACATGTCAAGTTGATCGACTAGTTAAAATGATCATTCCAAACTGATCACTGGTGCTCATTGAGTAAGGGCTTATAAACGAAGCATAATGCATGACATTATGCAGTTTTGATAGATTTAATAACTCTGACGATTTCTCAAAGAAATTTTAATCTTAAATTTTATCACAACATAGAAAATCAGCTAGCTTAACGTTGGCTTTGCATTTGTTTCATTTTGAGCTCTAAATCAAAAGTTACTAACGATTTTTTTGCGTACATTTTAAATTGATCAGCCAGTCAAAATGATCATTCCTAAATGATCATTTGTGCTCATTGATTAAAGGCATATAAATGAATCATAATGCATGGCATCACGTGGTTCGGGATAGATTAGAGTCCTACGACGTTTTGTCCTATCTATTTTTGTCTGCAATTTAGTCAGAATATAGAGAATTGAGCTAGCTTAATGTGGGTATTGGATTCGTGTCCTTCTGAGCTATAAATCAAATGGTAAAGGCGATTTAGTGCAGATATATCAAGTTGATCGGCGAGTTAAAATGATCCATTCTAAACTGATCATTGATGCTCATTGAGTAAAGGCTTATAAATGAAGCCCAATGCATATCATCATGCAGTTTTGGATAGAAAGGATTACTTGGACGCTTTATCCTATCTATTTCTGTTTCAAATGTTTTCACAATATAGAAACTTGAGCTAACTTAATGTGGGCATTGGATTCGTGTCATTCTAAGCTCTAAATCAAAAGTTATGGACGATTTAGTGCAAACATGTCAAGTTGATCGTCCAGTTAATATGATCATTGTAAATTGATCATTGGTGCTCATTGAGTAAAGACTTATAAATGAAACACAATGCATGGCATCACGCATTTTGGGTAAGATTGGATTACTTCGATACTTTCTCATATCTATTTCCGTCTCAAAATTTGCCACAATATAGAAAATTGAGCTAGTTTAACGTGAGCATTGGATTCGTGTCATTGTGAGCTATAAATAAAAAAACGGACGATTCGTGCAGACATGTCAAGTTGATCGGCCAGTTAAAATGATCCTTCTAAATTGATCATTGATGCTCATTGAGTAAAGGCTTAACGCAGTTTTGGAAAGAAATGATTACTTGGACGCTTTTTCGAATCTATTTTGGTTTTAAATTTTTTCACAACACCGAAAATTGAGCTAGTTTAACGTGGGCATTGGATTCAAGTAATTCTAAGCTATAAATCAAAAATTACGGATGATTTAGTGCATACATTTCTAGTTGATCGACCTGTTAAAATGATCATTCCAAACTGATCACTGGTGCTCATTGAATAAGGGCTTATAAATGAAGCATAATGCATGACATTATAAAGTTTTGATAGATTTAATAACTCTGAGGATTTCTCAACGCAATTTTAATCTTAAATTTTATCACAATATAGAAATTGAGCTAGCTTAACGTTGGCTTTGCATTTGTTTCATTTTGAGCTCTAAATCAAAAGTTACTGACGATTTAGTGCGGACATATTAAATCGATCTGCCAATCAAAATGATCATTCCTAAATGATCATTTGTGCTCATTGATTAGAGGCATATAAATGAATCATAATGCATGGAATCACGCAGTTCGGGATAGATTAGAGTCCTATGACGTTTTGTCCTATCTATTTTTGTCTGAACTTTTAGTCAGAATCTAGAAAATTGAGCTAGCTTAAGGTGGGTATTGGATTCGTGTCATTTTGAGCTATAAATCAAATGTTAAAGGCGATTTAGTGCAAATATATCAATTTGATCGGCCAGTTAAAATGATCCATTCTAAACAAATCACTGATACTCATTGAGTGAAGGCTTATAAATGAAGCCCAATGCATAGCATCATGCAGTTTTGGATAGAATGGATTACTTGGACGCTTTATCCTATCTATTTCTGTTTCAAATGTTTTCACAATATAGAAACTTGAGCTAACTTAACGTGGGCATGGGATTCGTGTCATTCTAAGCTCTAAATCAAAAGTTATGGACGATTTAGTGCAAACATGTCAAGTTGATCGTCCAGTTAATATGATCATTGTAAATTGATCATTGGTGCTCATTGAGTAAAGACTTATAAATGAAGCACAATGCATGGCATCACGCATTTTGGGTAAGATTGGATTACTTTGATACTTTCTCATATCTATTTCCGTCTCAAAATTTGCCACAATATAGAAAATTGAGCTAGTTTAACATGAGCATTGGATTCGTGTCATTGTGTGCTATAAATAACAAAAATGGACGATTCGTGCAGACATGTCAAGTTGATCGGCCAGTTAAAATGATCTTTCTAAATTGATCATTGATGCTCATTGAGTAAAGGCTTATAAATGAAGCACAATGCATGGCTTGACGTAGTTTTGGATAGAAATGATTACTTAGATGCTCTGTGGAATCTATTTCGGTTTTAGTTTTTGTCACAATATAGAAAATTGAGCTAGTTTAATGTGGGCATTGGATTCAAGTGATTCTAAGTTATAAATCAAAAGTTACGGACGATTTAGTGCATACATGTCATGTTGATCAAACAGTTAAAATGATCATTCTAAACTGATCACTAGTGCTCATTAAGTAAGGGCTTATAAATGAAGCATAATGCATGACATTATGCAGTTTTGATAGATTTAATCACTCTGAGGATTTGTCGAAGCAATTTTAATCTTAAATTTTATGACAATATAGAAAATTGAGCTAGCTTAACATTGACTTTGCATTTGTTTCATTCCGAGCTCTAAATCAAAAGTTACTGACGATTTAGTGCGGACATGTTAAATTGATCAGCGAGTCAAAATGATTATTCCTAAATGATAATTTGTGCTCATTGATTAGAGGCTTATAAATGAATCATAATGCATGACATCACGCATTTTGGGATAGATTAGAGTCCTACGACATTTTGTCCTATCTATTTTTGTCTCTAATTTAGTCATAATATAGAAAATTGAGCTAGCTTAACGTGGGTATTGGATTCGTGTCATTCTGAGATATAAATCAAATGTTAAAGGAGATTTAGTGCAGATATATCAAGTTGATCGGCCAGTTAAAATGATCCATTTTAAACTGATCATTGATGCTCATTGAGTAAAGGCTTATAAATGAAGAACAATGCATAGCATCATGTAGTTTTGGATAGATTGGATTACTTGGACCCTTTGTCCTATCTATTTCTGTTTTAAATCTAGTCACAATATAGAAACTTGAGCTAACTTAACTTGGGCATTGGATTTGTGTGATTCTGAGCTCTAAATAAAAAGTTATGGACGATTTAGTACAAACATGTCAAGTTGATTGTCCAGTTAATATGATCATTGTAAATTAATCATTAGTGCTCATTGAGTAAAGACTTATAAATGAAACACAATGCATGGCATCACGCATTTTGGGTAAGATTAGATTACTTCGATACTTTCTCATATCTATTTCCGTCTCAAAATTTGTCACAATATAGAAACTTGAGCTAGTTTAACATGAGCATTGGATTCGTGTCATTCTGAGCTATAAATCAAAATTTACGGACGATTTCGTACATACATGTCAAGTTGATCGGCAAGTTAAAAAGATCATTCTTAATTGATCATTGGTTCTCATTGAGTAAAGTCTTATAAATGAAGCACAATGCATGCGTGGCTTGATGCAGTTTATGATAGAAATGATTAATTTGATTGTCGAATCTATTTTGGTTTTAATTTTTCTCACAATATAGAAAATTGAGCTAGTTTAGCGTGGGCATTGGATTCAAGTCATTCTGAGCTATCAGTCAAAAGTTACGAACGATTTAGTGCAGACATGTCAAGTTGATTTGCCAGTTAAAATGATAATTATAAAGTAATCATTGGTGCTCATGGAGTAGAGGTTTATAAATGAAGCAAAATGCTTGACATTGCACAGTTTGGGATATATTGGATAATGTGGACGCTTTGTCTCATCTACTTCTGTCTCTAATTTTGTCACAATATAGAAATTTGAACTAGCTTAACGTGGTCATTGGATTCATGTCTTTATGAGATATAAATCGAAAGTTACGGACGATTTAGTATAGACATGTCAATTTGATCTGTGAGTTAAAATGATCATTATAAACTGATCATTGGTACTCATTAAGTAAGGGCATACAAATGAAGCATAATGCATGACATTACGCAATTTTTGATAGATTTGATTCCTATGAAGATTTGTCGAAGCAATTTTAATCTTAAGTTTTATCATAATATAGAAAATTGAGCTAGCTTTACATGGGCTTTGCATTTTTTTCATTTTGAGCTCTAAATAAATGGTTACGGACGACTTAGTGTGGAAATCTCAAGTTGATCGGCCAGTTAAAATGATCATTCTTAAGTAATCATTGGTGCTCATTGAGTAAAGGCTTATAAGAGAAGCACAATGCATGACATCATGAAGTTTTGAATATATTAGATTATTTGGACGCTTTGTTGTATCTATTTATATCTCAAATTTTGACACATTATAGAAACTTGAGCTAGCTTAATGTGGGCATTAGATTTGTGTCATTGTGAGCTCTAAATCAAAAGTTTCGGACGATTTAGTGCATACATATCAAGTTTATCAGCTAGTTAATATGATCAAACAGTGTGGACATGTCAAGTTGATGGACTAGTTGAAATAATTATTCTAAACTAATCATTGGTGCTCATTGAGTAAAGACTTATAAATCAAACATAATGCATGGCACCACACATTTTGAGTAAGATTAGATTACTTGGATACTTTTTTGTATCTATTTTGGTCTCAAAATTTGTCACAATATAGAAAATTGTGCTACCTTAACGATGGCATTGGATTCGTGTCATTATGAGCTCGAAATCAAAAGATACGGACGATTTAGTGCAAACATGTCAACTTGATCAGCCAGTTCAAATGATCATTTTAAATTGATCATTGATGCTCATTGAGTAAAGGCTTCTAAATGAAGCACAATGCATGGCTTGACACAGTTTTGGATAGATTAGATTACTTGGACTTTCTGTCGAATCTATTTCTGTTTTAAGTTTTGTCATAATATAGAAAATTGAGCTAGTTTAACATGGGCATTGGATTCGAGTCATTCTGAGTTATAAATCAAAAGTTACAAAACATTTAGTGCAGACATGTCAAGTTGAATGGCCAGTTAAAATGATCATTCTAAACTGATCATTGGTGCTCATGGAGTAAAGGCTTATAAATGAAGCACAATGCATGACATTGCACAATTAGGGATAGATTGGATAACTTGGAGGCTTTGTATGATCTACTTCTATCTCAAATTTTGTCACAATATAGAAATTTGAGGTAGCTTAACGTGGGCATTTGATGAGGTCATCGGCACAACCCCTGGCCAACTGGCCAGCCCGGCCGGCCCAAGGAACACAAAGGCGGCCAAATACGCGCAAAAGTATACATGGGTGTATCTTCATGAATTCAAGCTTGACCAAGAAGCAGCCAGCCAAGATCAAACCTGGCCTATAATCCAGACTCACAGAGGACATGCGGCGACATGGAGCTCACCCCAAACAAGGCCAGATCAAGTCATGCACCATACATCAAATTAGAGTTTTCGAAACTTACCATATTTGGAACTTATATGAATGTCTCCAAAAGTTTGTTTGGCGACCAGGAGACTTTTTGGTACTTCTAGGAGTTCCCTTAAGCACTTCTAGAAGCTCAAGCATGCCTTGGACCAGGCGCGTCCATCCGTGCCTTCAAATGAACCGATTGGAGCCGTTTATGGCAAGTGAGATGGCCAACTGGTTTAATCACTTGCAAACCAAAACATGGCGTCCAGGAGATATTATTAAGGCCCTAACGAAGCCCAAAATAAACCTACCATGCACCAGCCACCAGAGGATCAGGCGAATCCCTTTCCTCCTAGACTTGCCATATATGGACCGAAGTGCACTTAATGTGTTCAGATTTCAATATCTCTATTCCTTGCAACTTGGGCACGTATTGAAGACTTTCCAAAGCATCCAGGATATACCTAGACACATTACATTCGCCCCAAAGCTCTCAAGATACAAGCATATACACTTTCCTTGTTGGCCAAACTAGACATTAATGGCCAACAGCCATATATTTTAAATGTATGATTTCCTTTTCTCCTTTTTAGGTTTAGGACCATTGCTAGGAGCACTATATAAGCTCAGCACGACCTCATTGTAAAGATAGACCACCATTGAAATTAAATTTGAATACAAAGTATTTTCTTCAAAGCGTTGTCTTTGAGTCTTGTTCTTGTTCTTTAGAAATAAAGTGTGTGATTCACTTCCTTTCTATTGAATCCACAGCCAGGTTAGTTTGAGAGATTCAAAATCCCTTGGTTCACTTTTGATCGTGTGATTTGATCAAAACCCCTTCCTTTTAGTTCCCTTGCCCGCTTAAGCCAAGAGAGATTCTCGGTCTTGCGAGTCACGGCCGTACCGCTTGTGAGATTGATATTCAATCTTACATCAGCATTGGATTCATATCATTATGAGCTATAAATCGAAAGCTATGGATGATTTACTGTTGAAATGTCAATTTTATCAGCGAGTTAAAATGATCATTATCAACTGATCACTGGTGCGTATTGAGTATGGGCTTATAAATGAAGCACAATACATGGCGTCATGCATTTTTGGATATATTTAGTTACTTGGACGCTTTTTCGTATCTATTTTTCTCTCAAATTTTGACACAATATAGAAACTTGAGCTAGCTTAACGTGGGTATTGGATTCTTGTCATTATGAGCTCTAAATCAAAATTTATGGACAATATGGTGCACACATGTCATCACGCATAAATGAAACATAATGCATGGCATCACGCATTTTGGGTAAGATTAGATTACTTGGATACTTTTTCGTATCTATTTCAGTCTCAAAATTTGTCACAATTTAGAAAATTGAGCAAGCTTAACGTATTCATTGGATTCGTGTCATTCGGAGCTATAAATCAAAACTTACGGACGATTTAGTGCACACATGTAAAGTTGATTGGCCAGTTAAAATGATAATTCTTAACAGATCATTGGTGCTCATTGAGTAAAGGCATATAAATGAAGCACAATGCATGGCATGATAAAATTTTGGATAGATTGGATTAGTTAGACATTTTGTCGAACCTATTTCTATCAAAATTTTATCACAATATAGAAAATTAAACTAGCTTAACGTGGGCTCTGGATTTGTGCATTCTATGCTCTAAATCAAAAATTATAGACGATTTAGTGTAGACATGTCAAGTTGATGAGTCAGTTAATATGATCATTCTAAACTAATCATTGCTGCTCATTGAGTAAAGACTTATTAATGAAACACAATGCATGGCATCACGCATTTTGGGTAAGATTGGATTACTTCGATACTTTGTTGTATCTATTTTGGTGTTAAAATTAGTCACAATATAGAAAATTGTGCTAGCTTAACGTGGGCATTGGATTCGTGTCATTCTGAGCTATAAATAAAAAGTTATGGACGGTTTAGTGTTGAGATGTCAAGTTGATTTGCCAGTTAAAATGATCATTCTAAACTAATCATTGATACTCATTGAGTAAAGGCTTATAAACGAAGCATAATGCATGGCATGACGCAATTTTGGATAGATTGGATTACTTGGACGCTTTGTCGAATCTATTTCTGCGTCCAATTTTGTCACAATATAGAAAATTGAGGGAGCTTAGCGTAGGTTTGGAGTTGTGTCATTCTGAGCTCAATTCCAAAGTTACATATGATTTCTGCAGACATGTCAAGTTGATCGGCCAGTTAAAATGACCATTATAAACTGATTGTTGATCATAACTGAGTAAAGGGTTGTAAATGAAGCACAATGCATGGCATCAGCAGTTTCGAATAGATTGGATTACTTGAGTGCATTGTCGAATCAATTTCTATCACAAATTTTGTCCCAATATAGAAAACTGAGCGAGCTTAACGTGGGCGTTAGAATCGTGTCATTCTATGCTCTAAATCAAAAGCTACAGACGATTTAGTAAAGACATGTCAAGTTGATCGGCCAGTTAATATGATAATTCTAAAGTAACCATTGGTGCTCATTGAGTAAAGAATTATAAATTAAACATAATGCATGGCATCACGCATTTTAGGTAAGATTGTATTACTTGGATACTTTTTCGTATCTATTTCGGTCATAAAAATTGTCATAATATAGAAAATTGAGCAACTTAACGTAGGCATTGGATTTGTGTCATTCTGAGCTATAAATCAAAAGTTACGGCGGATTTAGGGTAGAAATGTCAAGTTGATTGGCCAGTTAAAATGGTCAATATAAACTGATCATTGATGCTCATTGAGAAAAGGCTTATAAATGAAGCACAATGCGTGGCATGACGGAGTTTTGGATAGATTGGATTACTTGGACGCTTTGTCGAATCTATTTCTGCCTCAAACTTTGTGACCGTATAGAAGCTTAAGCTAGATTAACGTGGGATTTGGATTTGTGTCATTCTGAGCTCTAAATCAAAGGTTATGTATGATTTAGTGCGGATATTTCAAGTTGATTTGTCAGTTAAAATTATCATTCTTAATTGATCACTTGTGCTCATTGAGTAGAGGCTTATAAATGAAGCACAATGCATGGCATGACGCCGTTCCGGATAGAATGGATTACTTGGACGCTTTGTCGAATTTATTTATGTCTAAAATTTTATCACAATATACAAAATTAAGCTAGTTTAACGTGGGCTTTGGATTTGTGTCATTCTGAGCTCTAAATCAAAAATAACGGACAATTTAGTGCAGACATGTCAAATTGATCAACCAGTTAATCTGATCATTCTAAACTGATCATTGGTGTTGATTGAGTAAAGACTTATAAATGAAACATTATGCGTGGCATCACACATTTTGGGTAAGATTTGATTACTTGGATACTTTGTCCTATCTATTTTGGTCTCAACATTTGTCACAGTATACAAAATTGAGCTAAATTAATGTGGGCATTGGATTCGTGTCATTCTGAGCTATAAATCAAAAGTTACCGACAGTTTAGTGCAGAGATGTCAAGTTGATCGGCCAGTTAAAATGATCATTCTAAACTAGTCATTGATGCTCATTGAGTAAATGCTTATAAATGAAGCAAAATGCATGTCATGACCCAGTTTTGGATAGGTGGGATTATTTGGACGCTTTGTAGAATCTATTTATGTATCGAATTTTGTCACAATATAGAAATTGAACGAGCTTAGCGTGGGCTTTGGATTTGTGTCATTCTGAGCTCAAAATCCAAGTTACGTATGATTTAGTGCAGATATGTCAAATTGATCGGCCGGTTAAAATGAGCATTCTAAAATGATTGTTGATGCTCATTGAGTAAAGACTTATAAATGAAGCACGATGTATGGCATGTCGCAGTTTCATATATATTTGATTACTTAAATGCTTTTCGAATCTATTTCTATCTCAAATTTTGTGACAATATAAAAAATTGGGCAAGATTAAAGAGGGCATTGGAATCGTATCGTTGTAAACACTAAATCAAAAGTTACAGACGATTTAGTGAAGACATGACAAGTTGATCGGCCATTTAATATGATAATTCTAAAGTAAACATTGGTGCTCATTAACTAAAGAATTATAAATTAAACATAATGCATGGCATCACGCATTTTAGGTAAGATTGGATTACTTGGATACTTTTTCGTATCTATTTTGGTCATAAAATTTGTCATAATATAGAAACTTGAGCTAGCTTAACGTGGGCATTGGATTCGTGTCATTCTGAGCTATAAATCAAAAGTTACGGCATATTTAGTGTAGAATTTTCATGTCATGACAATGTTTTGGATATGTGGGATTATTTGGATGCTTTGTAGAATCTATTTATATGTCGAATTTTATCACAATATAGAAATTGAACGAGCTTAGCGTGGGCTTTGGATTTGTGTCATTCTGAGCTTAAAATCCAAAGTTACGTATGATTTAGTGCAGACATGTCAAGTTGATCGGCCAGTTAAAATGATCATTCTAAAAAGATTGTTGTACTCATTGAGTAAAGGCTTATAAATGGACCACAATGTATGGCATCACACAGTTTCGGATAGATTGGATTACTTGAATGTATTTCTATCTCAAATTTTTTGACAATATAGAAAATTGAGCAAGATTAAAGAGGGCATTGGAATCGTGTCGTTCTAAGCTCTAAATCAAAAGTTATGCACGATTTAGTGAAGACTTGTCAAGTTGATCGGCCATTTAATATGATAATTCTAAAATAATCATTGGTGCTCATTGAGTAAAGAATTATAAAGTAAACATAATGCATGACATCACACATTTTAGGTAAGATTGAATTACTTGGATACTTTTCATATCTACTTTGGTCATAAAATTTGTCGTAATATAGAAAATTGAGCTCGCTTAATGTAGGAAATGGATTCGTGTCATTCTGAGTAATAAATCAAAAGTTACGGTGGATTTAATGTAGAATGTCAAGTTGATTGGCCAGTTAAAATGATCATTCTACACAGATCATTGATGCTCATTGAGTAAAGGCTTATAAATCAAACACAATGCATGGCATGACGGAGTTTTGGATAGATTGGATTACTTGGACACTTTGTCAAATCTTTTTTTGCCTCAAACTTTGTAACCATATAGAAAATTATCCTAGATTAACGTCGGCTTTGGATTTGTGTCATTCTGAGCTCTAAATCAAAAGTTATGTTTGATTTATTGCGGACATGTCAAGTTGATTGGTCAGTTAAAATGATCATTCTTAACTAATCATTGGTGCTCATTGAGTAGAGGCTTATAAATGAAGTACAATGCATGGCATGATGCAGTTTTGGATAGATTGGATTACTTGGACGCTTTGTCGAATCTATTTATGTCTAAAATTTTATCACAATATACAAATTGAAGCTAGCTTAACGTGGGCTTTGGAGTTGTGTCATTCTGAGCTCTAAATAAAAAAAATTACGGACAATTTAGTGCAGACATGTCAAGTTGATCAGCCACTTAATCTGATCATTCTAAACTGATCATTGGTGCTAATTGAGTAAAGACTTATAAATGAAACATAATGCCTGGCATCACGCATTTTGGGTAAGATTTGATTAGTTGGATATTTTTTTGTATCTATTTCGGTCTCAAAATTTGTCCCAATATAGAAAATTGAGCTAAATTAATGTGGGCAGTGGATTCGTGTCATTCTGAGCTATAAATCAAAAGTTACGGATGGTTTAGTGTAGAGATGTCAAGTTGATCGGCCAGTTAAAAGGATCATTCTAAACTAATCATTGATCCTCATTGAGTAAAGGATTATAAATGAAGCAAAATGCATGTCATGACCCAGTTTTGGATAGGTGGGATTATTTGGACGCTTTGTAGAATCTATTTATGTTTAGAATTTTGTCACAATATAGAAATTGAACGAGCTTAGCATGGGCATTGGATTTGTGTCATTCAGAGCTCCAAATCCAAAGTTACGTATGATTTAGTGCAGACATGTCAAGTTGATCGGCCAGTTAAAATGATCATTCTAAACTGATTGTTGATGCTCATTGAGTAAAGGCTTAAATGAAGCACAATGTATGGCATGGCGCAGTTTCAGATAGATTGGATTACTTGAATTCTTTGTCTAATCTATTTCAATCTCAAATTTTGTGAAAATATAGAAAATCAAGCTAGATTAAAGAGGGCATTCAATACGTGTCGTTCTATGCTCTAAATCAAAAGTTACGGACGATTTAGTGAAGACATGTCAAGTTGATCGGCCAGTTAATATGATAATTCTAAAGTAATCATTGGTGCTCATTGAGTAAAGAATTATAAATTTAACACATTGCATGGCATCGCGCATTTTAGGTAAGATTGGATTACTTGGATACTTTTTCATATCTATTTTGGTCATAAAATTTGTCATAATATAGAAAATTGAGCTAGCTTAACGTGGGAATTGGATTTGTGTCATTGTGAGCTATAAATCAAAAGTTACGGTCGATTTAGTGTAGAATTTTCAAGTTAATTTTCCAGTTAAAATGGTCATTCTCAAATGATCACTAATGCTTATTGAGTAAAGGCTTATAAATGAAGCACGATGCATTGCGTGACGCAGTTTTGGATAGATTGGATTACTTGTACATTTTGTCGAAGCTATTTCTGCCTGAAATTTTATCACAATATAGAATATTAAGCTAGCTTAACGTGGGCTTTGGATTTGTGTCATTCTGAGTTCTAAAACAAAAGTTAAGGACGATTTAGTTCGGAAATATCAAGTTGATAGGTCAGTTAAAATGATCATTCTTAACAGATCATTGGTTTTCATTGAGTAGAGGCTTATAAATGAAGCACAATGCATGATATCACGCAGTTCAGGATTCTTGGATATCTTGGACACTTTATCTTATCTATTTCTTTCTCAAATTTTATCACAATGTAGAGAATTGAGCTAGATTAACATGGTCATTGGATTCATGTCATTCTGAGCTATAAATCAGAAGTTACGGACGATTTAGTGCAAACATGTCAAGTTGATCAACCAATTAAAATGATCATTCTAAACTGATCACTGGTGCTCATTGAGTAAGGGCTTATAAATGAAACATAATGCATGACATTACGCAGTTTTGATAGATTTAATTACTCCAAGGATTTGTCGAATAAAATTGAGCTAGCTTAACGTGGGCATGGATTTGTGTCACTCTGAGCTATAAATCAAAAGTTACAAACATGTCAAGTTTTATAAATGAAACACAATGCATGGCATCACACATTTTGGGTAAGATTGGATTAGTTGGATACTTTGTCGTATCTATTTCGGTCTCAAAGTTTGTCACAATATAGAAAATTGAGGTAGTTTAACGTGGGCATTGGATTCGTGTCATTCTCAGCTATAAATCAAATGTTACGGACGATTTAGTGCAGACATGTCAAGTTGATCTGCCAGTCAAAATGATAATTCTAAACTGATCATCGATGCTCATTGAGTAAAGGATTATAAATGAACCACAATGCATGGCCTGACGCAGTTTTGGATAGATTGGTTTACTTGGATGCTTTGCCTTATCTATTTCCGTCTCAAATTTTGACAATTGAGCTAGCTTAACGTGGGGATTGGATTCATTTCATTCTAAGCTATGAATCAAAAGTTACCGATGATTTAGTGCTGACATTTCAAGTTGATCAGCGAGTTAAAATGATCATTATAAACTGATCACCAGTGCTCATTGAGTAAAGGCTTATAAATGAAGCATAATGCATGACATTATGCAGTTTTGATAGATTTGATTACTCTCAGGATTTTTCAAAGCAATTTTAATCTTAAATTTTATCACAATATAGAAAATTGAGCATCTTTAACGTTGGCTTTGCATTTGTGTCATTTTGAGCTCTAAATCAAAAGTTACCAACGATTTGGAGCGGACATGTAAAGTTGATCGGCCAGTTAAAATTATCTTTCTTAACAGAATATCGTATATATTTTTATTTGAAATTTTGTAACAATATAGAAAATTATGCTACCTTAATGTGGGTATTGGATTCGTGTCATTATGAGTTAATCAAATGTGAAAGACAATTTAGTGCAGACATGTCAAGTGGATTGGCTAGTTAAAATGATACATTCCAAACTGATCATTGATGCTCATTGAGTTAAGGCTTATAGATGAAGCACAATGCATAGCATCATGCAGTTTTAGATAGATTGGATTACTTGGATGCTTTTTCCTACCTGTTTTGTCACAATATCAAAAATTGACAATTTAACGTGGGCATTGACCTTGCTTAACGTGGGCATTGGATTTGATTCATTCTGAGCTCTAAATCAAAAGTTTTGGACAATTTATCGCGGACATGTCGAGTTGATCGTCCAGTTAAGAAGATCATTCTAAACTGATCATTGGTGCTCAATGAGTAAAGACTTGGATTACGCATTTTGGGTAAAATTGGATTACTTGGATACTTTTTCGTATCTATTTTGGTCTCAAAATTTTTTACAAAATTGATAATTGAGCTAGTTTAACATGGGCATTGATTCGTGTCATTCGGAGCTATAAATCAAAAGTTACGGACGATTTATTGCAGACATGTCAAGTTGATCGGCCAATTAAAATGATAATTCTAAACTACTCATTGATGCTCATTAAGTAAAGGCTTATAAATGAAGCACAATGCATGGCTTAACGCAGGTTTGGATAGATCGGATTACTTGGACTCTTTGTCGAATATATTTCTGTTTCAAATTTTGTCACAATATAGAACATTGAGCTAGTTTAACATGGGCATTAAATTCGTGTCAGTCTAAGCTTTAAATCAAAAGTTACGGATGATTTAGTGCAGACATGTCAAATTGATTGGCAATTTAAAATGATCATTCTAAACTAATCATTGGTGCTCATGGAGTAGAGGCTTATAAATGAAGCACGATGCATGATATCACACAGTCCGGGATAGCTTGGACAACTTGGATGCTTTGTTGTATGCATTTCTATCTCAAATTTTTTAACAATATTAAAAATTGAGGTAGCTTAATGTGGGCATTGGATTCATGTCATTCTAAGCTATAAATCAAAATTTACGGACGATTTACTACAGACATGTCAAGTTGATCAGGGAGTTAAAAGATCATTTTAACCGATCACCGGTGCTCATTGAGAAAGGGCTTATAAATGAAGCATAATGCATGACATTACACAGTTATTTATAGATTTGATTGCTCTAGGGATTTGTTGAAGCAATTTTAATCTTAAATTGTTTCACAGTATATAGAATTGAGCTAGCGTAACATGGGCTTTGCATTTGTATCATTCTGAGCTCTAAATCAACAGTTACAGAGGATTTAGTGTGGACATGTCAAGTTGATCAGCCACTTAAAATGATAATTCTTAACTGATCATTGCTGATCATTGAGTAAAGGCTTATAAATGAAGCACAATGAATGGCATCATGCAGTTTTGGATATATTGGATTATTTGGATGCTTTGTCGTATCTAATTCTGTCTCAAATTTTGTCACAATATAGAAACTTGGGCTAGGTTAACGTTGGCATTGGATTCGTGCCATTCTGAGCCCTAAATCAAAAGTTACGGACGATTTAGTGCACACATGTCAAGTTGATCAGCCAGGTAATATGATCATTGTAAACTGATCATTGGTGCTCAATTAGTAAAGACTTATTATAGAAACACAATGCATGGCCTCATGCATTTTGGATAGATTAGATTACTTGGACGCTTTGTCCTATCTATTTTTTCTCAAATTTTGTCACAATATAGAAACTTGAGCTAGCTGAACGTGGCATTGGATTCGTGTCATTGTGAGCTCTAAATCAAAAGTTAGGACGATTTAGTGCACACATGTCAAGTTAATCAACCTGTTAATATGATCATTCTAAACTAAACATTGGTGCTCAATGAGTAAAGACTTATTAATGAAACAGAATACATGACATCATGCATTTTGGGTAAGATTGGATTACTTGGATACTTTTTTCGTCTATTTGGTATCAAAATTTGTCACAATATAGAAAATTGAGCTAGCTTAACGTGAGCATTGGATTCTTGTCATTATGAGCTATAAGTCAAAAGTTACGGACGATTTAGTGCAAACATATCAAGTTGATCGGCCAGTTAAAATGATCATTATAAACTAATCATTGATGCTCATTTAGTAAAGTAAAGGCTTATAAATGAAGCACAATGCATGGCTTGACGCAGTTTTGGAAAGATTGGATTACTTGGATGCATTGTCGAATCTATTTTTGTGTTGAATTTTGCTACAATATAAAAAATTGAGCTAGCTTAACGTGACCATTGGATTCGTGTCATTATGAGCTATAAATAAAAAGTTACGGAAGATTTAGTGCAGACATGTCAAGTTGATCGGACAATTAAAATGATCATTCTAAACTGATCTTTGATGCTAATTGAGTAAAGGCGTATATATGAAGAACAATGCATGGTATGACGCAGCTTTGGATATATTGGATTACTTGTACGTTTGTCGAATCTATTTCTGTTTTGAATTTTGTTACAATATAGAAAATTGAGATAGCTTAAAGTGGGCTTTGCATTTGTGTCATTCTGAGCTCTAAATCAAAAGTTACAGACGATTTAGTGTAGACATGTAAAGTTAATCGGCCAGTTAAAATTATCATTCTTAACTGATCTTTGGTGCTCATTGATTAGAGGCTTATAAATGAAGCATAATGCATGGCATCACGTAGTTCGGGATAGATTGGAGTCCTACGACGTTTGTCGTATATATTTTTGTCTAAAATTTTGCAACAATATAGAAAATTGAACTACCTTAACGTGGGTATTGGATTCTTGTCATTATGAGCTATAAATCAAATGTGAAAGAAGATTAAGTGCATACATGTCAAGTTGATAGGCCAGTTAAAATGATACATTCTAAACTGATCATTGATGCTCATTGAGTTAAGGCTTGTAGATGAAGCACAATGCATAATATCATGTAGTTTTGGATAGATTGGATTTCTTCGATGCTTTTTCCTATCTATTTCTGTCTCAAAGTTTGTCACAATATGGAAAATTGAGCTACATTAACGTGTGCATTAGAATCGTGTCATTTTGAGCTCTAATTCAAAAGTTACTGATGATTTAGTGCAGACATCTCAAGTTGATCAGCCAATTAATATTATCATTCTAAACTAATCATTGGTGCTCATTGAGTAAAGACTTATAAATGAAACATCATCACGCGTTTTGGGTAAAATTGGATTACTAGGATACTTTGTCGTATATATTTTGGTCTCAAATTTTGTCACAATATAGAAATTTGAGCTAAGTTAACGGGGGCATTGGATTCCTGTCATTATGTGCTATAAATCAAAAGTTACGGATGATTTAGTACAGACATGTCAAGTTGATTGGCCAGTTAAAATGATCAATTTAAATTGATCATTGATGCTCATTGAGTAAAGGCTTATAAATGAAGCACAATGCATGACATGACACAATTTTGGATAGATTAGATTACTTGGACGCTTTGTCGATTCTATTTCGGTCTCAAATTTTATCACTATATAGAAAATTAAGCTACCTTAACTTGGGCTTTGGATTTTTTTTATTTTGAGCTATAAATCAAAAGTTATGGACGATTTAGTGTGGACATGTGAAGTTGATCGGTCATTTAAAATATCAATCTTAACTTATCATTGATGCTCATTGAGTAGAGGCTTATAAATGAACCACAATGCATGGCATGAGTAAAGACTTTTGAATGAAACACAATGCATGGCATCACGTATTTTGGGTAAGATTGGATTACTTGGATACTTTTTCGTATCTATTTTGGTCTTAAAATTTGTCAAATAATAGAAAATTGAGCTAGATTAACGTGGGCATTGGATTCGTGTCATTTGGAACTATAAATAAAAAGTTATGGATGGTTTGGTGAAGAGATGTCAAGCTGATCAGCCAGTTAAAATGATCTATCTAAACTAATCATTGATGCTCATTGGGTAAAGGCTTATAAATGGAGCACAATGCATGGGTTGATGCAGTTTTGGATACATTGGATTACTTGGACGCTTTGCCGAATCTAGTTCTGTTTCAATTTTTGTCACAATATAGAAAATTGAGCTAGTTTAACGTGGGCATATGATTCATGTCAGTGTGAGCTATAAATCAAAAGTTACGGATGATTTAGTGCAGTCATGTCAAGTTGATTAGCCAGTTAAAATGATCATTATAAACTGATCATTGGTGCTCATGGAGTATAGGTTATAAATGAAGCACAATGCATGACATCTCACAGTTCGGGTAGATTGGATAACTTGGGACGTTTTGTCATATCTATTTCTCTCAAATTTTGTCATAATATAAAAAATTGGGCTAGCTTAACGTGGGCATTGGGTTCAAATCATTCTTAGCTATAAATCATAAGTTACGGGCAATTTAGTGCAGACATGTCAAGTTTTCAGCAAGTTAAAATGATCATTCTAAACTAATCACCATTGCTCATTGAGTAAGGGCTTGTAAATGAAGCATAATGGATGACATTACGTAGTCTTTTTATAGATTTGATTACTCTGACGATTTGTTGTAGCAATTTTAATCTGAAATTTTTTTACAATATAGAAAATTGAGCTAGCTTAACATGGGCTTTGCATTTATGCCATTCTGAGCTCTAAATGAACAGTTATAGAGGATTTAGTGCAGACATATCAAGGTGATCGGCAAGTTAAAATGATCATTCTTAACTGATCATTGGTGCTCATTGAGTAAAGGCTTATAAATGAAGCACAATGCAAGACATCCTGCAGTTTTGGATAGATTGGATTACTTGGACGCTATGTCGTATCTATTTCTGTCTCAAATTTTGCCACAATATAGAAACTTGGGCAAGCTTAACGTGGGCATTGGATTCGTGTTATTCTGAGCTCTAAATCAAAAGTTACGGACGATTTAGTGCACACATGTCAAGTTGATCAGGCAGTTAATATGATCATTCTAAACTAATCATTGGTGCTAATTGAGTAAAGACTTATAAATGAAACATCCTGCATGGCATCATGCATTTTGGGTAAGATTAGATTTCTTTGATACTTTTGCGTATCTATTTTGGTCTCAAAATTTGTCACAATATAGAAAATTGATCTAGCTTAATGTATGCATTGGATTTGTGTCATTATGAGCTATAAATAAAAAGTTACGGACTATTTAGTGTAGACATGTCAATTTGATCGCCCAGTTAAAATGATCATTTTAAACTGATCTTTGATGCTCATTTAGTAAAGGCATATAAATCAAGCACAATGAATGGCATGACGCAGTTTTGGATAGATTTGATTACTTGGATGCTTTGTCGAATCTATTTCGGTCTCAATATTTTGTCACAATATAGAAAATTGAACTAGATTAACGTGGAGTTTGGATTTGTGTCATTCTAAGCTCTAAATCCAAAGTTACGAACAATTTAGTGCACACATATCAAGTCGATCGACCTGTTAAAATGATCATTCTAAACTGATTATTGATGCCCATTAAGTAAAGGCTTATAAATGAAGCACAATGCATGGTATGACGCAGTTTTGGATACATTGGATTACTTCGACGCTTTGTCGAATCTATTTCTGTCTCAAATTTTATCACAATATAGAAAATTGAGCTAGCTTAACGTGTGCATTAGAATAGTGTCATTCTAATCTCTAAATCAAAACTTACTGATGATTTAGTGCAAACATGTTAAGTTGATCAACCAATTAATATGATCATTCTAAACTAATCATTGGTGCTGATTAAGTAAAGACTTATAAATGAAACATAATGCAAGGCATCATGCATTTCGGGTAAGATTAGATTACTTGGATGCTTTGTCGTATATATTTGGGTCTCAAATTTTTTCACAATATAGAAAATTGAGCTAACTTAACGGAGGCAATGGATGCCTATCATTCTGAGCTATAAATCAAAAGTTACGGACGATGTAGTGCAGAAATGTCAAGTTGATTGGCCAATTAAAATGCTCATTTGAAACTGATTATTTATGCTCATTTAGTAAAGGCTTGTAAATGAAGCACAATGCATGACATTACGCAATTTTGATTAGATTGGATTACTTGGACAATTTTTCGAATACATTTCTATCTCAAAATTTTATCACTATATAGAAAATTAAGCTACCTTAACTTGGTCTCTGGATTTTTGTTATATTGAGCTATAAATCAAAAGTTACAGACGATTTAGTGTGGACATGTCAAGTTGATCGGTCAATTAAAATGATCATTCTTAACTGATCATTGGTGCTCATTGAGTAGAGGCTTATAAAAGAACCACAATGCATGGCATGAGTAAAGACTTTTAAATGAATCACAATGCATGGCTTGACGCAGTTTTGTATAGATTGGATTACATGAATGCTTTTTCGAACCTATTTCTTTTTCAAATTTACTTCACAATATAGAATATTGAGCTAGTTTAATGCGGGCAATGTATTCGTGTCCGTCTAAGCTATAAATAAAAAGTTACAGATGATTTAGTGAAGACATGTCAAGTTGATTGGCCAGTTAAAATGATCATTCTAAACTGATCATTGGTGCTCATGGAGTAGAGGCTTATAAATGAAGCACAATTCATGACATCACACATTCGGAATAGATTGGATAACTTGGACATTTTTTCTTATCTATATCTGTATCAAATTTTGTCACAATATAAAAAATTGAGCTAGCTTAATTTGGGCATTGGGTTCATGTCATTCTGAGCCATAAATCAAAAGTTATGGAAAATTTAGTGTAGACATGTCAAGTTCATCAGCAATTTAAAATGATCATTCTAAACTTATCACCGGTGCTCATTGAGTAAGGGCTTATAAATGAAGCATAATGGATGACATTACGCAGTTTGTTATAGATTTGATTACTCTGAGGATTTGTCAAAGCAATTTTAATTTTCAAATTTTTCACAATATAGAAAATGAGCTAGCTTAACATGACCTTTGCATTTATGTCATTCTGAGCTCTAATTCAACAGTTACTGAGGATTTAGTGCGGACATGTCAAGGTGATGGGCCAGTTAAAATGATCATTCTTATCTGATCATTGGTGCTCATTGAGTAAAGACTTATAAATAAAGCACAATGCATGGCATCATTCAGTTTTGAATAGATTGAATTACTTGGACGGTTTGTCATATCTATTTCTATCTCAAATTTAGTCACAATATAAAAACTTGAGGTAGCTTAACGTAGGCATTGGATTCGTGTCATTCTGAGCTCTAAATCAAAAGTTACAGACGATTTAGTGCACACATGTGAAGTTGATCAGCCAGTTAATATGATCAGTCTAAACTAATCATTGGTTCCCATTGAGTAAAGACATATAAACTAAACATAATGCATGGTATCACACATTTAGGGTATGGTTGGATTACTTGGATACTTTTTGTATCTATTTTGGTCTCAAGATTTGTCACAATATAAAACATTGAGCTACCTTAACGTGGGCATTGGATTCGTGTCATTATGAGATATAAAAAAAAAGTTACGGACAATTTAGTGCAGACATGTCAAGTTGATTGGCCAGTTAAAATGATGATTCTAAACTGATCTTTCATGCTCATTTAGTAAAGGCTAATTAATGAAGCACAATGCATGGCATGACGTAGTTTTCGATAGATTGGATTACTTGGATGCTTTCTTTAATCTATTTCGGTCTCAAAATTTTGTCACAATATAGAAACTTGAGCTAGCTTAACGTGGGCATTGGATTCGTGTCATTCTGAGCTCTAAATCAAATGTTACGGACGATTTAGTGCGGACATGTCAAGTTAACCTAAAATGATCATTTTTAACTGATCATTGGTGCTCATTGAGTAAAGGCTTATAAATGACCCACAATGCATGGCATGAGTAAAGACTTTTTAATGAAACACAATGCGTGGCATCACGCATTTTGGGTAAGATTAGATTACTTGGATACTTTGTCGTATCTATTTTGGTTTTAAAAATGGTCACAATATAGAAAATTAAGCAAGATTAACGTGGCCATTGGATTCGTGTCATTCTGAGCTATAAATCAAAAGTTATGGATGGTTGAGTGCAGAGATGTCAAGTTGATCGGCCCATTAAAATGATCATTCTAAACTTATCATTCATGCTCATTAAGTAAATGCTTATAAATGAAGCCCAATGCATGGCATGACGTAGTTCTGGATAGATTAGATTACTTGGACAGTTTGTCGAAACTATTTCTATCTGGAATTTTGTCACATTATACAAAATTGAGCGAGCTTAGCGTGGGGTTTGGATTTGTGTCATTCTGAGCTCAAAATGTAAAGATACGTATGATTTAGTGCAGATATGTCAAGTTGATTGGCTAGTTAAAATGATCATTCTAAACTGATTATTGATGCCCATTGAGTAAATGTTTATAAATGAAGCACAATGCATGACATGACGCAGTTTTGGATAGATTGGATTACTTGGACGTTGTGTCAAATCTATTTATGTCTCAATTTTTTGTCACAATATAGAAAACTGAGCTAGATTAACGTGGGCATTGGACCATGTCATTATGAGCTCTAAATCAAAAGTTACAGATGATTTAGTACAGGCATGTCAAGTTGATCAGCCACTTAATATGATCATTGTAAACTGATCATTGGTGCTCATTGAGTAAAGACTTATTAATGAAACACAATTCATGGCATCACGCATTTTGGGTAAGATTGGAATACTTGGATACTTTCTCGTATCTATTTTGGTATCAAAATTTGTCAGAATATAGAAAATTTAGCTAGTTTAACGTTGGCATTGGATTCTTGTCGTTCTAAACTATAAATCAAAAGTTACGGATTGTTTAGTGTAGAGATGTCAAGTTGATTAGCCTGCTAAATGCTCATTCTAAACTGATCATTGATGCTCATTTAGAAAAGGCTTATAATGAAGCAGAATGCATGGCATGACGCAGTTTTGGATAGATTAGATTACTTGGACGCTTTGTAGAATCTATTTCTATCTTGAATTTTGTGACAATATTGAAATTTGAGCTAGCTTAACGTGGGCTTTGGATTTGTGTCATTGTGAGCTCTAAATCAAAAGTTACGGACGGTTTAGTGTAGAGATGTCAAGTTGATTGGCCAGTTAAAATGCTCATTCTAAACTGATCATTGATGCTCATTGAGGCTTATAAATGAAGCAGAATGCATGGCATGACACAGTTTTGGATAGATTGGATTACTTGGATGATTTATCTATCCAAAACTACGTAATGTCATGCATTATGCTTCATTTATAAACCCTTACTCATTGAGCACCTGTGATCAGTTTAGAATGTTCATTTTATATGGCTGATCAACTTGACATGTATGCACTAGATCATCCGTAACTTTTTATTTATAGCTCAGAATTACATGAATCTAATGCCTACGTTAAGCTAGTTCAACTTTTATATTGTGACAAAATTTGAGACAGAAATAGATACGACAAAGCGTCCAAGTTATCCAATCTATTCCGACCTGCGTGATGCCATGCATTATGCTTCATTTATAAGCTTCTAATAAATGAGCACCAAAGATCAGTTAAGAATGATCATTTTAACTGGCCGATCAACTTGACATGTGCGCACAAAATCATCTATAACCTTTGATTAAGAGCTCAGAATGACACAAATGCAAAGCCCACGTTAAGCTAGCTCAATTTTCTATATTGTGATAAAATTTAAAATTAAAATTGCTTCGACAAATCCTCAAAGTAACCAAATCTATCCAAAACTACGTAATGTCATGTATTATGCTTCATTTATAAACCTTTACTCAATGAGCACCAGTGATCAGTTTAGAATGATCATTTTATATGGCTGATCAACTTGACATGTCTGCACTAGATCGTCCGTAACTTTTGATTTATAGATCAGAATTACATGAATCTAATGCCTACGTTAAGCTAGCTCAATTTTTATATTGTGACAAAATTTGAGACAAAAATAGATACGACAAAGTGTCCAAGTTATCCAATCTATTCCGAATTGTGTGATGTCATGCATTGTGCTCCATTTATAGGCCTCTACTCCATGAGCACCAATGATCAGTTTAGAATGATCATTTTAACTGGCCAATCAACTTTACATATCTACACTAAATCATCCATAACTTTTGATGTATAGCTCATAATGACAGAAATCCAATGCCCACGTTAAACTAGCTCAATTTTCTATATTGTGACAAAATTCGAGATAGAAATCGATTCGATAAATCATCCAAGTTACAATGATCATTCTAATTTGATCATTGATACTCATTGAGTAAAGGCTTATCAATGAAGCACAATGCATAACATGATGCAGTTTTGGGTATATTTGATTACTTCGCGCTTTGTCGAATCTAGTTCTAACTCAAACTTTGTCACAATATAGAAAATTGATCTAGCTTAATGTGGGATTTGGATTCGTGTCATTCTGAGGTTTAATTCAAAAGTTACGAACAATTTAGTGCAGATATGTCAAGTTGACCGGCCAATTAAAATGATCATTCTAAACTGATTATTAATGGTCATTGAGTAAAGACTTATAAATGAAGCAAATGCTTGGCATGACGCAGTTTCAGATTGATTGGATTACTTGGATGCTTTATCGAATCTATTTCTGTCTCAAATTTTGTCACGATATAGAAAATTGAGATAGATTAATGTGGGCATTGGAATCGTGTCATTTGGAGCTCTAAATAAAAAGTTATGAACGATTTAGTGCAGACATGTCAAGTTGATCGGCTAGTTAATATGATCATTCTAAACTAATTATTGGTGCTCATTGAGTAAAGACTTATAATTGAAACATAATGCATGGCATCACACATTTTGGGTAAGATTGGATTACTTGGATACAGGTCGTATCTATTTTGGTCTCAGAATTTATCACAATATAGAAAATTGAGATACCTTCATGTGTGCATTGGATTCGTGTCATTATGAGCGATAAATAAAAAGTAATAGAGGATTTAGTGCAGACATGTCAAGTTGCTCAGCCACTTAAAATGAGCATTCTAAACGGATCATTGATGCTCATTGAGTAAAGGCTTATAAATGAAGCACAATGCATGACATGACGCAGTTTTGGATAGATTAGACTGCTTGGCTCTATGTCGAATCTATTTCTGTCTCAAATTTTGTCACAATATAGAAAATTGAGCTAGTTTGACGTGGGAATTGGATTCGTGTCATTCTGAGCTATAAATCAAAAGTTATGGATGATTTTAGTGCAGACATCTCAAGTTGATCGGCTTGTTAAAATGATCATTCTAAACTGATTATTGGTGCTCATTGAGTAAAGGCTTATAAATGAAACACAATGCATGGAATGATGCAGCTTTAGATAGATTGGATTACTTGGTTGCTTTGTCGTATCTATTTCTGCCTCAAATGTTGTCACAATATAGAAACTTAAGCTGGCTTATCGTGGGCATTGGATTCATGTCATTTTGAACGGACATGTGAAGTTGATCGGCCTGTTAAAAAGATCATTCTTAACTGATCATTGGTGCTTATTGAGTCGAGGCTAATAAATGAAGCACAATGCATGACATCACGCAGTTCGGGATAGACTGGATAACTTGGATTTTTGTTGTTTCTATTTTGTGTCAAATTTTATCACAATATAGAAAGTTGAGCTAGGTTAACGTAGGCATTGGATTCATGTCATTCTGATCTCCAAATCAAAAGTTACGGACCATTTCGTGCAAACATGTCTAGTTGATCGGCCAGTTAAGATGATCATTCTTAACTAATCATTGGTGCTCATTGAGTAGAGCCTTATAAATGAAGCACAATGCATGACATCATGCAGTTCAGGATAGATTGGATTACTTAGATGCTTTGTCGTATCTATTTCAATCTCAAATTTTGTCACAATATAGAAAATTGAGCTAGTTTGTGGGTATTGGATTCATGTCATTCTGAGCCATAAATCAAATGTTACGGACAAGTTAGTACAGACATGTCAAGGTGATTGGTCGGTTAAAATGATCCATTCTAAACTAATCATTGTTGCTCATTGAGTAAAGGCTTAAAAATGAAGCACAATGCATGGCATCATGCAGTTTTGGATAGATGGGATTTCATGGATGCTTTATCATATCAATTTCTATCTCAAATTTTGTCCAAATATAGGAGCTTGAGCTAGCCTAACGTGGGCATTGGTTTTGTGTTATTCTGAGCTCTAAATCAAAAGCGATGAACAATTTTGTGCACATATGTCAAGTTGATCAGCCAGTTAATATGATCATTTTAAACTCTGATCATTGGTGCTCATTGAGTAAAGACTTATAAATGAAACACAATGCATGGCATCATGCACTTTGGGTAAGATTGGATTACTTGGATAATTTTTCGTACCAATTTCGGCTTTAAAATTTGTCACAATATAGAAAATCGAGCTAGCTTAACGTGGGCATTGGCTTCATATCATTGTGAGCTATAAATCAAAAGTTGCAGACAATTTAGTGCAGACGTATAAATTTGATCGGCCAGTTTAAATGACAATTGTAAACTGATCATTGATGCTCATGAGTAAAGGCTTATAAATGAAGCAGAATGCATGGCATGACGCAGTTCTAGATAGTTTGGATTAATTGGACGCTTTTTCAAATCTATTTCTGTCTAAAATTTTTTCACAATATAGAAACTTGAGCTAGGTTAACATGGGCATCGGAATCGTGTCATTCCGAGCTCTAAATCAAAAGCTACAGACCATTTAGTGCATATATGTCATGTTGATCAGCCAGTTAGTATGATTATTCTAAACTAATCATTGGTGGTCATTGAGTAAAGATTTATATATGAAACATAATGCATGCATCATGCATTAGGGGTAAGATTGGATTACTTGGATACTTTGCCGTATCTATTTTGGTGTCCAATTTGTCATAATATAGAAAATAGCGCTAGCTTAACGTGGGCACCGGAATCGGGTTATTCTGAGCTATTAATCAAAAGTTACAGACGATTTAGTGTACACATGTCAAGTTGATTGGCCAGTTATAATGATCATTGTAAATTGATCATTAATGCTCATTGAGAAAAGGCTTATAAATGAAGCACAATGCATGGCATGACGCAGTTTTGGGTTGATTGGATTATTTCGACGCTTTTTCGAATCTATTTCTATCTCAAATTTTGTCACAATATAGAAAATTGAGCTCGCTTAACGTGGGATTTGTATTTGTGTCATCCCGAACACTAAATCAAAAGTTACATACCATTTAGTGCGGACATGTCAAGTTGATCGGCCAGTTAAAATCATCATTCTTAACTGATCATCGGTGCTCATTGAGTAAAGGCTTATAAATGAAGCACAATGCATGAAACCACCCACTTTGGAATAGATTGGATAACTTGGATGCTTTATCCTATCTATTTTTGCCTCAAAATTTGTAAAAATATAGAAAATTGAGCTAGTTTAATGTGAGTATTGGATTCCTGTCATTCTTAGCTATAAATAAAATGTTACACACGATTTAGTGCAGAGATTTCAATTTGATCGGCCAGTTGAAATGGTCGATTCTAAACTGATCATTGATGCTCATTGAGTAAAAGCTTATAAATGAAGCACAATGAATGGAAGCATGCAGTTTTGGATAGATTAGATTAATTGGACGCTTTACCGTATATATTTCGGTCTCAAATTTTATCAGAATATAGAAACTGAGCTACCTTAATGTGGGCAATGGATTTGTGTCATTCAGAGTTCTTAATAAAGAGTTAGAGACGATTTAGTGCCGACATGTCATGACGATCATCCAGTTTATATGATCATTCTAAACTAATTGTTAATGCTCATTGAGTAAAGACATATAAATGAAACATAATGCATGGCATCATGCATTTTGGTTAAGATTAGATTATTTGGATACTTTGTCGTATCTATTTCAGTTTCAAAATTTGTCACAATATAGATAATTGAGCTATCTTCACGTGGGCATTGGATTCGTGTCATTCGGAGCTATAAATCAAATGTTACGGACGATTTAGTGCAGACATGTAAGGTTGATCGGCCAGTTAATATGATCATTCTAAGCTAATCATTTGTGCTGATTGAGTAAAGGCTTATAAATGAAGAACAATGCATGACATGACGCAGTTTTGGGTAGATTGAATTATTTGGACACTTTTCGAATCTATTTCTGTCTTGAATTTTGTCACAATATAGAAAATTGAGCTAGCTTAACATGAGCTTTGGATTTGTGTCATTTCGAGCTCTAAATCAAAGTTACGGATGATTTATTACAGAGCTATCAAGTTGATCGGCCAGTTAAAATGCTCATTCTAAACTCATTATTGATGCTCAGTATAGCAGAGCTTATAAATGAAGCACAATGCATGACATGATGTTGTTTTGGATAGATTGGATTACTTCGATGCTTTGTCCGAATCTATTTCTGTCTCAAATTTTTTCACAATATAGAAAATTGAGTTACCTTAACATGGGCATTGGAATCGTGTCATTCGGAGCTCAAAATCAAAAGTGACATAAGATTTAGTGCAAACATGTCAAGTTGATCAGCCAGTTAATATGTTCATTCTAAACTACTGCATGGCATCATGCATTTTGGGTAAGATTGGGTTACTTGGATACTTTGTCGTATCTATTTCGGTCTCAAAATTAGTCACAAAATCAAAAATTGAGCTAACCTAACGTGGGCATTGGATCCGTGTCTTTCAGAGCTATAAATCAAATGTTACAGATGATTTAGTGTAGACATGTGAAGTTGAACGGCTAGTTAAAATGATCCATTATAAACTGATCATTGATGCTTATTGAGTAATGGCTTATAAATGAAGCACAATGCATGGTATCATGCAGATTTGGATAGATTGGATTATTTGGACGCTTCATCGTATCTATCGGTGTCTCAAATGTTTTCACAATATAGAAAATTGAGGTAGCATAACGTGGGCATTGGATTCGTGTCATTCTGAGCTCCAAATCAAGAGTTACAGATGATTTAGTGCGGACATGTCAAGTCGATCAGCCAGCCAATATGATCATTCTAAACTAATCATTTGTGGTCATCGAGTAAAGACTTGTAAATGAAACATAATGCATGGCATCACACATTTTGGGTAAGATTGGATTACATGGATACTTTGTCGTATATATTTTGATCTCAAAATTTGACAAAATATAGAAAATTCAGCTACCCTAACGTGGGCATTGGATTCGTGTCATTCTGAGTTATAAATCAAAAGTTACTGATGATTTAGTGCATACATGTCAAGTTGATCGGCCAGTTAAAATGATCATTTTACACTGATTATTGATGCTCATTGACTAAAGGCTTATAAGTGAAGCACAGTGCTTGGCATGACACAGTTTTGGATAGATGGAATTACTTGAAAGATTTGTCGAATCTATTTTTCTCTTGAATTTTTTCACAATATAAACAATTGAGCTAGCTTAACGTGGCCTTTGGATTTGTGTCATTCCGAGCTTTAAATCAATAGTTATGGATGATTTCTTGCAGAGCTATCAAGTTGATCGGCCAATTAAAATGATCATTCTAAACTGATTATTGGTGCTCATTGAGTAAAGGCTTATAAATGAAGCACAATGCATGGCATGTTGTTATTTTGGATAGATTGGATTAGTTGGATGCTCTGTCGAATCTATTTTTGTCTCAAATTTTGTTACAATATAGAAAATTGAGCTGCCTTAACATGGGCATTGGAAATGTGTCATTCGGATCTCTAAATCAAAACTTACGGATGATTTAGTGCAGACATGTCAAGTTGATCAGCCGGTTAATATGATCATTCTAAAATAATCATTGGTGCTGGTTGAGTAAAGACTTATTAATGAATCAAAATGCATGGCAACACGCATTTTGGGTAAGATTGGGTTACTTGGATACTTTGTGGTATCTATTTTGCTCTCAAAATTTGTCACAAAATAGAAAATTGAGCTAACTTAATGTGGGCATTGTATTGGTGTCAATCTAAGCTATAAATCAAATGTTACGGATGATTTAGTGTGGACTCGTAAAGTTAATCGGCTAGTTATAATGATCCATTCTAAATTGATTATTGATGCTCATTGAGTAAGGGCTTATAAATAAAGCACAATGCATGGCATGACGCAGTTTGGAAAGATGGAATTACTTGGACACTTTGTCGAATGTATTTCTGTCTTGAATTTTCTCACAATATAGAAAATTGAGCTAGCTTGACGTGGGCTTTGGATTTGTGTCATTCCGAGCTCTAAATCAAAAGATATGGATAATTTATTGCAGAGCTATCAAATTGATCGACCTGTTAAAATGATCATTCTAAACTGATTATTGATGCTCATTGAGTAAAGGCTTATAAATGAAGCAGAATGCATGGCATGATGGAGTTTTGGATAGATTGGATTACTTGTACGCATTGTCGAATCTATTTCTGTCTCAAATTTTGTCACCATATAGAAAATTCAGCTAGCTTGACGTGGGCTTTGGATTTGTGTCATTTGGAGCTCTAAATCAAAAGTTATGGATGATTTATTGCAGAGCTATCAAGTTGATCGGCCAGTTAAAATGGTCATTCTAAACTGATTATTGATGCTCATTGAGTAAAGGCTTATAAATGAAGCACAATGCATGACATGATATTGTTCTGCATAAATTGGATTACTTTTACGCTTTGTTGAATCAATTTTTATCTCAAATTTTGTCACAATTTAGAAAATTGAGATGCCTTAATGTGGGCATTGGAATTGTGTAATTCAAAACTCTAAATTAAAAGTTATGGACGATTTAGTGCAGACATGTCAAGTTGATCAGCCAGTTAATATGATCATTCTAAACTAATCATTGCTGCTGATTGAGTAAAGACTTATTAATGAAACATAATGGATGGCATCAGTCATTTTGGGTAAGATTGGGTTATTTGGATACTTTGTTGTATCTATTTCGATCTCAAAATTTGTCACAAAATAGAAAATTGAGCTAACTTAATGTGAGCATTGAATTCGTGTCATTCTGAGCTATAAATGAAATGTTACAGAAGATTTAGTGCGGACTTGTGAAGTTGATCAGCTGGTTAAAATGCTCCATTCTAAATTGATTATTGATGGTCATTGAGTAAAGGATTATAAATAAAGCACAATGCATGTCATGACGCAGTTTTGGATAGATTGAATTACTTGGACATTTTGTCGAATGTATTTCTGCCTTTAATTTTGTCAAAATATAGAAATTGAGATAGCTTGATGTGGGCTTTGGATTTGTGTCATTCGGAGCTCTAAATCAAAATATATGGATGATTTTTTGCAGAGCAATCAAGTTGATCGGCTATTTAAAATGATCCATTCTAAATTGATTAGTGATGCTCATTGAATAAAGGCTTATAAATGAAGCACAATGCATGGCATGACACAGTTTTGGATAGATTGAATTACTTGGACTATTTGTTGAATGTATTTCTATTTTGAATTTTGTCACAATATAGAAAATTGAGCTAGCTTGACGTGGGCTTTGGATTTGTGTCATTCCGAGCTCTAAATCAAAAGTTATGGATGATTTATTGCAGAGCTATCAAGTTGATCGGCCACTTAAAATGATCCTTCTAAACTAATTATTGATGCTCATTGAGTAAACGCTTATAAATGAAGCACAATGCATGGCATGATGTTGTTTTGCATAAATTGGATTACTTGGATGCTCTTTCGAATCTTTTTTTGTCTCAAATTTTATCATAATATAGAATATTGAGCTGCCTTAACGTGGGTATTGGAATCGTGTCATTCGGATCTCTAAATCAAAAGTTACGGATGATTTAATGCAGACATGTCAAGTTGATCATCCAGTTAATATGATCATTATAAACTAATCATTGGTGCTGATTGAGTAAAGACTTATTAATGAAACACAATGCATGGTATCACGCATTTTGGGTAAGATTGGATTACTTGGATATTTTATCGTGTCTGTTTTGGTCTCAAATTTTTTGACAAAATAGAAAATTGAGCTAACTTAATGTGAGCATTGGATTTGTTTCATTCTGAGCTATAAATCAAATGTTATGGACGATTTAGTGCGGACTTGTGAAGTTGATCGGCTATTTTGAATGATCCATTCTTAATTCATTATTGATGCTCACTAAGTAAAGGCTTATAAATTAAGCACAATGCATGGCATGACTCTCTAAATCAAAAATTACAGACAATTTAGTGCGGACGTGTTAAGTTGATCTGCCAATTAAAGTTATCATTGCTGCTCATTCAGTAGAGGCTTATAAATGAAGAACAATGCATGACGTCATGCAGTTCGGGATAGATTAGATAACTTGGACGCTTTGTCGTATCTATTTTTGTCTCAAAATTTTCACAATATAGAAAATTGAGAAAGTTTAACATGGGCATTGCATTCATGTCATTCTGAGGTATAAATGAAAAGTTACGGACGATTTAGTGTATACATGTCAAGTTGATCAGCCAGTTTAAATTATCATCCAAAACTAATCACTAGTTCTCATTGCGTAAGGGCTAATACATGAAGCATAATGCATGACATTCCAAAGTTTTTGTTAGATTTGATTTCATCCATGATTTGTCGAAGGAATTTTAATCTTAAATTTTATCACAATATAGAAAATTTAGCTAACGTAACATGGGCTTTGTATTTGTGTCATTCTGAGTTCTAAATCAAAAGTTACAGACGATTTAGTGCAAACATGTCAAGTTGAACGACCAGTTAAAATGATCATTCTTAACTGATCATTGGTGCTCATTTATTAGAGTATAAATGAAGTATAATGCATGGCATCAGGAGTTCCTGATAGATGGGATAACCTGGATGCTTTGTCGTATCTATTTTTGCCTCAAATTTTTTCACAATATAAAACATTGAGATAGCTTAACGTGGGTATTGGATTCCTGTCATTCTCATCTATAAATCAAATGTGTAAGGACGATTTAGTGCAGACATGTCAAGTTGATCGTCCAGTTAAAATTATCCATTCTAAATTGATCATTGATGCTCATTGACTAAAGGAATATAAATGATGGACAATGCATGGCAGCATGCAGTTTTGGATATATCGGATTACTTGAACGCTTCGTCTTATCTATTTGTGTCTCAAATGTTTTCACAATATAGAAAATTGAGTTAGCATACCATGGGCATTAGATTTGTTTCATTCAGAGCTCTAAATCAAGAGTTACGGACGATTTAGTGCGGACATGTCAAATTGATCAGCCAGCTTATATGATCATTCTAAACTAATCATTGGTGCTCATTGAGTAAAGACTTATAAATGAAACATTATGCATAGCATCACACATTTTCGGTAAGATTGGATTACTTGGATACTTTGTCATATCTATTTTGGTCTCAAAATTTGACACAATATATAAAATTGAGCTAGCCTAATGTAAGCATTAGATTCGTGTCATTTTGAGCTATAAATCAAAAGTTAAACACGATTTAGTGTGTACATATCAAGTTGATCGGCCAGTTAAAATCATCATTCTAAACTGATTATTGATGCTCATTTAGTAAAGGCTTATAAATGAAGCACAATGCATGGCATGACACAATTTTGGATAGATTGAATTACTTGAAAGCTTTGTCGAACCTATTTCTCTCTTGAATTTTGTCACCATATAGACAATTGAGCTGGCCTTTGGATTTGTGTCATTCCGAACTTTAAATCAATAGTTATGGATGATTTATTACAGAGATATCAAGTTGATCGGCGAGTTAAAATTATCATTCGAAACGGATTATTGATGCTCATTGAGTAAAGGCTTATAAATGAAGCACAATGCATGGCATGCTGTTGTTTTGGATAGATTGGATTACTTGGATGCTCTGTTGAATCCATTTTTGTCTCAAATTTTGTCACAATATAGAAAATTGAGCTGTCTTAACGTGGGCATTGGAATCGTGTCATTCGGAGCTCAAATTAAAAGTTACGGATGATTTAGTGCAGACACGTCAAGTTGATCATCCAGTTAATATGATCATTCTAAACTAATCATTGGTGTTTATTGAGTAAAGACTTATTAATGAAACATAATGCATGGCATCACGCATTTTGGGTAAGATTGGGTTACTTGGATACTTTGTCATATCATTTTCGGTCTCAAAATTTGTCACAAAATAGAAAATTGGGCTAACTTAATGTGAGCGATTTGTGTCATTTTGAGCTATAAATCAAATGTTACGTACGATTTTGTGCGGACTTGTGAAGTTGATCGGCTAGTTAAAATGATCCATTCCAAATTCATTATTGATGCTCATTTAGTAAAGGCTTATAAATGAAGCACAATGCATGGCATGCCACAGTTTTGGATAGATTGAATTACTTGGATGCTTTGTCGAATGTATTTCTGCCTTGAATTTTGTCACAATATAGAAAATTGAGCTAGCTTGATGTGGGCTTTGCATTTGTGTCATTCCGAGCTCTTAATCAAAAGTTATGGATGATTTATTGCAGAGCTATAAGTTGATCGACCAGTTAAAATGATCATTGTAAACTGATTATTGACGCTCATTGGGTAAAGGCTTATTAATGAAGCACAATGCATGGCATGATGTTGTTTTACATAAATTGGATTACTTGTACGCCCTATCAAATCTATTTTTGTCTCAAATTTTGTCACAATATAGAAAATTGAGCTACCTTAACATGGGCATTGGAAACGTGTCATTCCGAGCTCTAAATCAAAAGTTACGGACGATTTAGTGCAGACATGTCGAATTGATCGGCCAATTAATATGATCATTCTAAACTGATCATTGGTGCTCATTGAGTAAAGACTTATAAATGAAACACAATAAATGGCATCACGAATTTTGGGTAAGATAGGATACTTTGTCATATCTATTTTGGTCTCAGTTTGTCATACTATAGAAAATTGAGCTAGTTTAACATGGGCATTGGATTCGTGTCATTCTGATCTATATATCAAAAGTTACGGACGATTTAGTGCAGACATATCAAATTCAAAGGCCAGTTAAAATAATCATTTTAAACTGATCAATGATGCTAATTGAGTAAAACCTTATTAATGAAGCACAATGCATTGCATGATGCAGTTTTGGATAGATTGGATTACTTGGATGCTTTGTCGAATCTCTTTTTGCCTCAAATTTTTTTGACAATATAGAAAATTGACCTAGCTTAACGTGGACTTTGGATTTGGGTCATTGTGAGTTCTAAATCCAAAGTTACGAATGATTTAGTGCAGACATGTCAAGTTGATCGACCAGTTAAAATGATCGGTATAAACTGATCATTGATGCTCATGGAGTAAAGGCTTATAAATGAAGCACAGTGCATGGCATGATGAAGTTTTGGATAGATTGAAATACTTGGATGCTTTGTCGAATCGATTTCTGCCTCAAATTTTGTCACAATATAGAAAATTTAGCTAGCTTAACGTGGGTATTGGGTTTTTGTCATTCTGAGCTCTAAATCAAATGTTACGAACGATTTACTGCAGACAAGTCAAGTTGATCGGCCAGTTAAAATGATCCATTCTAAAGTGATCATTGATGCTTATTGAGTAAAGGCTTATAAATGAAGCACAATGCATGGCATCATGCAATTTTGGATAGATTGGATTACTTAGATGCTCTGTTGTATCTATTTTTGTCTCAAGTTTTGTCAAAATATAAAAACTTGAACTAGCTTAACGTGGGCATTGGATTCGTGTCATTCAGAGCTCTAAATCAAGAGTTACGGACGATTTAGTGTAGACATTCCAAGTGGATCAGCCAGTTGATATGATCATTCTAAACTAATCATTGGTGCTCTTGAGTAAAGACTTATAAATGAAGCACATTGCATGGCATGACACATTTTTGGATAGATAGGATTACTTGGAGGTTGTGTCGTATCTATTTATGTCTCAAATTTTGTCGCAATATAGAAAATTGAGCGAGCTTAACGTGGTTATGTGATTCGTGTCATTCTGAGCTATAAATCAAATGTTACGGACAATTTAGCGCAGACATATGAAGTTGATCGGCTAGTTAAAATGATCCATTCTAAACTGTTCAATGATGCTCAGTGATTAAAGGCTTATAAATGAAGCAAAATGCATGGCATCATGCAGTTTTGGATAGATTGGATTGATTAGACGTTTTGCCGTATCTATTTCTGTCTAAACATTTGTCACAAAATAGAAAATTGAGATAGCTTAACGTGGGCGTTGGATTCGTGTCATTTTGGGCTATAAATCAAATGTTACGGACGATTTAGTGCAGACATGTGAAGTTGATCGGCTAGTTAAAGTGATCCATTCTTAACTGTTCAATGATGCTCATTAAGTAAAGGCTTATAAACGAAGCACAATACATGGGATCATGCAGTTTTAGATTGGATTACTTGGACACTTTGTCGTATCTATTTCTGTCTCAAATTTTTTCACAATATAGGAAATGGAGCTACCTTAACGTGAGTATTTGATTTGTGTCATTCTGAGCTATAAATCAAATGTTACGGACGATTTAGTGCAAACATGTCAAGTTGATTGATCATTTAAAATGATCCATTTTAAACTGATCATTGATGCTCATTGAGTAAAGTCTTATAAATGAAGCACAATGCATGACATCATGCACTTTTGGATAGATTGGATTACTTGGACGCTTTGCCGTATTTATTTCTGTCACAAATTTTGTCATAATATAGAAGCTTGAGCTAGCTTAACGTAGACTTTGGATTTGTGTCATTCTGAGCTCTAAATCCAAAGTTACGAAAGATTTACTGCTTTGATCGGCCTGTTAAAATGATCATTCTAAACTGATCATTGATGCTTATTGAGTAAAGGCTTATAGATGAAGCAAAACGCATGGCAAGATGCAGTTTTGGATAGATTGGATTACTTGTACGCTTTGTCGAATCTATTTCTATCTCAAATTTTGTCACAATATAGAAAATTGAGCTAGCTTAACATGGAATATGGATTTTTGTCATTCTGAGCTCTGAATCCAATGTTACGGATGATTTAGTGCAGCCACGTCTAGTTGATCGGGCAGTTCAAATGATCATTCTAAACTGATAATTTATGCTCATTAAGTAAAGGCTTATAAATGAAGCACAATGCATGGCGTGACACAGTTTTGGATAGATTGGATTACTTGGACGATTTGCTGAATCTATTTCTGTTCAGATTTTGTCACAATATAGAAAATTGAGTTAATTTAATGTGGGCATTGGAATAGTGTCATTCTCAGCCCTAGATCAAAAATAGGGACGATTTAGGGTAGACATGTAAACTTGAATAACCAGTTAATATGATCATTCTAAACTAATCTTTGGTGCTCATTGAGTAAAACTTATAAATGAAACATAATGCATGACATCACGCATTTTGGGTAAGATTGGATTATTTGGATTCTTTGTCATATCTATTTCTGTCTCAAAATTTGTCACAATATAGAAAAATGAGCTAGCTTAATGTAGGTATTGGATTCGTGTCATTTTGAGCTAAAAATCAAAAGTTATGGACGATTTAGTGCATACATGTCAAAGTGATCGGCCAGTTAAAATGATCATTCTTAACTGATCATTGGTGCTCATTGAGTAGAGACTTATAAATGAAGCACAATGCATGACATCACGCAGTTCGGGAAAGATTAGATCACTTCGATGCTTTGTCGTATCTATTTATGTATCAAATTTTGTCACAATATAGAAAATTGAGCTAGTTTAACGTGGGCATTGGATTAATGTCATTTTGAGCTATAAATCAAAAGTTACGAACGATTTAGTGGAGATATGTCAAGTTACACACGATTTAGTGCAGACATGTCAAGTTGTTCGGCCAGTTAAAATGTTACATTCTAAACTGTTCACTGATGCTCATTGAGTAAAGGCTTATAAATAAAGCACAATGCATGGCATCATGCAATTTTTGATAGATTGGATTACTTGGACGCTTTTTCATATTTATTTATGTCTCAAATTTTTTCACAATATAGAAAATTGAGGTATCGTATTCGTTTCATTTTGATCTATAAATCAAAAGTTACAAACGATTTAGTCAGACATTTCAAGTTGATTGGCCAGTTAAAATGATCATTCTAAACTGATCAATGATGCTTATGGAGTAAAGGTTTATAAATGAAGCACAAAGCATGGCATGACATAGTTTTACATAGATTGGATTACTTGGTCGGTTTGGGGAATCAATTTCTGTCTCAATGTTTTTTAACAATATAAAAAATATAGCTAGTTTAACGTGGGCTTTGGATATGTGTTACACTGAGCTTTAAATCAAAAGTTACAGATGATTTAGTGCGGACATGTCCAGTTGATCGGCCAGTTTAAATGATCATTCTTAAGTGATCATTGGTGCTCATTGAGTAGAGGCTTATAAATGAAGCACAATGCATGACATCACGCGGTTCGGGATAGATTGGATAACTTGGACGCTTTGTCGTATCTAGTTATGTCTCAAATTTTGTCACAATATAGAAAATTGAGGTAGCTTAACGTGTGCATTGGATTCATGTCATTATGAGCTATAAATCAAAAGTTACGTACGATTTAGTGGAGACATGTCAAGTTGATCAGCCAGTTAAAATGATCATTCTAATATGATCACTGGTGCTCATTGAGTAAGGGCTTATAAAAGAAGCATAATGCATGTAATTATGTAGTGTTTGATAGATTTCGCTACTCTGAGGATTTGTCGAAGGAATTTTAATCATAAATTTTATCACAATATAGAAAATTGGGCTAGGTTAACGTGGGCTTTGGATTTGTGTCATTATGAGTTCTAAATAAAAAGTTACGAAAGATTTAGTGCATACATGTCAAGAGTATCGGCCAGTTAAAATGATCAATCTTAACTGATCATTGGTGCTCATTGATTAGAGACTTATAAATGAAGTATAATGCATGGCAACGGGCAGTTCGGGATAGATGGGATAACCTATACTCTTTGTCGTATCTATTTTTGTCTCAAATTTTGTCACAATATAGAAAATTGAGCTAGCTTAACATGGGTACTAGATTCGTGTCATTCCGAGCTAAAAATTAAATCTTACGGACAATTTAGTACATACATGTCAAGTTGATCAGTCTGTTAAAATGATCCATTCTAAACTGATCATTGATGCTCATTGAGTAAAGGCTTATAAATGAAGCACAAGACATGGCATCGTGCACTTTTGGATAGATTGGATTACTTAGACGCTTTTTCATATCTATTTTTGTCTCAAATTCTATCACAATATAGAAACTTAAGCTAGCTTAACATGGGCATTGGATTCGTGTCATTTAGAGCTCTAAATCAAGAGTTACAGACCATTTAGTGTAGACATTTCAATTGGATCAGCCAGTTAATATGATCATTTTAAACTAATCATTGGTGCTCATTGAGTAAAGTCTTATAAATGAAGCACATTGCATGGCATGACACATTTTTGGATAGATTCGATTACTTAGAGGCTGTGTCATATCTATTTCTGTCTCAAATTTTGTCACAATATAGAAATATGCGAGCTTAACGTGGGTATGTGATTCTTGTAATTCTGAGCTATAAATCAAATGTTAGGGACGATTTAGCGCAGACATGTGAAGTTGATCGGCTAGCTAAAGTGATTCATTCTACACTATTCAATGATGCTCATTGAGTAAAGGTTTATAAATGAAGCACAATGCATGGCATCATGAAATTCTGGATAGATTGGATTAATTGGACGCTTTTCCGTATCTATTTCTGACTCTAAATTTGTCGCAATATAGAAAATTGAGCTAACTTAATGTGGGCATTGGATTCGTGTCATTCTGAGCTATAAATCAAATGTTACAGACGATTTAGTGCAGACATCTGAAGTTGATCGGCTAGTTAAAATGATCCATTCTAAACTGTTCAATGATGCTCATTGTGTAAAGGCTTATAAAGGAAGCACAATACATGGCATCATGCAGTTTTAGATTGGATTACTTGGACGCTTTGTCGTATCTATTTTTGTCTCAAATTTTGTCACAATATAGAAAATTGAGCTAGCTTAACGTGGGTATTGGATTCGTGTCATTCTGAGCTATAAATCAAATGTTAAGGACCATTTATTGCAAACATGTCAAGTTGATCAGCCTGTTAAAATGATCCATTCTAAACTGATAATTGATGCTCATTGAGTAAAGGCTTATAAATGAAGCACAAGCCATGGCATCATGCAGTTTTGGATAGATCGGATTACTTAGACGATTTGTCATATCTATTTTTGTCTCAAATTTTGTCACAATATAGAAACTTAAGCTAGCTTAACATGGGCATTGGATTCGTGTGATTTAGAGCTCTAAATCAAGAGTTACCGACGATTTAGTGTAGACATTTCAAGTGGATCAGCCAGTTAATATGATCATTCTAAACTAATCATTGGCACTCATTGAGTAAAGTCTTATAAATGAAGCACATTTCATGGCATGACACATTTTTGGATAGATTGGATTACATGGAGGCTGTGTCATATCTATTTCTGTCTCAAATTTTGTCACAATATAGAAATGAGTGAGCTTAACGTGGGTATGTGATTAGTGTAATTCTGAGCTATAAATCAAATGTTACGGACGATTTAGCGCAGACATGTGAAGTTGATCGGATTGCTAAAATGGTTCATTCTACACTATTCAATGATGCTCATTGAGTAAAGGTTTATAAATGAAGCACAATGCATGGCATCAAGCAGTTTTGGATAGATTGGATTACTTGGACGCTTTGTCGTCTCTATTTCTGTCTAAAATTTTCTCAAAATATAGAATATTGAGCTAGCTTATCGTGGGCATTGGATTCGTGTCATTCTGAGCTATAAATCAAATGTTACCGACGATTTAGTGCAGACATCTGAAGTTGATCGGCTAGTTAAAATGATCCATTCTAAACTGTTCAATGATGCTCATTGAGTAAAGGCTTATAAAGGAAGCACAATACATGGCATCATGCAGTTTTAGATTGGATTACTTGGACGCTTTGTCGTATCCATTTCTGTCTCAAATTTTGTCACAATATAGAAAATTGAGCTAGCTTAACGTGGGTATTAGATTCGTGTCATTCTGAGCTATAAATTAAATGTTAAGGACCATTTATTGCGAACATGTCAAGTTGATCAGCCTATTAAAATGATCCATTCTAAACTGATCATTGATGCTCATTGAGTAAAGGCTTATAAATGAAGCACAAGGCATGTCATCATGCAGTTTTGGATAGATTGGATTACTTAGACGCTTTGTCATATCTATTTTTGTCTCAAAGTTTGTTCGAATTTAGAAACTTAAGCTTGCTTAACATGGCATTGGATTCGTGTCATTTAGAGCTCTAAATCAAGAGTTATGGACGACTTAGTGTAGACATTTCAAGTGGATCAGCCAGTTAATATGGTCATTTAAACTAATCATTGGTGCTCATTGAGTAAAGTCTTATAA